>MVGT01002022.1:190105-217303 GCA_002174775.1 Macleaya cordata
CCCGACCACCACCACCACCAACAACAACAACAGCAACAACAACACAGACAAAAATGTTTTCCTCCCTGTTGCTTTCATAAAGATAAGGAACAACGCTAAAAACAGTAGATGAAGCTTAAGCCATATTGCACAGATGCTCTTTTATTCGAGCACTCAAAACCAAATACCAACTGCCAAGTGCCACCCTCTCAAAAGCCAATTCCTAGGGATACATCTTGGATTTATCTAAGTTACCAAAGGGTATTAACAACAACTTTAAACACTACTGATGTAAGTAGAAGATAGAACTCATTCATATTTGTCACGACATGGGAATATAATAATCCCCTCTATTCAATCAACTTCACATGGAACCACCAATTGGCAATACCACTTAACGAGTATGGTAGCTGAATGCTTTAGAATCTGGATTGGCAATACAATATTATCAACAACACCTTTTCGATACATATCTTCAATCATATCTTTGAGATTAATCAAACTCAACCAGTCCCAGCCTACACGCAATTTATAGCTGCCTATTATATATCCCTATGAGATATGTTGATGTTCCAATACCATAAGGTTTAACCTTGACTACTATTAGAGAATACGAATTTAAACAAATTATGGTTATTCAGTTTCAAAATTGCATATAGACCTAAAGGAAATTTCCTCTCAAGAATGAATAATGCATGCTTTGGAACTCAGTTAGATAAAGTTTATTTAGGACCGAGATCATGGTTAAATTGGGGGTCAATTGCCTGACAGTCTACAGAAGAGAGCATTTGTTTGTTGATACAGTCGCAGCATATTTAACCCAAAAAAGAAAAGAAAGTCACCTGATATGCAGCAATTGGTAGAGGGGAGCTATCTCGGAGAAGTCGTACAATATCTAAGTATGGAAGACCAGGTTTCACCTGTGGAAAAGATAAAATTGCTTACTCTGGTCCTCCTCTAACATGTTGATCGATCAAGCAATCAGATTCTACACAAGAATGCTTACCAGAAGGATATCAGCTCCCTCAGCCTCATCGGCACGGGCTTCAACCAGAGCTTCTCTGTAATTTGCTGGGTTCATCTGGTAACTTTTGTTTGCAAAGCAAAAGTAATATAAGATAAAGCACCAGTAACAGAAAAATCAACAGATTTGACAATGAAACTATGTTTTTCTTGAGTCACATACGTTTTTTTGTCTCCAAATCGTGGATTTGAGTCCAAAGCCTCTCGGAATGGACCATAAAATGCACTCGCATATCTGTTTGAGATAAAAGTTAGAGTAACAAATATGCCAGTGGTTAGTATCAATTACTCAGGACAAAGGGAATAGCCAGAGTGGTTGCATAGATGGAAGCAAGACAGAGACAGGTTAGACAAGAGATGTCAATCAGCTAATGAACTGATTATGACCAAACATAACAACATTAATGATGTCAATACAGAATACTAGAAAATTTAAACCATGAGAAGAATAGAAACCTAGAAAGTCCTGAAACGCACAACATTTCTCAATGGACTATCTTGGGTTCCCATTGGGCAAAGAAAATAAAGGGAACTATCTGATCCCAAATCTGCACAACTGGCACACTTGCAGAAGGGGTGAGATCTACCAATTGATGGAGTACCACCTATGGTTTTCTCAACTAACCAAAACGTTCAGTCATGACAAGATTATAAGCCTCACTATTTATCAAATGCCCACTCCAATCATCCAATCAAAATGGTTCGTCTTCTCCTCCTGACCTGGAGGCAAACAAAAGGAGTGATCCTAATCTTAAATCTGCACAACTGGCTCACATGCAGAGGGGGTGAGACCAATTGTTCAAAATGGTCCCACCTATGACCATGTTTAAGCAAAAAATAAAAGAAGAAGAAGAAGAAGAAGAAGAAGAAGAAGAAGCTGGCATGATGGTATGGAGACGGAATCCTGAACCCTCGCTCGAAGAAAGGAAACACAAGAGGTAATTATTAGAATTCGCCCACGTAGGGGGGAAATGTACATACGTAAAGAAATATGGAGTTGCCACCTAATTTAGTTAAGGGAATTAGGTCCCTGGATTTGGAAAATCACACTATCTAGTTTTTCCAAGAAAAACCATGGCGATCCTCCAATAAAATGGTCAGCGGTCAGAGATAATGGATAAGCGGATCTCTGCTTCACGATTAAGGGACTTATTAGGGACTATGCAATCAAACTACAGTTATTCTACAAGGGGTGTCGCATGAAAGTAAATTTTGAGCCCCCTAAGTCTAAGTGTCCTACGCGTAAAAGTTCTGGGGTGAAAAAAATGGGGTGCACGCAATCATCTCAGTGAGTGTGGCGAAAGCGTTGTTATATGTGCGAATAAAAAAACAAGTGCAAGAAAACAACAAAGTGGCGTGCGTATGAACAAGACCCATGCACAAGCAATGAAGTAACACGTGTCATATGTCATGCATGCACAGCAAACAAGTGACACGTTCGGTATGCAACTTGCAACAAACAAAGCGACACGTGGTATGCAACATGCACAAAACAAAGCGACACGTGGTATGCAACGTGCACAAAACAAAGCAACACATGCAGTATGCAATGTGCGCAAAATAAAGCAAGGCGTATGCAGCATCCGTAAAGAGAGGAGTGACATGTGTGATATGCAACGTGAACAAAGAGGGAAAGTGCTCCAAATTCACATACTTTCTGCACCCTCCTGATCTCATCTGTATGACCATTTAAATCCCCCTGTATAAACTTCCTGTTCCAATCACAAATTCCTTATATTACTTCAAATCTTCAACAATTTGTTCCCAAAACACTCTTAGTGAATTCTTAATCCAATATGAGGTACATACTAAATTAGCACTATTTAATTTTCTTCTCACCTAACAGTATGTCGTTTGGCAACAACTTATCCCTTAATCTGTTAACACCTTCAATTTTATCATTTAATCTGCATCTGCTATTATCACAGTCCCCACCCAATTTTTGTTTTGCTATCAATTTGTCAGGCTTTTGTTCTACTCCTAAAAGAACGTAGTTAATTTTGCTAATTTTTACCTTCCACTAACTCAAACATCTAACATGCCATGTGCCCAAATTCCAAGTGAACAGATAAATCTTCAAATCCTAAACTAATTTCTTTACCCACATTCATCTAGTATGGTGCGAGAAACCTTACCTACTTTTTGTTGAAACAGAGGCATCGTTGTAGTTTGTTTTTTCTAGAGTATCCATCATTGCTACTTCCAGATAAAATTGGCGGGTCGCGGCAACAAATTCTTTACTAAGGATGCAAAGCTTGACCTTCCATATGGGCTTTGGATCGGCTGTGTATTGTATACAAGGAACAATACAACTTGATACATTTGCCTAACTATGACCAAGGGGGTTTCATTCTCATTGGAAAGCTACATACATAATAAAATATACCTTAATTATGTAAAATTAAAAGCAGGGGAAAAAAAAGAGAGAAGGCAAAAAAGCATGTAAATTACTTTGCCGTATAGGACATAATAGACACATCCGAAAAACCTGCAGTATCCAGAGCTTCTCGGATTGCTCCTACACGGCCATCCATCATGTCACTGGGACTGACTATGTCTGCTCCAGCTCGAGCCTATTTTCACACATCACAACCACGTAATGAAATAGGAAACTAATTGCAAGAAGAGTGGAATTGAAGGCAACATGCATATACGTTGCACCATATGAAAATCTCTGAAATTACCTGAGCAACAGCCTGTTTGCATAACTGGTGAACTGTTTCGTCATTCATTATGACTCCTGTTAGAATAAAAGATGAATAGAATGTGATGAGTACTAATCTTCCATTATCTCCCAAGATGCAAGTTTAAATTGAGTTTTTGCTTGAGGCTATTAATTTGCATTTGTTGGAGATAAGAGCATCAAGAGAAACATCAATGATTTCCTCCTTCGTGGTCGCATTTCATTGCTTAATTGATCGACTGATGTAGATCAAAGTGCGGAAGCGAAAAATAACAACTATCAAAATAACTCTCTCAAAATATACTAAACTCACTCTTAATTCAATCCACAACAATGTCTCCACATAAGGGGTTGGCTCCTTATTTATAAGCCTTAAAGGCTTGCTGCCTAAGAAACTAAAAAGATATAGTAACTTAACAGAGAAAGGAAACTTATTAATCCTACATCTAATTAAAATAGAAACCTAATAAAGTATGGAATAAGAATCTAACTAAATAGAAACTACTATAAAATAAAATAAGAACATAAAAATAGAAACTCTTGGGCAGCGCACCATACTGCTAACACGTGCTGACACGTGACACATCATCGACTGTCAAGTTGTACTCTCAACTAAAGAGGATACATAGCATTATGTGTTTTTGCATTCAGTCCAACACTCCTACTATGTGTATGCTAGCTCTCCTAGATCATTCTTTTTTTCCCAATTATGTAGCTCATAGGTTCCCCAATTTCTTCTACAGGTAGGTTTCTCCGTTTGGATGGTTGTGCTTAACAAGATTGTCGCAACCATTTACGAGCTCAGATATATTAATGGTCAAAGTTTTGTCTTCTTATCCAGTTCAAAAATGGTTGAATATTTGCTTCTAAATCATTTAAAGCTACAAGGAAGACTGCATTGTGCTCTATTTAACAATGTGACGGAATCTTCCTATCTCAGTTTTTTATGTATTCAGGGTATGGTATTGGGAGGTTATTTCTACAAAAGGGATTAGGATTACCTTCTAGAGCGAGTCTAGTTTCAAATCTATTTATCAAAGATAAACCCTTTTCCTTTCTAAGGAGTACATAAGAGTTCATTTTGAGAATTTTGTATTTAGATTAAACGCGTGTGTGTTTGTCTGTGACATGTGCAACTGTGGTGCTATAGGTGAGGAGAGGACGGAAGATAGTCCTCTTTTGTGGTTAGTGAGGTCTCCTGTCCTCACTATCCTTTTTCTCCTTATGTAGTTATATCCCTAAGTCTTCTTACCAGTGCCCCATCTTTAATGAGGTAACCCTTACCTGATGCCTAAACAAGGTGCTTTGGCTCCCACTTTCTACCCATGTACTAATTTTACCTGACCAAGAGAAGTTCTCAACCAAGAAAACCTTCCATAATACCCCAAAAAGAAAGTAAAATGCTACAACACATCAATCATAATTTGCAGAGATTCCCTTTCTTTTTGTGGTTTTAGAATAGATACGAATAAAAACCACTGAAAAGCTGAGTTTTCAATAGCCAAAGCATAAACTCAAAAACAACTTTTATACCTTTACAAGTTACGAATTATAGAAAACTCTTTAGTCCATTACTGTACTTTGATGAAAATTTAAGTATTAATTGTGAAAAGATGCCATCAGTTATTCCGGTTTATGTGTAATAGGCGAGGATTAATACTCAAGAAAACATACACTCCAGATATTTTCGCTTACCATCTTCTCTGACAATTCCATCATGCCCATCAGAGGAATATGGGTCCAAAGCAACATCAGTGTATATAACCTACAGAAAGATTTTTTTTTCATCCATAAAACTGCCAGACTTCAACCAAAGAGTGAACAAAATGGGGCCTGAAACATATGTACTTACAAGATCAGGGTATTTGTCTTTGAGTAGCCGTATTGCTCGAGGCACCAGACCGTTCTCATTGTATGCTTCATCTCCTGTGGGTGTCTGGGGAGCAAGATTCAAATTACAACATTCCATGGCATTGAGGATGATACTAGGAATCTTGTAGGGATAAAAAGAGAGAGAACCTTTAAAGCATCAGGCACTTTAGGGAAAAGCACGATACTGTTGACACCGACATCCCGGGCCTTAGAAACCTGCATTAAAAATACTTAGGGATTCAAAACTAGGCTGTGGCAGGATGATAGGATTAATAAATAGCTAGACCGGTTGTACTAAAATAGAAAATAGTGTGATTAGAACATTTAATTCGCCTAAGGTTACAATGAATTGTCCAACAAAATACTTTGTTTTTATTTTTTATTTTCTTGAAAAGAACTCTACATCCATATAACTGTTGCACAAAATAATAATAATAATAATAATAATAATAATAATAATAATAACAATAATAATAAATAAATAAATAAATATTAATAATAATAAAGAAGAATCTGAAAAGGATTGTAGTCTTTGAAAACTAAAGACAGTAGGAAACAGAAAAGAGACCATTGTCCTGCACCCTGCCTGTTCACACACACACACAAAGCATACAATGTTCTGCACAGGCATCCAAAGGCCACAAACTGTAGCACAGAATCCGGGGAGTGACATATATTTCTCACGAGGAAAATAATTACCCTAGCTATCAGATAGATACATTCTTGTTGCTAAAAAGAATCTCATTGACAACTTTCCAATAAATGTAGTTTTACTCTTTTTTAATCAACAGTTTCCATGTGATTATTGATTTATTTGAACAACTGTTTTAGGTTATAAGAAATTAAATAGGGAAATACTGTAGATAAGAAAGCTTAATCACCTCTTCCAGAAGACCATGTCTCCATCCGAGCCTATAACATCCAGGCATAGCTCCTATTGGAGTATCCTCTTGACCTGCAAATTTTGTGAGATGAGACCCTGAATATATGCAGATCCATAGACATAGAAAGCAAAAGATGAAAAAAAAAAAAAAAAGAAATGGAAACAAGCACGAAGATGGACCTTACACTAATCACTACCAACCTTCATGAATAAATAGTGGATAGACAAAATTGGCAGGAGCTAGATATGTCTCTTGGAAGGATGCTCTCAGCACAGGTGACTTCCGGTTACGACGAGGACGCTTGTTAAGAGGCTGATAGAAAGAGGGGTATAAAATAAGATTAACCCTTGGTAGTGGAACAGATTAGAAATGGAAATATATAACCTCATTTCTCAATTAAGCAACAAAATGCAACTAAAAATTATGAAATCAAGAATTGCACTCAATCTGGGTCAAAAATGGTGTGTTAACACTTCAAAGTGGCAATCTCTTATGAGTGAGTTTCGTAAGGGAGCTGCATTAGTTTATGAAACTTATGTATCCTCATTACAACAGACCATTGCTAAGATCATTACCAAGATTACATTAGCTTCACAAAAGAATAATGCTAGAGCGACCTAAATTGGTGACCCAAATGCTGTCCCAATTGATGTGACAGCTGATGTGGGGAGAGATAATTGGCTATGACTTCTGACATGCTCCTCCACATCAGCTGCCACATCAATTGGTACAGCATTTGGGTCAACCAAACTAGGTCGTCCTAGGCTCCTAGCATTACACTTCACAAAAATGTAACCAAAACCAGACTTTTCAGCTGGTTTTCTTTTATTTTCATGTATTACTTCGGGGTTTCCCGGTCTTATTATTTCTGAATCAATCAATTCTATGCTTGAGTAAACGAAAAAGCAACAATGTACGTGAAACTGTAGAAGCTCCATAGAAAATGATATAAAACAACACACATACAAGTGATTGAACCACAGGAGTTCCAGCCGGTGCCGCGGGTTTTGGTGGGACAGGTGGTGCCTCAGGAGCATTCCCAGCTACAACAGCAGCTTCACATTCCTCATCAGTTAATCCAAATTTTTTCAGCTTTGCCTCTTGTTCATCACTAGCTCTTATAACAAATTGAGACGTTGATCGTAACTTAATTGTCCGACCAGTATTAAAGAATAACCGATTTGTTGATGGCTTCAAATTCAATCCACTATGGCTTTGCCCATCTAAACATCTAATTGTTCCAAAGTTACTCGGTGAAACAGAGATCATTGTGGAAGCCATAGACTCAATACCTGTAATTCAATTAAAAAGGTTTATATTTAGGAAAAAAAAAAACCCTAGCGAGATCGAATGTGGTCTAACCAAGATGAATTAGTTTTAACAACAAAAATTATCTAAAACTTAACAATCAAGAAAATTAATTCAAAGTGAGAAATCCAGAAAAATGATGAACTTATACTAAAATCTTAAGCAATTAAGATTTTGGGGAATAGAGATGAGCTATTATCAATCAAAAAGATATAATGGTCGATCCGATGTACTAGAAATGGAGCAATTGGAACGAAATAGTGGATGAAAATTTGAGAAGAATTGAAGTTTGTTTGAGGATTTTATTACCTTGAATGAAGAACAATTAGGGTTTCCTGGAGAAAAAATTCAAGCTTTGATTTAGATGTTGAAGAAGCTATAAGAGAAGGAGACCCCCACCTCGCCTTATCTTCTGAGGTTCGAAGAATGAACCAAACAAAACAACAGAGAAGTCTGGTCTTCATACGACAGAGATTGCTGACGTGGTAATGTGTTTGGTCGGGTCACACGTGACAAAGGACTTTCCGCATGCACCAACCAAACTCCCATGAGTACGATTTTGTTCGCCTACTTTTAATGTGGGTGTACAAAAACCAAACAACATTGATATTTTTATGAGGTGGGAACAATTCAAATGATGAAAAGGTTACCGTTCAACATCCCACCACTTGGCCTATTGAATTGTGTAGTTTATTTCACCTACATTAAAAATGAGTGAACAAAATAACACTCCCAAAACCATGATCAAAAGTGATGGCCCACACGTTTTTTGGACGTCTTTGACGGTGCTAACGGGTCAAGGGTGTATCCTTAAAAATGAAATCCAAGGGTGTTATGGCAAATAATCTCCTAAGTCAAGGGGGTATTTTATAAATTACTCTCCCTCTTTTCTTTAACAGCAAATGAGCGTTATGCCCTTGCATTAAAAAAAAAAAAAAGGAGGATGCTATTGACATCTAAATATAGGATAAGGGCAATTGAATGATAAGGGATACTGTGTTTGGATAAGGGCATACGAAGATACTATTGGGGCTATCCTTAGTTGATCAAAACCCATTAACGAAACTTAAACTCAACCCCAAAATAAAATTCTAAGTTTAAAAAATATATGTTTATGTTAACACCTGAGGGATTAAACTTTTTTAATTTGTTCGACTCCTTAAGTGTGAACAATTTAGATTGTTCACATTGTTAGGAGTGAACATGTCACGAATTCGGGTTTGGTTTTCTTCGATCGGAAACTCGAAATTTTTTTGAAAAAGAGGTTCAAAGATTGGTCCATATTATCGAAAAATGATTTGTTTGAGCTTCTTTGGGAGGAGTAGTGGAACCAATATCTTCTCCACAAATATTTTTTGAGCACAACTCCATTGATGGCTTTACTTTAAAGAACTCATCGGCTTTCATTCTCACGACCTTCGATGACCGAAAAACGATATTCGACGAGAGAGTGCCGAAAAAGTTTGAATTTTACCGTTAAAGGTTGTTATGGTCTCAAGGTGGGGAACAAAAGGTCAAACAATTATTTATTTAATGAGTTTGGCCAAATTTGATAGCCTTTTTCTATTTGTTATTTTTTAAAAGTCAACTAAAAAGACTAATTTTGACCATGTTTGACAGTTGCCCTTATCTCATATTTAGATATCAATAGCAGACTCAAAAAAAGTCACGGGCACACCTTTTTTTTTTATACTCTTCATCCTTTGCGAATGTAAGCGCTTAAAAACTCCACGATAAATATTAAAAAAACTCTTACAAAGATGCATATTTTACAATTGGTGAAAATAAAATTTTCAACTTTTAAATTAGTTTTAAGGTAAAAATAATTATAATTTTTAAAATTTAAATCACTTAGAAATCATTTTTCAAGAGTTTTAATCAATGTAGGGTTAAAAAAAAGTGAGGATACTCAAAACTAAACTAAGTATTACAACTTGCACTCATAAGTACTCTTGCAAAAAAAAAAAAAAAAAACAGAATTATGCAAATTAACTATGCAATGTCTCATGTTCCTACATTTAAATTTGCTTTCAATGACTTGAATACTTTATTAAACTTCAAAACATACAAATTTAAAATACATATAGACTAAGAAAAATACATAAACTTAAAATTTCATATAAAATAAATTATGCAAATTACAACTTGCATATTATACATAATTTTTAACTACGCATTTCAACTTACACATATTAATAGAGTCACATGGAAACAATCAAATGACTGATTTTTTGTGTGACGATGATCTTTTCATCATCTAGAATCTAGATCAACATTAGCTTATGGATCATCTCAACGTGGCCCTAACTAATTGTGAGGAGTCGTGTTGGGGCAGTTTAAGAGCCAATTTTTTGTGAAGATCATCTACTCTACTATAGAAAATCACCTTAGGGTAAAGTAGGCGTCCGACGCATGTTCAAGAGCTGTTATACATTGTAGACCTGACAAAATGACCCGTGATCCGCCAACCCTACCATAACCCGACAAACCCTACCCTAGTCCACATGCTAGCTAAACAAGTCGGGGTTAAACCTAAGGTTGAGCATTTCTAATCTGTAACCCCTTCAATCATGTTAAGGTTAGGTTGACTCTGATCTGTTTACGTGTTTTATATAATAAAATGGCAAACTAACTAGGGTTAGAGTTTGAAAAATTTACCTATTTCATAAATTAGTCAGGGTTAGGATTTGATCATCTTAACTCGTTAACAGCCAACCCATCTAGAGTTGACTCTAATCCGATCGGTTGCCAAATCTAGTGGAAATGGTTGAAGTAGTTGAATATGAAGATCCCTATGACTATATGAGCCTTACCAAAGCCGAAAATGATGATATTATAGATGACTGGTTACAGAGGGACCGTTTCGTTTTTGTAGGTTGGTCGGGTAAATTGCTCTTTCTTGTGTCTGTTTGGCTTTATTACATTGTCTTCAGTCCTCAGTTCAGACTCTTCACTTCGCCAACGACCAAAACTCCACAGAAAACAAACCTAAATTGCCCAAACACAGGTTTTTTTTTCAGTTCTTAAAAATTGATTACTTGATTTCTGGTTCAGAAGTTAAGAATGGCGGTTCTACCTACTTCAGTTCCATCTTCATCTGACCACAACCCTCTCCCTAATCCTTCCAACTCTGCAGCAAAACCAAACCCTCAATCTACTCAACAGGTACTCTTTCTCTCTCTCTCTCTCTCTCTCTCTAGATTTTTCTCGTCAATTTCTGATAACTATAGAAGAATTCATTCTCCTTCTCTGTAACCTGGTAGGGCGGACCAAACGATGACGCTATGGATGTTTTGGAAAGAAAGCCCGACTTATTGGAGAGCTGTGAGTAAGTTCTATGAGAATCTCGTGTTTTTTTTTCCTTCTTAACATTTTGTTTCTCTACATTTTTTTAATGCCATTTTTCGCTTTCTTCTTTTTTCTCTCATATTTATATTCCTTTTGATTTGAATCTGGTTAAAGGGTTTCTGATTAAAGTGTTATTAAAGATGGGATGGGATTTTGATTAGATCACATAGTCGTTTACTGTGTTGCATGAATTTTGGATCAAGGGCAGAGTTTTCTTCTTTCTTTTTTTTTTTTCTTATTTGATCCTTCAATAGAAAAAATAGATGGTTATTTTTTTTTATTTTTTATTTTTTCGTAGGTATGCTTTTGAAATGCTTATTGCATGTTAGAACATGTAGTATCCAATCAGAACTTATAATCACAGGACCTTCCTCTGTTTTTTCCTTTTTGGTTTGTTGGTCTGTTTTGTGCTCAGTGTATTTGTTCTTCAATCATTTTTTCAATAAATTACCCTTTGCTGAGCAAAAGAAATAGTTATAATCACAGGAAGAATGTAAATAAGCTAGCAAGATTGCATTTCTCCTTAATTAGGTTTTGCAATAAATCAGTGTGACAATGTATAAATGAGTTCAACACAAACCCAGCATAAATTAGCTAACTTTCATGTTTGTTGTGGCTGCTGAAACACACATTAAAGATGGAAATAATATCGATAGATCTTTGTGACTTGATATGAGACTATGGAAATAGTAAAGCTATGTGTGACTAAGAGCATCCACAATGGGGGAGTTTGTTTCCAAATACCCATTTTTGGACGACTGTCAAATTATTTTTGTCGAAATATACCATACGAGGACATCGTTTCTGCCAAATTTGCAAGATTGGAATTGGATTTGCACAAAATAGCTGGGGTGTGGCCACTGGCAAACGCCCTAGTTATTAGTTTTTTTTTAATTATTATTATTATTACAAAATCAGATGAGAATTGTTTTTAGGGTTAGGAAATTGCTGTCAGATGGGGTATTTTTACCCTACGAGATTGCAAAAATCTCCTCCCCGTTGTGGATAATCTTATTGAGGCCATTTGAAAAAATAAAGGGAAGATTCATCTCTACCAGTTTTTACTTGGAAGATTCTTTTGTTTAGAATGCTGTTGCATTTTGGTAATGCACATTGTTGTTTGGGACGTAAATGTATACAATTTGAAAGAGTTTTGAAGGCACTTAAATCATTGTATTGAATATTTCATGCTAGAAATATGCAGCTTTTGAGCATAACTTTTTAATTGAAACTTAATCTTATTCAAATAACAAGAGATTACAAATGATATCTGGTTGTCTAATTGTTTATGCAACATATAGCCTTATCCCCATGCGCCCACTTGACTGCGGGGTAAATGTGTACACTGCTCTTGTGGAAAGTTATGTTTTCAAGGCCTTATGTAGCATTAGTCCCAACGGCCGGGACTCCCCTAGTATCCTTGCAGGTATTCCCTGCTCTCCTTGGAGACCTTATTTTAAGTTTCAACACACCCTAAACCTAAGTTTTTATTTTGTTGGAGATGAGGATTATCTTGGAATGTTCTGGGGTACGCTTCTAAAGTGGAGCTTTTAGACAATGATGCTGAATAGTTTGGTCGTGTGGAGTTTGTGGGATTTAGAGCTTGATCCTGTTGGTGTTGCTGACTTGTCTGCCTAGTACCCATTGTTCAACTGGAAGTTGAGTGAAGGTCAAATTCTCCACTTGCTGAGAAGACATTATGGTGCTCGTGTGGGGGGGCGTTTTGTGAAAATGTTTTGCTAATTGTTTGAAGTAGGAAAACGCCATACTCAATCGGAGGCAACTGTGCTCTTCTGATATTTAGTGAAATAATCATAATATGATTGGAGTGAAGAGAAACATAGATGAACCAGCACCCAAGTGAACCTCACATGGGAGAACTGCTCTAAAAATTCAAAATGGATTCCAGGGCTTCTTTGAGACCATATATAATACTATGTAAATGGCATACATGAGCGAATCCGTTCACGGTCCGTAGGACCAACACCATTCGAAGGTGGGTGGCCCGCCCTGCCAGGATTAGGTTCGTCCATGTATCTAGGGGGTTTGCTTCATATGTGCTTCTTGTTTAAGATGCCAAGAAGAAGGCATATTTTATTACAAACCACCATAAGGACCAGTATGATAGGAGCAAGAAGTTCCTATCCACAGGCCAGCACAAACAGAGTTGAAACAAAGAATAACTTAAAATGATGCAAGAGTCTTCGAACTAAAGAAATCCTATTCTAATGCAACTTTTATTTTAATAACTTTAAATAACTTCTATCAAAGAAAATAGAAACTTCTTCTAACCTTAATCATTCCTAATTTAAGAGACCTAAGAATGAGGAAACCTATTAAAAAGAAACTTCTTAAGAATAATCAACTAAAATGGGAAACTGGTAAAAACTAGAAGCAGGCGTGATGAGCTTAATAACTTATAGAAGCTTGACTGATCTATCACCCCATTGATCACCCTATTGATCAGCTAAAACACCCCCAATTCCGGATTGATGAGCATCAATCACCCCATCGGTCAGGCACCCTGAATCTACTTTCACCTTGTTCTCTTCTTCTTCTAACTCCATGAATGGTTTTCCACATTTAGATTTAGGACTCGATAAATATAACTCCATCACAGTAATCAACAGTGGCCAATATGCGAGTTGAGTACAACACAGTTAGCTGAAGTGTTAAGCAGGATTGGATATTTGTTCAAGATCAATACCTTGAAGTTTATTGTGTTGTAGTGAGGCGAGCTTTATACCATACAATAGTCCCATTCGAAAGACTCTTGGTTCTATCCACCCATCATGAGCTGAAAACACTCCTGAATAACAAGAGAGCAAGTATCTTTCCCAAGGAGTGCTTGAATTTCATCATTCATGGTAGTGTGCATATGAGGAAAGTTAAAATCTTGCTTGACATGTGTGGTTTTCATGGATTATCTATAGTGACAGGTAAACCACAATAACTTAAAAGAGTTCAAATATGTATTGAGTATTTGCTGAATGTGCAGTACTTATGGAACTAGAAACTATCACTTGGTGATCATCCATTTTTGAAGAAGATGAAGAATTTGCATACCCTATGGTGGCTTTTAGGAGACGAGTGTGACTTCCATAATTCTGTATAATTACATAAACACTCAAAATATCTCATCATGGAGTAGTCAGTCTATAAAGCAAATTAACATCAAGCACCTTATACTGGTTTCAGCAACCTATTAATGAGATAGAAGGTTGTTGAAAAATCTCCAATGATAAATCATGTCATATATAAAATTGGTTTTTATGTTAACATCTCCCATTTTACGCTTAAATACAAGGACAAGAAATTTGTTTAACAATGCTGTATTTGTCAAGATTATCCAGAAAAGAGTAACAGGTGTAGGTTCCTCCTTTGAAGTTTATTGTGATTCATTTCAATTATTAATAATAAAACCATTCGTATGTTGTGTCCTATTACTTAGATTTTGTATTATGCATTATTAAGCGTAATGAACAAAGTGTATTATTTTAACTAGGACTATCTACTTTAAACTTCGTAGTTATTCGTTTCAATACTTTGTTGAAATTAACAATGAAATGACCCCATATGTTTGATTTCTCTTAGGGGCTTGGAAAGTGCAGAGTACACGGAGAAGTACAAGAAATATGAAGCTGACTATGTACGTCGTATAAAGGCCAAATACTTCTCCAAGAAGAACTTGTATGGAGGTAAACAACCATCCTAGGTTGACATACAAAGGCTAGACATATGGTTTACGTATTTATGTGTGATACTAAAAAGTGACTGTTGAGTCCCACTACAATGCTGGTTATAGCTTCATTGCATTCTTCTTTTCTCTGAGGCCCATGAACAAAAGAACCAAACCTTTCGTTTTTCAAGTGGTGGTTTCCTTTTCCTGGTCTTGCATGTCTTATAACAATTGGTTCTGCTAGGAGGACTGCTGGGTTGTCCATCTAGCCGACCAACCAACGGCCGCGTAGCCATGTGTACTGCGAGAAACCAAAAAACTGTTTTACCAGTTTCACCTTTCAATTCACGTGGGTAAGAAAAGGTAAGAGAGAAACCGGTAAAACAGGTTTTTGGGTCTCACAGTACACCTGGCTACCCATCCATTTGTTGGTTGGCTAGATAATCTAGCGGTTACCTAATCATTTACGTATAACATTTTGAATCACTGGCATGTCATTTACAGGCAATATATTTGAGAACGAAACTGTGATAGAGAACGATGTTATAAAGTCAAGCAGGTTTGCATGCTTGAATCCAGATTTCTGTGTTTCACTCTTTTTTTTGATTTCTCCAAGCTGAGGTCCTTTGTTTGTTGTTATCTTGTCTTAAGGTGGCCTTGCACAAGATCATTTACAGACCCAGTCCAGAGTTTTGAAGATCATAGCAGGTCATCAGCTTTTGTAGCAGAAACCTCCAATCCATCAAACAAGAAATACCAGTGTAAGAAGAGTAGCAGCTAGGAGTTAGAACAGTTTTCCTTCTTTTTTCTTTGGCCTTCTTTTTTTTTTTTCTTGTAATGAGAACCCAAGGAAGCTTATTATCTAATTTGACACTTTTAACTTGATAGAAATTTCTGGGTCAAAAGTGGGACCAGGTTTGGATCTTGGGTCAGATATGAATCGCGTATTGTAGATCTGGAATTGTGTTAGGCGCACCAACGTTTTGGAGGGTCAGATCTTACACTAGCGAAGTTGGATCTGAAGGACTCTGACCCCACCTTATCTGATATGTTTCATGCCATACCTTGGTATTTCAAGCTCAACCACATCCTGACATAAGTGCAAGGTTTAAAGATTTGCATGGTTGCCCATCCCAAAGGAATTCGGCATTACAATAAAGGCTTCAATTTAAGCCGGGCCGTATGTCACCGTGTCACAACTCAAACAGATATTTCAAGTTTTCTAACCCACCTTAAATTTTTTACATGATCAAATTTTATACATGTTATTCTTACACTTTGTTTACATGTTTGTGGGTCCATGCAAGGTTCAAAATTTCGTATCGTTCAAATATTTTGGTATGTTGAAAAGCCGAAACATTCATCAAAACGATATGATAGAATATCGAAACATTAAACTTACGAAACACCTGAAAACATTACGAAACACTTCGATATATTACAATATATTCCGATACATTTCGAAACATTCTGAAACATTTGGATACAACCTAAAAAAATATTCTTAAATGATACAACCCGAATTTTTTCGAATGTATCGGTTTGTACTAGTATGTGAACAATCCGATACAACGAATTTAAGTAACGTTTCGTTTTGGTAACTCAAAAAATCGAAATGAACAACCGAAATATTACGAAATGATATTTGCATGTAGAGATGATTCAAGGGCTGGTTTTTCCTACAATGATATTTGCATCATGTTGGTCAACATCGACCGTTGAATAATCGCCATGTGATTCACACCTCAGTGTAAATAAGTAAAAAAATAGCATGTTATTCTTCTAGTGCACTACTTGGGTACAAACAAAATGTGAGGAACAAATCCATCAAAAGGAACACATGCAATGTGCACATGACTTGGTTGAATTAAAAGTAGGGGTGTCAACGGGTCGGTTCCGGTCCGTTCTTGAATCTCCCAGAACTGGAACCGATTAAAATAAATTGGTTCTGATTCCTGTCGATTTTGGTTTTGGATTGAATACTCAAGTAGGCGGAACCGGAACCGGAACCGGAACCAGGGGATTATATTTTATTAAACACTGAACAAGAAATTGAGATGACTATCCATACATTTCAACTTTGTAAGAAGAACACTCCAATAATAAAATGTATTGTAATCCTCTGTCACAGATCTGATCGTTCGGGGCCGCATTTTATGGCTGAAAGTGTGCAATCATTCATGAATGGTTTCCGCTAAAGAAAATACTAATTTATACAGTAGGTCCTCCTAGATCAGATCTAGAAGACGAGAAGTAATATTTATAACCTAAGTAACCATAGGGCGAGCTAAGGGATGGAGACCGGACTACCGAAGCACCCAATTAAAAAATATTCCAAATTTTCAAGAGCCTCTAGAGTGAAATCCGGAGTTAGGTTCCAAAACGGGAGCGTCACTTGTTTACATGGTTCTAGTCTAAGTAACCAGAGCGCGGGTCGGAGCGGGAACGAAAGCGAGAGCGGGAGCGTCGGAGCGGCCGATTAAAAAATGTTCTTAGTTCTAAAATACCTTCGGAGAGGGAGCGTTGGAGCGTAGTTCGGAGCGGGAGCGCGAGGTTCCGGAGCGGGAGCGTCACCCCTATACCAAGGCTTCGGTTACTAACTTCTAGTTACTAAAAGTTAGTAACTAATTATTAAAAGGGAAAAATGATATTGGTTCCTTCAATTCTTTTATGTACAGTATCTATCTTCATTTTGGTTGTTTTTCAAGGGCCTATCATATGGCTTATTTTGATCTAAATGATAAAGACATCATCTTTGCAAAATTTAGCCCTTGCCCCTTGCATTATCTTCATGCGGCCTAAAATTAAGTGTAAATGGAGTGTAAAGATAAGGTGGAACATGCTTATGTGGTACAGAGGAGAGACATGAGACAAGCAGGCACATGGATCCATGAGCCTCGTTATATTAGTAGAAGAGAGAGGAGATTAGAGCTGAACTCAACTACAACGGATAATTGCTACCTCTGAACAATGCATAAAATATAATTTTGCAGCTTTTCATCTCCAGATAAGCTTTCTTGACGTCTATGAGGAAGGAATGTCATCAATGACTTAAAAATGGCTAAAGTCAGTGCCTCAGTTTCAGATTCCTCAAAAGGGTTTTGCAACAAATAAATTTATGATAGTCCTACTATAGGACTTTCTAACTGTCAAGCATCTTAACCTCGTCCAAAATAAGTCAGGGAGAGTTCAATCATAATGCAGAAAGACAAATCTGACTTTCTCTACTTGGGTGAATTCCTTCAGGATTTCAAATATTACTGAATTTTATCTAATACTACTTGTTAGTTTAGATCCAAAGGGAGAAACTTACAGCATTTGAACCATTTTAATTTCCTAAGAATTAACGACGTTCACTGACACAAGAGCCAGGACTGACTCCTCATTCAGTTTAAAACACCCCAGGAGAACCCCATACCATGAGGAAGTCTTCAATTCAAGGGGATTTTAGAGTGCTACCCAGCTACTGTACAATACGCTGCCTCGGCCAGATCATTTCTTTGACCAAGGTCCTTCTGCTTTAAACTGAAGCTGGGTATTTGGGTTTAAGCATGCCCTCACCTGCTAGTAAAAACCCTGGACGAAGGCATTGAAGGGTTGCATCAGATTAACAGCTGGTGAGCAAGTTACACCAAATTTCTTTCAATGACTATTAACTTACTGAATCTAGATCGTTCTATGGCAGTGACATTCTCATCGAACGATAGACGGCATTATAACCCCGGTATGCAGTGAAATATGGGCATGGATGTAAGTACTAAAAATGGAGTCTGTATTGCAGTAGAATTAAAATTTTATAGGTGGCCCTGTAAGTGTTGAGAGGACAAGCACTAGCCTCAAGAAACATGAGATTATGAACAATATGAGCGTACCTCAAGTAACTATAAACAGGTAAAACAGCTTGAAGAAAAACATTTTACCTACCAGAAGAGTAAAATTTTCTTCAAGTCCTACTGACTGGCCACATAGACATGCTAAAGTACAGCATGTCTTTTAACATATAAAGCATACCTTGGCAAGAATCTTCAACCCGATTGGCGCCTCCGTCCCACACTTAACCTTTTCAGCCTACGAACATCATAACTGTATTCATTCAAACAAATCACACTTTATATACTTGGAATCAGAATCACTTAGAATTGGTCAGAGGTGGGTTACCAATCATCACTGATTTCCTTCATAACATTTCTCTGCTTATGGCTTGATTTCCTTCATAATGTTCTAGTTTCCATCATTATCAAGATAAATAAATTATATCAATAAAAAAACAAGAAGATGAATATATGATTTCTGAAACGTATTAAATAAGATTACAGATTTGAATTTCATTTTACTTCCTAGATATCTTCAGACTTCTGGTTTCCTACTGCTGGCATATCTGCCTCTCCCGTCTCATTACTCAAGCGAGGAAAAAAACTAACTTTACTGGCATAAAGTCCAATATAAATACATAATAATAATACACAACTAGTGTACCACTTTCCAGGATACTTCAAAATGGGTGCCGTATGGTGTTGTATTTCTGTGGATACTTCAATTTTAACTAGAACTGTTTTACTGACACTGAATCAGTTCCATATCCTTTCTGTATCAGGCTAATTTAGATAAACACTACCATCTCTCCAACTAAACCTACACTGAAAACTATTCAGACAGTGATATGGTTGGTGTAGCATCATTAGCCTACTTACACATCCTACACTTTCGAAACAACAAACAGCAACTAAAAGAAAAGTTTAAAAAAAAAAAAAGAGAAGAAAGAGGGAAGGGAAATGAGATTTTCTCTTCAGTAAAGCTGGATTTGAGCTCATGATCTCACCTCATCTGAGTAGTATATTTATCAAGCTGGGAGTGAACATGTTACCCCATCCCATCTGATATCAAATCCACTAACTAATACAAGTAACACGAGAAATACATAGATGCCACACAAAAAAAAAAAAAAAACAGTACCTAGAGGATATAGTTGATCTCCATGTTCTTGGGTTCTCAAAAAACAGTTCCAGTAGAAAACTACGACGGAAAATTACCATACAAAGTTGAAATTATTTAAGAGCAGAAGTCCTAATTTACTCAAAAATACACTCATAAGTATACCATGTCTTAACATACTGTACACCAACAAAAGTACCCGTACCATATGCATGATAAGACAATGCTATACATATGAAGCAGCTAGGAATCATTATTGTCTGAAGCAGAAGTGACTCCCAAAGCATAACATTAATACAACAATTTTACAGGGAAATGAAGGGCCAATTATCAGTATTTCAGATGCATTTAACGGGAAAGATACTATACAAGGATTTTCTTCATATACTCGCATTATCGTTCAAAGAGGTTCCAGTAACGTAGTGGATTATATCTTTTGTGATTGATGGGATTCCAGTAAAGTAGTGGAACAACAACTGAGGATAGTACAACAGACATAAATAGAGACAAAGAAGCCTTCATATATTAAACATTAAAAATTCTAGAAAAGAGTAAGGCAAGCATGCTTAATGGAAGTAGCAGTAATCAACCAGTAATCTCATGATATTCTTTCATTCAAGTCACTAAATACATTGGTAAGAAAGACTCTGCAACACAAGATTTTTTCTTTGAATGGTAACACATGAATTGCTTCACGTTTATAAAACTAAACTGTTTGAGATACAAAGAAATCATAACGTAAGGCTCAACCACTAATCAAAATATTACAAAAAGAAAGATCTCGTAACTTCTACACCGGAATGAATAAAGATTGACACTACTGAGCTTTGCTCCAGAAGCTGTAACGAATGGTGTCTCAGAAAAGACACAGTAACCAAAAGGATTACCATAGCAACTAGTTATGGTATTACCTCGTCATTGTCCAATAAGACAAGATATTAATCTAGAGGCCAAAATTGCACATCTGCACAAACTCCATTTCATAGTCCACGTACTTGGTCCAAAGCGGCCGGAACTGGTTCATGGCAATATCAAGCCAAGGCTTCATGTTTCCATTGTAATGTATGACTGCAGCATTTTGTATCTCATCCATGCTAATACTTGGATTATACCCAAGTCCAAGAACATGCCAGGATTTGTCAAGTGGCTTCGTTGTTGAGTAAAATGTTATCAAGCCAGGCGGGAGGGTTCCCAATTTCCATAAAGTCCGGTCCTCATTCTAAACAGAAAAATCAACAAAAAATCATTACTTCCTGTTAGCAGTAAATTATTTGCCATAATGATTTATGAAATGTACTAAAAATGAAGCAAAATAAACTTAAATAATTTAAAGAATCAAAAAGCTTATAAACGCTTCCTACTTTCAAGAGTCATGACTTAATATGGCTTGGTTTATGAGTCCTTTTTGGAATCTTTAATCTTTTCCATATTGGTGTCGCATTAGGATTGGGATTTCTTTTCCTTTTTGTTCTATCTTTGGGTCTATCAATATGGGGACCATGGTTATGGTTTAAGCATTCTAGAATCAACTCTACGTTGTTAAGAGTGGTAAAAGTACAGGTTTCATGCTCTTTGGGCTTCTCGGTTTATTTATGCAAGGTTGAGGGTATTCAGACTCTCAGAGTCGTGGCTTAGTCCATAGTTTTTACCTGTTTGTGGGTTTTCCATGTAAGATTTCTGTCTTGTGCGTGATAGGATTACTGTTTTGTTATTTCTCTTGGTTGTTCAACTAAATCTCAAGCTTCGGAAGATCGTATACAAGCATGATTTTGACATAATATTAATTCAAGGTATAAACAACACAACAACAACAACAAAGAGGTAAAAATCAGAAGAGAGATATTTACCAGATTCTGCCAATAATGATACTGTTCTGTGGACTTCTCACGTCTCCACGCATCGAGATCAAAGAAATTCATTCCGTAGGCCCAGGCGCAAGCTTTCGGATTAAACCTCTCTTTGATAAGAGGGTGAGAGAAGTTCATGTACTGAGCATAACGATGAAATGACCCAAAGCAAGTCTCAACAGCACCATTCACCTTCCCATCCATATCAATCTTCCATAAACCCGTTAAATCCTTTTGAACCACCACATCATCATCCAAAAACAAAATCTGATGCAATTTCGGATACATCTCAGGAAGATAAAATCTAAGATGGTTCAACATAGATAAATACTTAGGGTTCCTAAACTTCATATTATTAGCATCTTTAGTTGCATTTTCCGCCCGATTCTCAAAATAAAACTTCTGCAAATTCGCCGACTCAAGTTGCCGAAGAACTGGCGCATAAGATGAATTCAAAAACTTATAATCCTCCACAGCTTTCACCTCAACATGAGCACCACCTTCAACAGGTCTCATCTTGAACCAAACCTGCATTGCTGCTAGATTCATCCTATCAGTAACCACATGAAAAACGTGCTTAAATGGCTCCTCTGCATTCTTAATCGCAGAATTCACCACAACCGATGCAGCAATTACATTATCAGAAAAAATCGCGTAATGATAAAGATTCGGATCTTCAAATTCCGGTCTGTAACCTTCATCCTTATACTTCTCCGGATGAGCAATTCGTTCTTCAACAAGTCTCATCGCCAAACAATGCAAACTTTTAGGGATCGATTTTGCAGCAATTAAGCTAGAAAATGCTCCATGCTTCTTCGCCTTTGTCAATTGCTCATTAACAGCAAAAATTGTATCTTTCAACTTCTGGATCTTGAGTTGATTATCAAAAGATTCTTTCGCTTCAGCGATCAATTGACGAGTGAATTTGACTCGATCTTTAACCTCTTTTTCGAATTGTCGAAGAACATCTTCTTCAATCGGTCCTTCTGCTTCGAATAATGAAGATCTATAAGAAGGACGAGTTGTGAGATCGGAGAAATTTCTAGCTAGATCTTCGAATACTCGAAGTTGTTTTGAGTTTTCAAGTTTGAGTTTTCGAGCGTAAGCGGCGTAAGCATTGACAAGGGCAATATGGTCATTAGCTTGTTTGTAGATCAGGTCTAATCTTGTCTTCAATGGATCAGATTTCAATGCTAGAAATGTTCTGTGTACGTATGTTTGTACTGGAGGTCCTGTACCTGAACTTGGAAGCCCCTGTTTCCAATAAAATTTTCAGAAAGAGAATTATAGAGAGACTGTTAGAGAGAGACTGTTAGAGAGAGAAAGTTAGAGAGAGAAAGAGACTTACAGAATCGTTATTGGTGGTGAAGAGAACAGAGAGAGTGGCGAGGAAGAGGAGAGTGAACATGGCGGAGACGAAGATCTTGTATGATAAGATGTTCCGAAAGCTTCCACCACCACCACCGCCGCCAGTGACGGATCGGCCACCTCGGATCCCACCGGCCATTCTTCAATCGTTGAAGAAAATCAGAAGAAAATGCAAGTGTAGATCTGAAAAAATCGAAGGAAGGAGAGAGAAAGTGTTTTTAGAGTGAGAAAAAACTGTGAGACTCGGACTCAAACACTACAGAAAAAGACGATCATTGTAGATCATATTGTTCGTTATTAAATGTTACTACTTTTTTGGTGGGCCATAGTAATGTCTGATTTGATGTAGCCATATAGGCATGGTGTGGTGTGGGCCATACTTCAGTTGGTTGAGTAATGTTTAGATGATAGGTTTATGGCCGTCGATTAGTGTACAAGTCGGTGGAAGTTTTGTGGGCCCACTCAAGTGAAACTTTCATCCTTCATTTATACGAATCATTTTACGCGTTTTATGTTTTCATAGACGGCTGGCTACTTTAGTCGGTTTCCTTTCCTTCTTTCTTTGTAACTGATATTTCAACCCACTTCTTTATTGATTTAAATTTCAACCCAACAAATTATCTATTGGACTGAGAAAATAAAACAGAGCTGCTGTTTGGACCGATGGGCTTACAAAACAAGTGGTATGGTAGGTCCCATTGCCACATAAATTGAAAACCTCTTCATAACACTTTTGGGAGGAGAAAAGTGGTGGGTCCTACCCTACCACATAAGTATCGGACACCAGTTTTGTAAACTGGTCGGTCCAAAAAGCTTTATCTATACTATTATATAAATGGAATATCTCTTCGAGGTAGTTATTTCATTGGATGACCTCATTTTTTATCAAATGCCAAACAATACCCTAGCAATGAATGAAAAATAATTTTATTTTGAGCAATTTATCTAAAGAAGGTATTATTGTCAATACGTTGAGATCTTCACTCACCCTATTCAATTGTTTCAGTTTTTTAAACTACTCTATTGTAAATTAAGGTTTACGTTTATACCCCTTTAGTTTTATAAAACTGATTGTGTTCAAGTGTAAAAATATAGTTAAATATGTGTATTTTTGTATATCTGTCTAAATGAGGTAGTTACAACCAATTTTGTTTTCTAATAAATCTCCAATGTTCATAGCTGTGTAACTTAAGAGAATCCTAATAAAAAGGGATTTTTGATTACAGAATCACATAAAAAACTAAAAAACAAGGAATGAAGTAATAAGATAGTGGTAGAATTATAGAGTATGAGATCCATAAAACAATCTTAAATTGTCTCTTCTTTTTGGATTCCAACTCAAATTCTCAAAGAAAAATTCTGATGCAAGTGTGTAACTCTCTCTCTATGTAGGAAGATGTATTTCCTTTATAAATCTAGATGTTTTAGTAGATCTAATTGCTACATATTTTATTTTTATTTTTTTATCTTTTACGTTCTTTATAAATCAAGATATTTTTCTTTTTTATATTTGAAAACTTAATAATTTTTTTTTCAATGCATTCACCCAAAGGCTTTTTATGTTTATAATTATAATTTTCTTTTTACATATGCAGGTTTCGACTAGATATATAGTATTATAATTTTAAATACTACAAGTACAAATTGGTGGAAGAAGATTACTAAGTTTTCGGTTTAAAATAGATTCCCTAATTATGTTATTTCGTGTAATTTTATTGTATTATAAGAATATATTTTTAACTTGAATATTGAAATCTTACCCATTATAGTAACTGTAAGAAATCTTACCCATTTAGATAATGCAATTTATTTATTAATTCAGAGTACAAAATAATATATTTAAAAAATAAATTAACGAGTAATACGCATTATGCATGCGCATCGCGCGTGCCTTAAGGCTCGTTGAAAATAAAATGGCATGTCAGACCACCTCTCATGTGAGAATAGTTCGGTATTTCGAAATCATAGCTTATGCGATCACACAATTCAAGTAAAAGAAGAGGCAATCCCTGCCGGCATTTGAACAGACAGAACGTTATATTAGAGCTAATAATATAATTACAAAGTAGTTTATTAAGTTTATAGAACCTACAAATTATTTTATAAAATTTGTATTTAAATTCTGTGGAATAATTGAATTGATGATTGATGTACTAAAATATTGGGCCGAAATATCAAGCCCTTTATATTAACACTTGCCAAAATTATACATTACCCTAGAAGATTTCAAATAAGTCGTATCTTGCTTAGACCAATAAATAAAGTTGGAGTTATAGTTGATGCCCCAGTCGAAAATCGAAATAACTAGTTATAGTAGGTATGAAGGAGCTAAATGAGGTATGAGATTCAAATTTAGGGTAAATTTTACAATAAGATGATCCGACTACCACCTTCACATTTGGGAACTGATGTGGACAACCACTTCTCTTTCCAAGTTAGTGGTAGATCTGGCGGGTGTGAATCATAGGTGAATGCATAAATTTTTTTTTTTGATCAGCCTATGATTTATGATTTATGATAGACAGATGATTGAAATCAAACGTTGAGATTCTTTTAGAAACTTGGCACCCCAAAATCCTAACTCTATCTTTACACATTTCATTTGATCAAATGACTTTTTTTTTGTGAGAATGTTCTCCTCATCATCATGTAGACTATCATATCACAGATTCAACCCATTTTAAAACTTCTAACTCCCTCAAATCAGTCCTTAAATTTCTAAAAATTTAGGATACAATTTTTTATGGGATTAAAAACTTTAGATGCTATGATGATTTACATGGAGATGAGAACATCGTCATAAAAAACTAACCCTGGAATCTGTTGGACTATGGTAATCCGTATCCAACACTGGTAGGTTATTTCCGAGAACTAAACCCCAATCAGTATTGTATCCATGTGAACAAAATGAAGTAGTCGGGCTTATCCCAGACCCATATGATAACCCAAAGTGGGCCAAGAGGACTTAAGATAGAACTTAGTGGGCTCGAGTTGAGAGGACTATGCGTGTAGGCCTTGTGGCCAGCATAGTCTCACAGTTATAAGGCCTTAGATTAGGTTATATGAGAGGTGATGTAGTAGCCTATTATTGGTTAAGAATGATAGAGTACTATTTTGTCTACCTTCTTTTTAGGGTGATGTTAGACTTATAGAATTCCTTACATAATTTTCTACAAAAGGCAACAATCTTTTTAAGTAGGTGTACATTTTCTCCCTACTCCGATTATTAAAAATGACTAATGATATTGAGCATCCTAGTAAATACTATGAGCCATCTTAATTTTAAATAATAAAATAATAATATATTTTATTTTTTAAACAATAACCTACCCCACCAAAAGTATACCTTACCCCTACCAAATCACCATCTCAGTTCTCCACTGTAGTCGCCGCCACTATTTTCAACGTGATGTCAAAACCAGACCTTCGAATAGACCCTTTCTCTCACCTCCTTCTTTCTAGCCTCTCAATCTCTATCCTTTCTCTCTCCCACCCCTTCTCTGATATCTTTCCAAATCTTCCCACAGATCTCTCTCCCTTCACCCCCTCTGCCTCTTGATCTCTCTTTCTCTCTCTCCCGCTATCTCTGATATCTTTCTATATTTCAGATTTGAAAAATTTTTCAAACCCCCACTGACCTCTCTCTATCCTCTATCCTCTTATCTCTGATCTCTTTTCGTCTTTCGCTCTTCTCTCACTTCAATAGATGTGGTGGAGTGGTGTGGTGGTGGTAAAGGTGGAAAGATAATGGTGATTGATGACGGAGGAGGTGGGGTGGTGATGTTTTTTTTTTTGATTGTGATGGTGGTGGTGGTTGTGGTGTTTGTTGTGTTTTGTGATGGTGGTTGGGTAGAGCGTATTTTTAGTAGGGTTTAAATTTGCTAGGATGACTCATAGTATCAAAATTTGCTAAGATAACTCATAGTGTTTGTTAGGATGCCCAGTGCCAGTATCATCGGTCATTAAAAATTACAAACTCAACTTATAAAGTGTAACTTTTAATGCTTTAATTAATTAGCAAGCGAATGTACACTATTTGGAAAGAAAGGGGATAAAATAGGACTGCCACCATCAACTATGAATAGGAATCATGACCCCATTTACATCCCGTATTAAATGAGAGTTTGTTCTCTTTCTCCATCGCTCATCTTCCTCCTAGTGGGTTCGATTTTATCTCTTCTTCTCCTTACAATTAAGGTCGATCCATACGTTAGGGTGGATCTTATATTTCTGTGCTCCATCGAGTGGTGTTCATCTACATCTGGTTCTTATATA
>MVGT01002022.1:237785-274429 GCA_002174775.1 Macleaya cordata
TCTCTCTCTATCTATCTATCTAATTTTATTTAATTTTGTGGGTTGTAGGAAGAACCAAGCATTAGTACTAGTACTACTGCTAACAGTAAAGGTAGTACTGATCAGGAATGCCAAGGCTTAGAGATATTAATGGAGAGAGAGGAGTGCATGATGATGATGAGGAACTACTCTATGGTTGATGATCATACTGACTATATCTACACTCAAGACATCAGAGATACCCCATGATATATATATATCGAGTGTTGATCTTCATTCCTAGATCATTTTTTTTCTCGGTAGTGCTAGGGTTACTGAAAAACCTGCAGAAAAATCTACATAAAGGAATAGTTTCGGGTTTGACACAAATCACGAGTGTATGTAACGCAAATCACGAGAATGTGTGAATGCACATTACCGTCAGATTTCAATTATGTAAGTTTTTCCGTAAGATTCTGCTGTAAATATAGCATTATCCTTTGTTTCTATTATATTAATTATTTTCTCTCTCTCTTTTTGAGACCTCTAAATTTGGACCTCCTACTACAGTTGTTCCATTTGAGAGTTGCATTACAAATATATATATATATATTAAATTAACAATTATGCGAGAATGGAATGTGATTCTTGGCTTAGGGTTCAGAGATTGGGAATCACATTCCTGAAATGCTATTTCCTTATAATCATATATCTTCTATTATTTCTTGTTTGGGTTAACCAAGAATAGAATTTTTTTTTGTCAAATTTCAATTATAGTGTTCGGATCATGCAGGAATATGAATTAAAAAAGGTTAATTTTTCCATCATACATTTCCAAATGCATAGCTACTAAAACATGGAAACATAACAACTTGTAATCTACTAGTTGTCCAAAAAAAAGGGTAATTTCGTAAGAATAAAATGGATGAATCATTAAAATAAGGCTTTTAACAACGTATAAAAGACCACGTTTCTTTATAAAACTGTGGTTTATTATGAGTTTTTTAAACCACAGTTTTCCCTACAAACTGTAGTATATTTCTTTACTGTAAAATATTTAGGTCCCGGTTTTAAGTTACACACTCCCAAAACACAAGATTATGGCCCTACATGGAGATGGCCCTACACTAGTTAGATTTATATCATGATTTCTAACTAATTTTCTACCAGATTCTTGGTCCCTATAAAATCCCTACCTAAAATCTCCCATCCGAACAGACTATATGGAATTGTGTTATTTTGACGATGTATCCACATAAAAAAGAGTGTTGTTATTGACACTTAAGTTTTTTTTATAGGTTGTGGCTTAAGTTTATTTAATTTTAATTAATTTTATATAAAAATATTTTTTATTGCGGGTGGCTTTTCTTTTTATTTTTTTAAATTATTTTTTAACCTATTAATAATTAAAAAAGAATTTATCAGGACTTAAAAGATTAGGTTAAAGAGAAAAAGTGGGAAAATCAGCTCCATCTTCAACGGATTTATTCGCTCCATCATCAACGAATTTTTCATTGTTGATTCAGCCTTAAGTATCTGAGCATTAAATCCCTTACGCAGTAAGGTTAATTTCACACAGATTTTGATGGAAGATGCTTCTATTTCTAGTAAAACTCCATTAATTAGTGAGATCTGTAAAAAAAAAACTCAATTGAGGAGATAGTTGGTTCCTCAAATTTCGTAAATAATTCTCAATCACATCATTCGAAGGTGTTGTCACAATCTTTTTCAAAATTTTATTGTTATTTTTTCAGTTTTTTTAGTTTTTTGAAAACATAAAACCAAAACCAGATCATAAATATCCGCTTTTGTGGTTTTTTAGCTTTTTGGGTTTTGGGTTTTTTGGTTTTACGGTTTGTTGGTATTTTTTTCGGTTCGGACCAGTTCAGACCAGTTCAGACTGGATTTAAAACTGCACAATGTGCAACCCTACCTGTAGTGGATCTAGAATAAACCAAATAGGTCGGACTACAAGCCCAAACTCACACACACAAGTACAACCTAAATGAAATTAGGGCAAGTACCATGGGAATTTTAAAATTTGAGGGTTTAAGGTAGGGATTTGAGGAAGAGAGGGAGGGAAAGAACCATGGGTTTCTATGCCAAAATGGTATTGGGAGTGTCGTTTGGCATAATTGTGCTGCATGGCACACCCAATGCCTTTTTTTTCCTCTCCTTTCATTACTTAGTTATGTGGTCCCACAACCATCCAAAAGAATCCAAGTGACCGAACAGTCTTAAATGTTAAAACTATTTTGAAATGAATCCAAAACGGCACACCTAGTGCCGTATGGCACAAACTTTGTTTGTCCCTTAAATCCCTTATTCCAGCCTCAAAATTGGCACCGGGGGAAGGGTTTAGTTGTTGAGGTGTTTATGGTACTTGTCTAAACCTCAAAAAAAACTTATTTTGCTTCTTTGAGATATCCATTGCACTTGCCCTTAGTAAACTATTTAGATGAAGGTCCACATGACAGGGGCCAGCAAGGGCTTGGGCCTAAGGAGGAGTTGGGTAGCAACCCGAATCCCAGATTAATATGATCCGGACTCATATTCTATGCGGGCAAATATGTATCATAGGTTGTGTAGTTCAAGTTTCTGAGCTAGAAAAACAGATCAATCTATTATCCAATTTCCAATAAAGAAAAGAAAAGGTCTATAAATCCCCAGAACAAAAAGTCTTTAATATGAGAAAATTCAAATCCAAACTAAACAAATTACAGAGCATTGATATAAGCTATCTGCAGATAGGCAGATATAGCCATTAGGGCAACCAAAGATGATTTTAGCTATCCGCAGATAGGCAGATTTAACATTAGTACTAATTAGATCTTTTTCACCTTATCTCTATCCAAGATATAACATTAGTATTAATTAGATCTTGTCATGAAGTAGCCATTGATATAGGCCCTGTTAGTTTAGCTTACACCATCACCATCCTTAGTAAAAAGAAAGAAAAAATCGAAATGATTTTAGTCTAAAAGCACATTTAACTTGTCCATCCCCCAACATTTTCAAGAATTCCCTTAATAATACCTTTTTTTTAAAGTGCTAATTTTCTTACTTAAACTACTCTTTTGTGTATGCAAAATACCCATTCGTAGTTGTTTTATTTATGGTAAATGATGATGTGGCGGAGAGAAAAAAAACTTCAAAATGTTATAAATTTGGGTGCTGTTAAAGGGGTTCCTCAAAATGTTAGAGGGATGAACAAGTTAAATGGGCTTTTAGTCCAAAATCATATTTTCAATTTTTTCTTTCTTTTTACTAGGGGGTGGTGAGGGTGTAAATTAAACTAACACCTCACCTCTACCATCGGCCACTGAACGGAACTCCACCACCGGGCACTGAACGGAACTCTACCACCGGCCACTGAACGGAACTCCACCACCGGCCACCTCAACCTTACCACCGACCACCTAAAAATTATAGAAATAGAGAGGAGTGAAAGAGAGAGACATAGAGAAGACTAAAAGAAAGAGGGAGAAAGAACGAGAGGACCCACCCCCTTCTTTCCTTCCCTCCCCTTCTTTCCTTCGTTCTCCTTCTTTCATTCGTTCTCCTTCTTTTCCCTCGCCATTACACAAACAAAAAAAGTTCAGATCTAAAGTTTTTTTCGAAGAAGATGACAAATTCGACCAGTTGTGGTTGAATTTTTTTAAAAAAATCAACCACCAGTGGTTGAACTGCCCAAATTTTTTAAAATAATTTGAACTGCTTATTGGTGGTCAAAATTTTTAATATAATTCGACCACCAATGGTCGAATTAGTCATCTTCTTCGAAATTTTTTGTGAATTAACAAGAGTAGCAGATCTATTTCGACCACCAGTGGTTGAGTTTTGATAAAAAATTCGACCACTAGTGGTTGAGTTTTCCTGAAAAACTCAACCACCACTAGTAGAATTCGTCATCTTCTTCGAAATTTTTTTAGATCTAAAATATTTTTTAACTGAATTTTTTTCTTTTAATCTATGGGGAGGACGAGATCTAGCTAGATAGAGAGGGATGAGATCTAAAGAAAGTCGAGTTCTAGAGGTGGTTGAGGGTGGAGGCAGTGGAAAAAATTAAAAAAGAAAAAGATAGTCGGCAATGGAGTTGCCGGCGGTGGAATGGAAGGTGACGGATGGTGAAGTGGGTGTGAGGGTGGTGAAGATGATGGTTCAGTTTGAGATTTTTTAAGATTGGGTGGAAAGATACCAACCTATTTTTAGGTAACCACCCTCTTAGTAAAATTATGTCAATCCCCCTAACCATTTTGAAGTATTTTGTCCACCCCCTTATCCTGTCCACCCCCCAACATTTTGAGGAACCCCTTTAACAGCACCCATAAATTTTAATCTACAAATCGGTTTTAGATTAAATTTATATTTTTTAAATTTTTTTTTCAAGATATTCAAAACAAGATTAAACAATAATACTAAATTCAAAAAAATAAAAATAAATTATAATCTGACTGTGCAAATCCAGATTGCATACCCCGGTGAGATGCAAGTTAATTGTAATTTGCATAGTTTAATTATTTTCCTCAAATTTGAGCATTTGCACTTTTGTAAACTATATGCAAATTAAATTTGCATGTTTTAATATTTATTGATGTATTGTTGAACCTAAAATACATAGCTGAAAACCTAGTAAGTATGCAAGTTGTAATTTGCATGGCTTAATTTTTAAAATTTTAAGTTTCTACATTTTGTTAGCCTATATGCACTATGCATTTGCATGTTTTGATGTTCAATGTTGTATTGTTGAACTTGAAATACATAATTAGAAACGTAGTGAGTATGCAAATTGTAATTTGCATGTGTTTTTTTTTTTTTAAATTCAAGTTTCTGCATTTTTTTTATATAGCCTATATGTATTATGCATTTGCATATTTTGATGTTCAGTAAAATATTGAAGTTCATAGTGCACAAATTCAAATGTAGAAACTCATATGTGCAAACTTAACTATGGTCCTCTCTTATAACCACTCTCAACCAACTCTAATTTTGATTAGATCGAACTGACTATACACTTCATATCAAAACAGAAATATTTGGGGATGAAGTAAAATAAGTTATGTTGAGTCATATATTGGTCATTGCCGTGTGTTGAACTTGAACCTAGTGATGTCGATTGTAATAAATTGATGAGTAATATGAAAAAGAAATCTCACATGTAATTATCAAGTGTCCCAGCTAGAAAATTATGTACGTGTATGCCTGAAGTAAAATAAGTTGAGTGGCTGAGATTAGAGACGCATGCATCATGCATTACGTAGGCTTAATATTGTATAATTCAAATTTATGAACTAGAAAACAAGATCGATCTATTATCTCCTTTGCAAAAAAAGAAAAGAAAAAACCTCTAAATCTCGGGGAGAAACCTGTGTTTATTGAGATAAGAACACCTGTCGAAGACTACTTGTTAGAGTAGTTAAAAATATTGTTGCCTCCGACCTTGTAGTGTTAGTATGGAATTCTACAATCGAAATTCTTTAAATTAAGTCTAATTAAAAAAAAAAAACCATTCAAAGTACACAAATTTTTTTTAAAAATAATCCAAACTAAACAAATTACAAAGCATTGATCATATAATAAGCTATCTTACCATTTATATATACATGGTACTAGCTAGATCTTGTCATGAAGCTAGTAGCCATTTCTATCTCATACTTCTTCATAATTGTGGTGTAATTCTTGCAACCATTGGGAGAGGTTCTTTCGGTAGCTACCGATTCATCTCCTTTGGCTTTCATATGTGGAGCTGAAGCTGCACTTGAAAAGCCTAGATGCAGGAAAGGGTTCGGTGGCACCGTAACTTCTGCACTTCCCTCTAAAATCTTCACTACATCGCTCATTGAAGGTCTTGCTTCTGCAGAGTATTGAACACACCATAGGGCAACCAAAGCCAGCATTTTTACCTTATCTCTATCCTTCTCTGTGATCCCAAAGTCATTTATGATCATCTCATCCAATTCTGCCTTTTCATACTTCTCCCAAACCTGTCTTGGAAACCACTGATGGCTCTCAGCCATATTAAGGTCTAAATTCCTTCTCCTCCCAACAATTTCAAACAACATCATGCCGTAACTGTAAACGTCGCATTTATAGGTTATGGGAAATGGCATCCACAGCTCTGGTGCGGCATAACCCGGCGTTCCCCTTCCTCCGGTCATGGTGACAAAAGAACTATCCCTATTACTAAGCTTAGCTAAACCAAAATCTGCAACTTTGGGAGAGAAATTTGAGTCTAAGAGAATATTACCTGGCTTTATGTCATAGTGAATTATCCTTTTTTGACAGTCTTCATGTAAATATGCAAGTCCCTTGGCTGTTCCGACAGCGATCTCGTATAATTTCTCCCACTTTATATGCTGGTTTTTGGAGAACAAAATCCTATCAAGCGATCCGTTCTCCATGAACTCATAAACTAGAGCTTTCATCGTGGAATCAAAGCAAAACCCATATAGTCTAACTAAATTTTTATGGTATGTTCTGCCAATTGTGCTAACTTCTGCCATGAATTGCTCTTTTACTCCCTTAGCTGAACTGTTATTCAGTACTTTCACAGCAAGTTTCACTCCATTAGGAAACTGTCCTTCGTAAACGATTCCGAACCCACCTGCACCCAATCTCACCGAGTAATTCCAAGTGAAATCTTGTAGTTGTTTGGGCGTAAAACGGATCGGTTTCTCTCTACCCATCTCACTTAGGAACCTCTCTATTACTGGTACATCTAAGGACACCTCCTGTTGAAACTCTGGGTACTGTGGCATGACATAGTTAAGCTTTCCTCCCAGATGATCTAATTCTAAGACTTGACCCATTCTTAGTACCACAGGTACAGAAAAAGCATCATGAACTGCTCGAACCGAAGTTGACAACGAGTTTTGATTGTGATGAACTGTATGGGCCTCCTCCTGATGATCTGTTACAGGTTTATTGACGCCTAGTAGGCTTGGTACTGAGGCAGAGTTGTGAACTCTTTGAGCCTGATTTGAGAGTTTCCCTTTCTTTGCCAAGAACTTAAGCACCCCAACAAGAACCAATATTACAACAACAACTAATGCTCCTGTAAACATCAATATTCTTTGAAGAATTAGATTCATATTTTTAGAATTTTTGTTTCTTGGAATTCAATTGATCTTATTTTGTAGCTAAACCTAGACTGAGATAAAACTGTATGAACTACGCAAATTAAGAAGGTAAGTAACAGAAATGCAACAGGACTTAAAGGATATGATAATGGAGAGTTGGGTCAACAATCTACTTAATTTATATGAATTTGGATTCAACAGAAATAGGAAGACAGCTCTGCGCTCAAGTTAATTAATTAATCCCTTCTAATCTTTCAGTTTGAATTATGGAGCACATTTAATGATGCAGGACAGATTTCCCGGGTCCGTCTTAAATTTTAGCTTTAATTAGGAATTTAGTAATTTTTAAATTTTAGCTAGAAATTTTTATTATTTGAGTATTTTTCTTTTATTATTTAGCAGTTTCCTTGTTAGATTACAAGTTTCTTTTCAATTACAATTCTATTAGAATTAGGAAGCTTTTATTATTATATAATGAGATGTAGTAGACAATTTATTGATAAGAATTCTATACAGTTTTTTATTAATAATATTTGAGTTTTCTCATCATTAGATGAGAGTTATTTTGGTGTTCTTCAATTCTAGGCAATGAACTAGAATTTTATCGTTTTTTCCACTGCATCATTTAATACAATTCTTTATAAGCTTGAAGTTTGAAGTAACTATACTAAAAGGACACTCTGCCATTTTCAAACTTTAACAATAACTCCCTTGACCTATTTTGATCACTGAAAACACCTGATGCTGATCAACTGTACATTATGTGCATGAGAACTGATCTTACCCCTATACCAAAATGCTAGCTTATGGGACTTGCAAAGAGATGCCCATGACATAATTTTAGCGTACGTCAAATGTGTATTATAATTTAACACTATGAGTGGATCAAAATTCCCTATCAACAATAACAAAAAAAAAAAAAATGAAAAAAAGAGAAGGAAAGGAAAGAATATATGGTTCAAAGTTCACAGTTTATTATCAAATTTTGATCCAGTTTTGATAAGGCCAACAATTTTTTAATAGCAGGTATATAAACTAATCTTAATAGATCGTTATCCTACAAAATCATCCCTTGACTTACCATCCATGTAGACCCCTTCAGCATGTTGATTAATCAACCAATTAATGTCCCGACCATCTCTTCCCTGTGGTTAATTATAATGAGTCTGGATCAGCTTACATGCTTATAATGTATATTCCAAAATTACAGCCTCTTGTCGGGTTCACATGATGTTGATCTAAGGGTTACGTTTTTGAGAGAAATTTCTCTTCAGTATGTAGATCATCTTAATAAAAAATCAGTTCGTTCTAAAACTTCTAACCCCATTAAAAGTTCTCTTTTTCTCATCGTTAATTTTTAATCAATCTCCGATCAACTTTTGAAGTGGTTAGAAATTGTAGAATGAGCTAATTTTTTGTGAAGTTGATCTACATGGTGAAGAAAATATCCTCACAAAAAATCAGCCCTTAGATCAACTTTATGTGGGCCCCACAAGAGGTTGTACATCTATCTTGTATATTTAAGCATATATCTTTAGTCCCCAACTATATTTAATTTGTCTAAATTATCTTTTATTAATTACTTGTTGACTATTTGGTCCATTTTTAATAAAAAAATAACCTTTTAGTCTTTTTTTCAAACTCATGTGCATCTTTTACTTACATCAATTACTAATTTTACTCATCTTTCTTAATTTTTAAAGGGGGACAAGTTTGTTATTTTTTGTTTTAAATCTTTAAAATGCTATATCATTTAAACTAAAAATCACATTTTGATAATTTTATATTTTTGGAAAGATTTCGACGAGATCTTCAACACTAGACCAGTCAATAATACTTTTTTTTTCTAAAGACATGCAAATCCAAATTTGCAATTGCAAATTTGATATTGCAATTCGCAATTTGAACTTAAAAAAAATGTGAAACCTACTGCATTTTTTACTGCCTTAATTTTTGCTGCATGTTTTACAATCTTATGTGGTCAAATTTTTTATTGCATGTCAACAGTTGCCTTCACATTTAGTTCTTTGTAAGTTTGATATGATATTTTCGTTTTCTATCTTCTCCTTTTTTTTGTTTTTAGTTTCTAGTTTCTTTCGTTGAATGTCAGCCACTTTTCTGATTTTTTCTTTAATAAATGGTGTCCTACTTTTTAGGAGTAATTGGTTTAGTGTTTGTTAAGAAAAACTTGTTCCTGAAGTTATTTGTACGTGGGTTATTGAGTAGTGGACTCATTTCTATCTAGCTTGTTAGCTAGTTTTTAGGAGTGTGGAGTTTCTTTTGTTGAATGTCAGCCACTTTTCTGATTTTTTCTTTAATAAATAGTGTCCTATTTTTAGAATTAATTGGGTTAGTGTTTGTTAAGAGAAACTTGTTCCAGAAGTTATTTGTATGTGGATTGTTGAGTAGTTGGCCCACTTATATCTTGTTAGCCAATTTTTAGGAGTATGGAGTTATGCTAGATATGTTCAATTGCAGTAGTGTAGTCTTGGTAGAAGTGTAGTATGTGTGAAAATAGAATTTTGTAATGCAAATTTAATTTTGTAAATTCTTAGAATTTACATATTTTGTAATATAATTTTTCTTTTTAAAGAAAAAAATATTGTTGACTGGTCTCAGTTTAAAGATCTCAATGTAATATTTTCAAAAATATAATTTTTATGAAAAACTAATTTGTATTTTAAAAGTTATGTCATTTTTTATTTTAAAAACAAACTAAAAAAGTTAATTGGTGATTACTGCTTGTGTATTTATTGTTGGAGTATTCTTGTCCAACAAAATACGCATGTGTGATTTTTCACCTTTTTGGACTAAACTGTCATAATACTTTTAGCTGGGACTGAACCATCATATTACCCCTCAAATAGAACTAAACCGTTGTTCCACCTACACCAAAAATAAGTAGTTTGTTTCCTAAATTACTATTATAGTACTAAAGAGAAATGTCTTAAGGTCTATTGCTTATATATACTAACGATAACTCATGCTTTTGGCATGACCCATATAATTCATCCTCATTTTCGTCATTTAAAATATTCTCTAGCACATATTAGTATGTGATTTAGTACATTCGTGTCGTCTTCACCCCTTTCGTAATTGACACAATTTTTTTCTCTTTTAAAATTTGTTTATTAGTGATTGGAATCATTTTGAAGATCTTCACCAATGCTTTTTAAAAATATAAATTTTATTAAAACCGATTTGCAAATAAAAGTTATGACATTTTTATTTAAAAGGAAATTAAAAATACACAAATTTCTGTCCCGACCACATCTAACCCTTTGTTTAATCATATGCCCTTTAGATACCTTTTATTTATTGAATATGCTATTGGTTAGAAACCAAATGATAGTTTAGGTTGATGTTTCTCAGCTTTTAACTAGTAACATAATAAAAAATTACTAAGATGGACGACTAAGATTTATCTTTCAAGTTGTAGATCGCTCTGTTTATAATAGAGAACGACTAGTTTTAACGGGTGCCTCCAGTAGAGCAAGATGGCAGCCAAGATTTATTTTTTAAAGTTGTATTATGAGATGAATGGCTAAGATTTATCTCTGAAGTTGTAGACCGCTTTGTTTTATAACATATATATATATATATATATATATTTGAATTTAATTATAATTTTAAGATGAATCTCCTTTTATGGGATTTGATACCAAGACCTGCCTTATAGAAACTATGCTAGCTTCCAAAAACTCTAGCAAGTAGTGGTCTAGAACTTATATTCACGAGCCTCACTCCCTCAGCATGTTTCTCACGAATAACATTGGAATTGTTTCTCATGTATATCTTATAATCCAACTAAGGTGGGCAACATTCATGGGCTCATTTCTTAGGTATATCGTATAATCTATGATGGATGGACCATATTCATCCAATAGTTCCCCTCAGTACTAGGATGTGAGAATTTTTATTCTAACATTTATTATAGTGCTAGCCTATTACCTCTTTGGATCTGAGGTTCAAAACATCAGATATCATATTGAATAACCAGTTACTCTAAAAGCTAGAACTTATTGAGAGAAAGTTGTCAATACTATCCAAATTCATCCAATTCGTGATGCAAACACATTGCTCTCATCGGTTCAAAATGAAACTAATATGTAATCTTATTATAATATTAAAGATGATTATAAACTGAAACGTGAAAATGGTTATGAGATGTTGGAGCAATTTGTCTTAGATAGATCCACATAATTACCCTGGTATACACTGTGGATCGATTTCTCTCTAATAGTTCAAACTTTTAGAGCAGCCAGTTGTTACAGATTATATGATCGAGAGCATTACCGATTGTAAGATCTTTTATCAAAGCTATAACCATCGTTTAGAAATGACCAAGGCTGACCTTCTTAAGAACAAATCCAAAAGAGGTCAGAGAAACCTGTTAAGACTACGGATGACATAGGCTCACACTTCTGGGCCTACCTATATATAGCATCGATATTGTCTCTAACTTAACCATACATCTATTATTTGGGTTTAAGTGTAGAGTTTTATCTTAAAAAGCCTCGGTGATATGTAAGGAGATAGTTTATCTTTTTAGCTCCACATGGGAGGGCTTTCTATCTTATTTGGGACCAGTGGCGGAGCCAGAAATTTTTTCTGGGTGGGGCACTCAGAGAAGCTAATAATTTTTTTGAAATCACCATTAACTAATAAAATTCTTAACTATTCTTTTATCATGTTTCTCTACTTAATAAATTAATAAAAATAATATTGTTTAACTAGTAATGTATTTAAAATTTCATTAGATAAAAAATTAGATCAATTTTCATTCAGGATTTTTTGTGGGACCTACATAGAGATGATCCAAAAGGTGTGAGGATGATCACCTCACTTTGTAGATATATCTAAAAAGATATCACTCCATTCTAAAACTTGTCATCCCATTAAAATTTGGTTTAAAGTTTACAATTAAAATAGACGGTCTTTAAAGCACCCAATTTTTTTTGGGTTTAAAGTTTTCAAATGATGTGATTTCTAGTGAGGATCATCTACTCACCATGTGGGTCACACACGAAGTTTGCTCGAAAATTATATATAAAAAATAAAAATAAAATTAAAAACTAAATTTAAGCATTATTTATAAATGAAGCTAAGTTCAGACATTAATTAGTTAAAAAAATAAAGGAATCCAATCAAAATAACACCTATAATACTTTTATTTGATGCTATGAATGTTGATCTCAAGAATGTAACAGTTTTATATATCTTAAGAAAAAGAAATCAAAAAGAAATTAAATCTCCTAACCAATAGGTAGTGTTTATAAAGATAACTAGATTATCTGGTATATATATATGAAATAATTACTACCGAAACTTTATTGAATATGAAAATGTTGTTTAGGATCAACATATAGTTGTTAACGAGTGAGTGGTCAAAGAATTTGACTTTTACTTAATTTGTGGGACCGGGTGGGGCACCTAAGATATGTGTTAAGAAGTAAATATAAGTTTCTAATTTTTTAGGTGGGGCACGTGCCCCACCCAAATGATAGGTGGCTCCGCCCCTGTTTGGGACCATTCTTGTAGCATGAACAAGCCCCAACCCCAACAATCTCCACCTTGGTGACTGGTGAGATTCAAGCCATCTCACCAACCATCATACAATCTCGTTAGTGTAACATCTCGAGGCACACCCAACAAGGAACCCTTGCGTAACTACACCTTGAGTGGAGTACCATATTCTTCCATCCACTCCTATTGAGCATGATTATCGTTATTACACACTTGAGTTAGCGAACTCCACCTTGAGCTCGCATGCTACACATCGTGCCTTACTCAATCCTTGCTCACCATATTGGGTGAAATCAGAAGCATTCCGCTCGACTCATCTAGTACATCGACTTTGATACCAATTGTGATGATCACAGACAATGTGGACCCACACTTCTAAGTCTATCCATGTAGTACTGATATTGTCACAAACTTAATCACCCACCCATTAGGATTGCGCGTAGATGTGTGGTTTTATCTTAAAAGGCATCGGTGCTATGTAAGGAAATAATTTATTTTATTAGCTCTGTTGGAAAATAATTAATTTTTGAAATAAAAAATTGAACCCATAAATTAAGTGGGTCCCACATTTATATTTGCTGGGACCAAGTAGGTTGATCAATATATCGTCCATGTTGTGAATTACATGTTGTCAAAAATCAATTTTTTGTGAATTTTAAAGGTCTTCAAGATCCTTACGTAAATTGAAATTAATTGGTCTTTTGTCCCATAGAGGTGAGCAGTTATAGTGGTGTTTATGTTATATAAGTGTGTTGTAACCTTGGTTTATACATACACACCTGATCCGTAAGGAGGTGTACGTCTGACTTTGAAAATTCCAAACAAATCTGTTTAATTTATAGAGTTGTCCCATTTGAATCGTTACAACGGATGGGTGTGTGATCAACTATGTGTGTTCTAATAGTTCTGGAACGTCCAATTTAAAGAACACTTTTACCAACAACGGACAAAGATAGTTAGACACCTCTCTCTATTCCGTGCATACTTATATTTTTTGGTGAAGTACATTCAAATTTTTGGTTTGATCGTGCAAAGTGATTGAAGTGCTGCATTGTCTTTGCGAAAGAGTGTTGTATCTTGGGAGGCAGTCGTCGGTATCCTGTAAGCACTGCGACAGGGGCAAAATCTGTTTTAAGGAGATTTGCGATAATTTCGCATACCTCATTCTTCCTATTTTTAATTTTTATTTCTTTTTTTCTTTTCATTTTGTAATTGGATAACAAGCTCTACATAGGAGGGCTTCTTATTTTATGTGGGACCATTCTTGTAGCATGAATCGAATAACAATCCCAACAAAACTACCATCCCTCCATTGAAAATGTATAAAAATTAGTGATGTATCTGAAGAACTCCTCGAGTAAGGTGAACGCGTCTGTGTCTCGAAATTTATTCGCTTTCAATTATAGTGTTCAAATTAATAATTAAGTAAGAAACATTCCTTGTGATGTTGGTGGATCACGTGCCTTGTGGGAACAACACCAAAAAAAAAAAAAATGTATACTAAATTGGGATTCGTTTGTTTTGTAAATCTAAAACTAAAGCTCCCATTTATGGAACCACCCCCACTTGTAAGAACTAAAAAGACAAGATCCTATCTCTTTGATCACGAAGCTAATCGCTCGTGCGACTCAAAGAGAGTAATAGCATGTTTGTTTTTTTGTCATTAATTATTGGGAAGTCCATATAAAATAACTTTTGTTTTTAACCACTAGTTAGTAGTAGTTTGAGGTAATTTTTTAATTTTGAGCCTTACACCCATTAAGTGGTTGTAAGTGATTGAAAATAATTTATTACCACTTAATGGGTTTGAAGCCCAAAATTAAAGATTTTTTTCTTACTATCACTAGTTAGTGGTTAGAAATAAAGAACATTTTAGATGGGCTTACTACTAGTTAGTGGCAAAAAAATAAACATGCTATAAGACAATTAATACTTTTTTTTAATCTAAATGTACTCTCTAACTTATAAGACACACTCAAGATTTTATCTTGAAAACACATCAAAGAACACACAAGACGATCGCAAATGAAATCGATACCCCTTTTATAATCTTAGAGGTGTAAACAAACGAGGGAACTATTTGTGGAAATTTATCTAGAATTCTCATCTAGTTTGTTTGATACTAGCAATATCGTCGTGCCTATGGCACGTCTCAATTGCTTGTAAAAAAAGGGTATTCTAGTCATTTAATTGGTAAAAATTAATTGTTCATTCTCCCCACGCTCTACGACTTTCCTGGAAGCCTCAAGGAGCAACAAGCCAACAATGACCTATAACTTAGATTTAAAATTAAATAATAAATACTTAAAGAGAAGGCATCAAATAACCCTAGGTCTTGTGATCTTAGAGTTGTCCCATGAAGATAATCTAATAGTTGATTTTTAATGAAGATGTAATCTTCATCATGAAGATCATCATCATCAAATATCACTCAATTCTAAAACTTCTAACTGTATCATCTAGCGATTGAAACGATACAAAAAACATCTAAAATTTATTTATTTTCAAGGTATGATTTTAGGGGTTTAGAAGTCTTGGAACAAGTTGATTGTTTAATATGATAAAATGCATAGTGAAGATAATATCTCACAAAAAAATCAGACCTCTCTTTCATGGTGGGGTCACCTTAGAGTTATTCAATCCATTTTCATAACTATAAAGAACACCAAGATGCTTAGATTATAGATCAATGGAGAGAGTGCTATAAATTTTTCGAAAATTAATTTGTAAATAAAAACTTATGCCATTTTTATTTAAAAAGTAAATTATGAAATGACAAATTTCTCTCTCCTCCACATGTACACATTCTTTTTGTTCCATTTGTATATACATTTTTTATCTATAAACTCACACTGATCCTACGCCCTTTAAATGCTCTTTTATTAACGGAATATGCTATTAATTAAGGAGTTATATGTGTTTGTCCCAGTCACTACGAACGGTCCAGATTTGTAAGAGGACAAATCTTGGTCGTTCTTTGTCTCCAAACCACTCTATTATGTTATATAGATATTGACCATTTAATCTATGACACTTTGTTTTTGTCTAAAACCTCTATTATTGCTTTCCGTAGATAGCTGGTGAAGAGAGAAATATAGCTATTTTTTGTTTTAAAACTTTAAATGCTATATCTTTTAAACCACAAATCAGATTTTGGTAAAATTTATATTTTTAGAAAGCATTCATCGAGATCTTCAAAACTAAACTACACTAATATTTTTTTCTTCTTTTTTTTGAAAGATATGCTAATTTGCATTTACAATAAGAAATCTAATTTTACAATTCGCAATTTGAACTTTAATAAAAATCTCAATTCATATATGTAAATTTGAATTTGCATAGTGCGCAAGGTAAATATAATTTTTTTGAAGAAAAAAATTATTGTTGATTGGTCTCATTTCGAAGATCTCAATAAATAATTTTTAAAAATATAATTTTTATGAAAAATTAAACATTTTAAAAATTATGTCATTTTTTGTTTTAAAAAATAAAATAAAATAAAGTTTATTGTTGTTAAAATGCACTATAAATTAAAGAAAACTAATAGTTAGTTAATGAGTATTTGAGATAAAAAAAATTACTTTTATATTAATTTTATAGTACGTAGTGAACTATATTATTTCTTTGTCAATTAAGATTGAACAATCGTTGCCCTACAAAGACAAGGAACATGCCACTCAGTCCAAGGAGGGTGCCCATAAAAGTGGGTGGATAAAATAGATATTCCTAAATAACACCCTTTATTTTCTCCACGTGTTCCTTTCTTCCTTTGAAGCTCCGACAGTTTCTCTTCTCAATGTCCATTTCTTTTTCTGAGCGGAATGTACAGTAGAGATGTTCCTTTTTTTGTTGACCGTGATAAAAAAGAGAAGTGAAGGAAAACCCTAGTTACCTCCTGGTTTTGTTCAGAAGTATTAGAAACAGAAACGATGGGTCTTATCCCTCTACAAGGGTTGTTTGATATAGTGGTTGCTGGGTTTTCTCTGATGATCGGTTTGGGAATTTTCGCATTTATTGCTTCGATCCTTTGCTCTGCTGCTTTCCTTCACCATTCCAAGGATGTTTCTTAACAAGCAGCTGGTATATTCTCTTTTCAAATTCTTATCTTGGTGGTATTTAACATTTATCCATTAAAACTTCCTTTTTAGCTAGATCTTGATAAAACTGAGGGTATACTTTTTTAAATTCTTATCTGAGTGGTCTTTTAGATACCCATTAAAATTTATTTTTTAGCTGGATTTTGATGATATTTAGGGTCAGATTTTCTTTAAATTTATGAGGATATGTGGGTTTTCAGATTTATTTTTTTAATGTAAATTTTCTGCTAGTTTTCATTAGAATTGATGTTAAGAACCCGCCATGGGTTTTACAGAACAAATCCTTTTGGTTTGAACAAGATGAAATTGAATGCTTGGTTGTAGTGTCTTCAAACATTAGGCTTTCTAACACCCTAGCTTGCCATTGCATTTTGTGATTTCAGTGATATTGTTTTTATCTGTTTTTATTGGGTTTTCAATTGTTTATCTTTGTATTTAGGTAATGAGATCATTTAGTTTAACTATCAAAGAAAAAATGGAAATCATTTAGTTTCAGTGACTTTTATCTCCTTGTTTAGTGAAATTGTAGTTTGCGAGTTTTGGTCCTTTTTTTTTTCTTTCATTTTGCAGATAAATGAATCTGGTGAATCTGCCATCTTTCTGTTTAGATTGTCAGCTAAATAGCAAGGTTTTCATTTTGTCCAAATTCCTGCATAGCTCTAGGTTACTTTTGGGTTTAGATCTCCCTTAATTTTCATGTGGATTCTGGTTAGGCACATTATGTTTTCATGTCGATTCTGTACTCATTAGTTGTTTTAAAAAAAAATGGTCAATGCTGTAATCAACTTCAAGATTTTGTTCATACTTTGTCAAATTTTCTGTCGCTATGGATGTTTCTTCAATTAATAGGGAGGTAAAGGCTATCCAATTCAGGAACACGGATAAATCACTTAAAGCAAAAAAAATAAAAATAAATGAAGATAATGCTAAAACTATCGAATAAAACCCCAAGAAACTTAGAACACCTCAAGTACCACATTTTACTCTAAAGGCTAAAACTAGTTTTCAGTCAATAGGTAAGCATTAAGCATTAAGCATTAAGCATTGTCGTCTAACTACACATAAGCAAGGAAATTTCATTCTTTTTTATGTGCGCTCGACCATCCGAATGGATAGTCATTATTCGAAGAATCACCCTGGTTTTCATTAGTGTTATGTATACGTGTGTTATCCGTGCACTTCAACATTTGACTTTATTTTGTTAAGTCTTAACTTGCGTACTTTTTAAAAATTAGATACATGTTTGTGTCTTGCCAGAGTAATATAGGTAAGTCTCAAACCTGTAACTCCTGGACATTAGTGTTGTGTCATTGTTTCAGGTATCTTGTTTCCAATGGGGCTTAGAGGGTGTTTGGAAGTCAAAGTGCTTATGCTCCTCATAGAAGCACTTCTACTTTTGAGAAGTCAAAAATTAGGAGAAGTTTGTATGGCAAAGTACTAACTTATAAGTAAATAAGTTAGTAGTTTGTTGGAGACCAAAGTGTTTAAGAGAGAAAAAGACAAACTTAATGTGCAACTCAAGGCAAAAATAGCTTCTTACAAGTCAAAAGCAAAATTTTTTGCTTTGAATAAAAGAAACTTTTCTACCTATATAAGTCATTTTGTTTTTGCATTCCATATATGCTTTTCTACTTTTTGACTTGTATAAGTAAAAAAGTTACTTATTATTGTGTTGCCAAACACCCTCTTAATCTATACAGGGAGCCCTAATTTGTTAGGGTTAGACTATTTATACTCTGTTTTGATGTTGAGAGGTATGAAGGTCTGTCAACATTTGGAGAAAGAATTGGTCTACAAGAGCTTGTAACCCTGATTTTCTCTGATAGTGAAATCACCTATGGACATAAGCTTTGCCAAACAACATAAAAATCTCCGTGCTCATGTGTGATGATTTTTTAATTCTCTGTTCTATATGATTTTTTTCGGACAATTAGGTCTACCATGTCTACTAGCAATTCAGCTTACAGTTTTCTAGTCAAAGTTTTATGCTTGTCTAGCGTTGAACTTTTTTTTTTTTTTTTCCTATCATTTGTCTAATTGTAAATTTCATTATGTTTTAGTGTTTAGTCTTCTGATAGCCCCTGCTGTAGTTGTGAATTTTCCATGTTTTCTCTTAGGACTTCTCCTGTGGAACGTTTATCTTCTCTTCTGCTTCTGGGTTGGTTGGCCCAATTTAATGTCATTCTGTCAACCTTGCCTGCCTCCTATTTCCTCTTGAAAAAATTGCAAGTTAAGAGACTGACCAAAAAAAAAATTTGCAAGTTAAGAGTGGAAAACAAGAGGTTTCTGATGGGCAAAGAAGAGATAATATTTGGTGCACCAAATTATGGCTAATTTTTCAGGAGCAGTAAACTATAAACCAGAGGTTTCTGATGTACAAAAGAGATTATGAGAATTGAAAACAGCATAGATTGATGACTTTTTGGAGAAGTATCTACTGCCGCCGAATGGCATCATAGTATTCTTTGCAAGCTCAATGAATCAATACACCGGGATAATGGGGCATAGAAAAGTTTTGGAATAATTTGCACCTCATGTATAGTTGGTGAGTCTGGTGACATTTATAGCTTATGATGGTGCCTTTCTGATGAAACAGTATATTTTTTTTGTTGGACCTTTTTGTAGACCAACAGAAAGTGTTTTTAATAAGATCACTTTTATCCTGTGGTTCGGAGGATGAATTTTGTTTCAAAATCATGTTCTTTTGATTTAAGTCATCTCATCATATTCTTTCTTTTTCTTTTGTATATACTTTAGCAGTATTGAAGAGGAGTCATTCATTCAACCTTCATATCTCTTGCTTGATTCTGTTTCAACAGGAAATGAAGTCGGCAGTAGTAAGTTAAATGGAGCTTTTGTATGCTGATGATGAGCATGGAATGTTCAGATCTGTCTCGCGAATCACTTAAGAGTCCATCACTTAAATAGGAAATCTTTTGTGATCTTGGAATACTTATTACAGAACAAAACAAACTTGAAGTGTCGTCAAATGAAAGTGCCGTAACTGCAGTTCTAATTGGGATGTGAATGCTAATAGAGTAACTATAGCATGGGAAAGAGTTGATATGTTGTCTCTATTGCTTCGAGTTACTAGTACAGGTTATTCAGGTTATTTAGAGGGAGGTTGATTTTCAAAACTTAAAGTTTATGATTGTTTCTTGTTAAGGTTTTGAGGTTGCAGAATAATTACGCACCCACCCCCCACTCCTCCCCCCTTGGTTTGGTCAATCCAAAACTTATAACACGCACATTTTACTTAAATTACTGAATTTATTGAAAAAGAAAAAAATGGAAATGCATTGTTAACAAAATCAGTTCTTGGAGTCTAAAGAAACACGATTTTTGGTGTTCAAATAGCAAAATCCAATTAAAAGAAAATGATTTGACTATATAATGATAATGACACACAGCTGGGATTGTGGGGGTATTGTACAACCTTGGTGACTAGGTGTACAAAAATAGCACTCTATAATCTTCTCCTGAGTTGTTATTGTGTAGCCCAAATGTACTGAGAATCATTTAGAGCTTATCCATAATCTCTTTGTTAGTTACTTTTAAAAAGTCTCTTAGTTATCACTTAATCTTTGTACTTGTTTATTTTTCAAATTTTATTCTTTATTTCTATTGCTTCATTGTGGCAAGGTTTATAGCTAACCCACATCTTTTTCACTTAGCCAAATATACTGTAGTTGGGTTGTATCTGGAGGGCACCTCATTAGTAATGGAAGGTTTGTTCAAGGTGTTTCCATATTAGTTATGCACATAACGCACTAACTTACAGTTGCCCAACCAATAATCATCAAATTATCTAATTTTTTTGTTCGAGCTACTAGAGGTGGGAAAACATAACATACTAGTTTCTACAAAATGAGGGAAGATTTTGTAAAAACTACCAGCTTTAATGCCATAAAAATCTCTTAAAATTAATTTAGTTTGTTTATTATAATTTGACAATAAAATTAACTTATATCATGGACTTAACTACTTGATCAGGAAGCTAGTCGCTCTTAAAAAAAATGGCTTAAAATGGTCTTGAGAAATCTAAGGCACTCTAGTACTAAAGAGCAGAACTTGGGAAGCCTGGATGACTAGTATCACTCCAAATTCTTGAGGATGATTAGAAGTGAAGTCGATAGTCCCTTTATAGTATTTGTGAGGTGAAATGAAAGGTCAAGATCGTTTACAAATGTCAATCATCCAACAATTTTGGAGAAGTGTCTAGAGCTCTTCTCTAAAATATCTTGCTTCTTTAACTTGCTTTACCACCACGATTTCACCTTCCTAGAAATCTCTGGGAAGGTGACAATGCAGGTCCATTGCGACCCGTTTTCTCTACCCGTTTTAATGTCCACTTTATAATATGAAAGCAAATCTTGAGTCCCCATTTTACCTGTCCCATTCATGTCCCTTTTGTTGATTTTAACATGTGGGATTTATATAGAGTCGAAGGAATGACTGATTTTTTGTGAGAATATTCTATTTACCATATAGATCATTTTCACTAAAAACCAATTTATTCTAAGATGTCGAAGGACATCAAAGCTTGATTGAAAAATGAACCTTTGATTATTCAATTGAAAAATGAATTTATCACTATTCATTTAAAATCATCTTTTATGGTGTTTAAAGTTTTAGAATGTGCTGATTTTTTGTGAGAATGATCTATAGTTTAAGCATAACATTTTCACCTAAAAATCAGATACTTATTCCTCTCCATATGGGACCTACAAGCCAAAAACAGCACGGGTACAGGGATGGGACAAAGGATCTGCTCTCATATGATTAAAAGGCTATACGAGTGAATATGCATATATTGTTAGTCATGCATTGAATGTTTATTGGCCTATGGGGCTCACAGAGATAATATGATTGAAATTTTTTTTAGAGAGCGGCTTTTTGACCCGACCATATTACAAAACAAATGTCAGATGCTCATGTGGCAGGGTGGATCCCACTGCCACATAAGTTGGAAACCCCATCATAATACTTTTGGGAGGGGAAAAGTGGTGTGTCCCACCCAGTCACATAAGCATCTGGCACCGATTTTGTAAAACGGTCGGACCAAAAAGTTTTATTGATTTTTAAGGTAGGATGTTCTTCTCATCATGTAGATCATCCCTAAAAAAAATCAGTGTGCCATTCAAAAGCTTGTAATTCCATCATACATTAAGTGAAATCAACGGTAAAATAAATAGCTCAATCACAACTATTTTAATTTAGTTATTTTTTTTCAACCACGGAATGATGGGATTTCAAATTATAGAATGTGCTAATTTTCGATAATGATGAAATGATGTACGATCATGTTCACCTAACTATATGGATTAAAATAAGACTAATGATTTTTGGACGGACGCTTTTACAAAACTTATGCGGGACACTTATGTGGTAGGGTGGGACCTACTACTTTTCTCTTCCTAAAAGTGTTATTAGGGGGTTCCAACTTATATGGCAGTGGAACCGCCATGCCAAATAAGCATCTGTCTTTTGTTTCGTAAAAGCATCCGTTCAAAAAACAGTATTCTTAAAACAAGCCGTTCGTTCATCTTCATATGGGCCACAGGCCATTATAACCAAAAATTGCAACGGTGATGTCAAATATAACGATGTGACCGGAACCTTGTCAAGTAACTCTATGATATTAGTGAAGAAGAACCCTGCTTACGTACTGGTTTTTCACTTCTTCAGTTGTGATTGTGAAGAACAAAAAATTTTTAGAAAGAGAGATGGTGGGTGTTATAACTTATTCCTTCTCTAGAGGGTTTGTTTGATGTAGTGGTTGCTGGGTTTTCTCTGATGATCGGTTTGGGAATTTTTGCATTATTTGCTTCGATCCTGTGCTCTGTTGCCTTCCTTCACCATTCCAAGGATGTTAATTCTTAACAAGCAGGTATACTCTCTTCTCAAATTCTTATCTGGGTTGCTGTATTTAGAATTTAACCATTAAGAATTTTCTTTTTAGCTGGATCTTGATGAGATTTGAGGGTTGGATTTTCTTTAAATGTCTGAGGATATGTGAAACTTAATGAGTTCAGATTTTTTTCTTTTTAATTTTCTGCTAGTGTCATTAGGATTGAGGTTAAGAGCCCTCCATGGGTTTTACAGAAAAGAATCCTGCTGGTTTGAACAAGATGAAATTGATGATAGGGATCCTGGGTTTTTAAGATTAAACTGGCAGCGGAATTAAAATTAGTTTAAAACTATTTCCTGGATCCCATATGTTTCTTAATCGCTGTTAGGAATCTTAAGAAGGTTGGAAGATTATTACTTTTGAAGCGTGATTGATGAAGATATATACTATTTTGAAGTTCTCTTCTTCCTGCTTCAATCCACCGGAACGGATCTTCAAAATTTTTTCTCCTTCTTCCTCAAAACTAAACCCTAGTTTTAGTATTAATGGAGGCTAGGTTTTTTTTGATGCTTAGAAGTAATTAGGATTAATGGAGAGGGAGGGGATGGAGTCAACGATTTTTGCTAGGGGTGGTCCTTGCAAAAATCGTCCTTCCCTTATGTATATATAAGGGAGGCCAACCTAATCCTACTACAACTCGTAATTAGATCTAAACTGGGTCCCACTAAAATCTAGCTAATTAATTTAGTTTCATAATTCTTTTATAACTCTTATAAAATTAGGAACTAAAATAATAATTACAAGTTGGTCCACCAAGGACTTGTAATTGAACCCTCTAGATTTAGTGGAATTAATATAAAACCCTCCCATTACTTAATTTGCAAATAGTTCCTCCACTGTTTCTGATATTCGTAAAAACCCTCTGGTTTTGTAACATTTATAAGTCAGCACCATTAGGGTGATTACTTATTTACCCTTAACCATCAAATGCATTAGTACAATATTTATTCTAATAATCTTCTAAACATTTTAGAAGATCACTGGCCAGTTTAGAATAATATTATATGTATTGACTTAAGTGAATATCTCTGAAGTAGATTCCATGTTGAATATTATAATCCTACTATGAGATCACAGTTATCCATTTTGCTCAGAATATTGGATCACGTTTTCGTAGATTGACCTCACTGTTTGCAAAACAAAATAACTATAACCTACATATAGGGTATATACATATTCTCAGGATTAAGAACTTTTACCTAAAGTAGTGTAAAAATACTTTAAATATGCTGGCATAAAATATAAAGTATTTTTCGACGATCCGGTTCAATGTATTCGAAATACATCAATATACAAGTTTAGAAGTCTCTACTTCTGTGATGGAGATACATCACATCACTTACGTGATTGACTTTAGTATATTATAGTCTTCCCAATAACGTGTAGTTATCTAGACTACGAATAAAATATTCACCAATGAATTATATCTCTCTCCATATATAACACTTGTATATGAATAATTCATCGAAAATAATAATCTCACCATGCATGTTAAATATGATAAATTAAATTAACGATAAACCAAGTAACCATAGATGTCAAACATATTGTTTTTAGGGCATAACCCCAACAATTGAATGTTTGGTTGTAGTTTGTTTAAACATTAGGCTTTCTAACTGACCCTAACTTGCAATTGCATTTTGTGATTTCAGTGATACTTTTTTATTTGTTTTTTTATTGGGCTGTGAATGATTTATCTTTGTATTTAGGTAATGATATCATTTAGCATAATGATTAAGAAAAAAAAAGAAATCATTTAAGGACTGTTTGGTTCGTGATCCAAAACTTGTTTTCAAAAACTAATTTACACCTATATAATATACATCTTATACTACATCCACAACTGTTTTAAGATTTACAATAAAATCATGTAGAATTTTATAAAATAAAAAAATATTGTTTTATGTGTTTCAATGAAATCATATAGGATTTTATAATAAAATCAAAATACAATTTTAGATGTGATACAAGATTTAGTTTAGTTTAGGTGTAAATTAGTTTTTGAAAACAAGTTTTTGAATCGCGAACCAAACATGCCCTTAGTTTCAGTAACTTTTATGTCCTTGTCTTTCTATTTAAAATAGTCACTTAAAAAGCAAGGTTTCATTTCGCGGATTGGGAGCGCGAGTGTCCAACAATTTGAACGTATCTAGTTACAACAAGTGGGACTTAGTTTGGTCAATCCAACCAACCCGAAACTTTTAACACGCACATTTTACTATGATTAATGAATTTTAATGAAAAGGAAAAAAATGAAAATACATTATTAACAAAATCAGTTCTTGGAGTCTAAAGAAACACGACTTTTGGTTTTCAAATAGTAAAATCCAGTCAAAAAAATTGGTTTAACTGTATAATTATAATAACACTCTAATGGCTGGGATTGTGGGACACCTAGGTGACTAGGCGTACCAAAATAGCACACTATAATCCTCTCTTATACGGAGAATCATGTAAAGCGAATCCATAATCTCTTTGTTAGTTACTTCAAAAAACAAATCTCTTTCTTAGTTATCACTTAATGTCATTTATTTTTCAAATTTTTCTCTTTGTCTCCAATGTTTCATCATTTCATAAAGGCTTATACCTACTTACATCTTTTTTACTTGGCCAAATATAGAGCAGTTGAGTTGTATTTGGAATGTTTGTTCAAGAAAACTCGAAAGAGCCCAAGCTATCCAACAGTGAAGAAATACATGATCACAGGTTTCCATCAGTTGTGCACATAACTCATTGGTTTATCATTGCCCAACCAATAAGCATTTAAAAACTACTGATTTTAATGCCACAAAAATTTCTCTTAAAATTTATGTCATGGACTTAGCTACTTGAGCACGAAGCCAGTCGCTCTTAAAAAAAATGGCTTAGACAAATCTAGTACTAAAGAGTGGATCTTGGAAAGCCTGGATGACTTGTATCACTAATTCTTGAGGATGATCAAAGCTGAAGTCGATAGTACCTTTATAGTATTGGTGAGGTGAAATGAATGGCGAAGATCGTTTACAAATGTCAATCATCCAACAATTTTTGAGAAATGTCTAGGGCTCTTCTCTAAATATCTTGCTTCTTTAAGTGACTTTAACACCATGGTACCACCTTCCTAGAAATCTCTAGAGGTACGATGAACGTTACTAATAACAGTTTTGCCCGAATTCAAGAAGGAAAATGCTAAACTTCATTTTCTTACTGCAAACCTTACTACATAGTCATCCCACGGTTCTCAAATAATCTCATACCCCTCGTGATTTGCGTCATTTTTAAATTGATGCAAATACCCTCTTAAATAACTTTTGCAGTAAGGTTTGCAGTACAATTTGCAGTAAGTGTAGCATCATCGATTCAAGAACTACATGTCCGCCCAGGATTCGGGTTCAGCTGATCGAGCTAGGATGGAGCCACCCAAACAACACCAACCGGGTCACTTTATAGGTACATTGCGAACCGTTTTTGCTACACCACGTGTTATTTATGCATTGAGTGTATATTGGCATGTGGGGTTCATATAAAGATGATTGAAAGTCTGAATTTAAGTTAAGGTGTTCTTTCTCATCATGTAGATCACCATCACAAAAAAAATCAGCAAAACCATTTAAAAGCTTGTAACCCCATTATACATTAAGTGAAATCAATGGTAAAATGAATATAGTTCAATTATTGTTGCCTTTTTTTTTGCCGATCACCGGATGATGGGGTTACAAATTCTAAAATGTACTAATTTTTTGTGACGATGATCAACATGGTTAGGTAAACATTATCACCCAATATCATTCCTGAGATCAACTTCATGTGAGCCGCACATGTAATATTTGAATAACGATGGTAAGTTTACAAATTTTTAGAGTGAGTTGATTTTTTGTAATGATATTTAACTCATTGTATGGATTAAAATAAGCCCTTGGTTCATTTTCATGTCGACCAGAGGCCATTGTAAACAAAAATTGAAATGGTAATGTCAAATATAACGAAGTCATCGGAACCTCTCGGGCAAGTACTATGGCATGCAGTCTCAAACCTCCATATTGGAAGGGATACCATAGTACTTTCCCTTTAAGTACATAACTCCAAGATGTCTTCTTTTTCTTGATGAAGAGAAGTGAAGTAGAACCCTGGTTTTTCACTTCTTCAGTTATGATTGTGAAGAACTGAAAATTTTTAGAAAGAGAGATGGTGGGTCTTATTCCTTCTCTACAGGGGGTTGTTTGATGTTGTGGTTGCTGGGTTTTCTCTGATGACCGGTTTGGATCTCTTTCCCTTCCTCTATTCTCTATCTTGTCTCCCTCTCTTTTCTTACTTTTTTTTTTTTTTTTTGACTGGATTATTGTTAAATTAGGGTTATAAAATAGGTTTAATAAAATTTTGATAAACATCTTAAATCCTTAAGATCTTTCATAATTTTTTTTTTTCTGGGCACTCTTTGTGTGAAAGAAAAAAAAAAGAAAAAAGAAAAAAATATTAATCTAGAGATCAAAATTTTAAGAGATAGACCAAGTTCAACTTTGGAGGGACTGGTAAACCCAACCCTTAATTTAGACTTTGGTCAAGTCTCTTCTCATTAAATTATGGTTTTTATGAATTGATTTAGAGTAAAATAAGAGTACGATTTGGTAAAAGTAGGTTGGCAGCTGATAGAGTTCTGAAACATACAACATTATTTGTGTCTTAAATTTGCTACTGTCTTTTGTACTCTCTTTCATTTCTTTTTGTCACCTGCAAACAAGATTAATAATAATTTAAACGGGAGGTTTAAAAATGTAAAAAAAAGATAAGAGCAAATTCTCTTTCTCCTCTAATTGCTAATTGAAAAATCACTTACCCTCAAATCTTTCAAAAAATCACTTATCCTCCACTGTTAAAGTTTTCGTCGCTTGACCATCTAAATGGTTAACATCGTGCCACATGCACGTCATGTGACGTAAAAAAAAACCCAAATACCCTCCTATTTCTCTAACCTAACCCAATCCAACTCAACCCAAAACCTTGGGTTAATTTAATACGTGGCAGCGTTATAACAAGTCCTAACCAATGCTCAAGATTAGATCAGAACCTAACCTAAGTTTTACTCAAGTCGACCCCAATCAACCCCCTTTCCATCATCGTCGCCCTTCCAAGCTGAAGAGCGACATGTTCATCTACCAATAAAGTCCATCCCGTGATGAACAATTGATCAAAATGTTCAATGTAATAATGCTGGTTTGGATTCCAATCAAATTCATCTTCTTAAACAACGGAAACACAGCTGAATAACATCTAATTTTGGCAACCGAACCCAATAAAAGACTGAATGCATAGGTTGATGGCAATGGCTTTATCGAAACCATTTGATTTAAGTAACCCAAGGCATCATCAAGCTTATTAATTTTTCTAGACTTCAATTGTTTGTTTAAGAAATTCTCAAATTGGGTTGTACCTGAAACATAATCTCAAAAATGTTTCTGATTTTATAATCAAATGAGGAGGCAATAATGATAAGAATTGGGTATGATGTAGAAATGGGGGAGGCTGATGATGACATACGTGATAGAGGTCCGGCGAGGATACAGATGATGGATTTGAAACAAAAAAGAAAACCAATTCCCACAAGGAGCACTAGATTTGATGAATCAGCATGGAGCCCTTTAATTAATTAGTTCATTGATGTCATTGGAAAGAACCCAATACAGAGAAAGAAGAGTAGTAGATCTCGTTCTCTAAAAATTTATGATGAATTTGATGATGGAAAAGATGAAGTGGTGGTGGAGTATAAGTAATTAAGAAGAATTTTGATGTTAAAGAAGTAAAATTTCATAACAAAGATCTCTACAACTCTCGTTAATGGCGTAGGGTTTTTTTTTTGGCCAATGGTGTTAGTGGGATGTTGAAGAAGAAGTATATATGAAGAAGAAAAGACCATTCTGTTAAGAAATTTCAGCCTCACAGTTCAAGCGTCATCATATGACGAGATTTATTTATGCGATCTTCACTTCTGGAGGTGTATCAATCTTCAGCTTTTTCTACTATTTGATCTTCACTGCAATATGGCAGAGGCTACCTTCCATCAAATATGAAGAGGTCGGTTTACAAGAAGAGAATGGTGCTTCTCTTTCCCGACCAGCAAGCCATTAGGTTTAATTGGGTTTCAATCGTGGCCGTTAATTTGTGGCTCGTTAGGGTGCTGTCACGTATTTATTTAACCTAAGGTTTTGGGTGGGGTTGGGTTAGTAAGATAGGAGGGTATTTGAGTCTTTTTTACGTCACATGACCGGCAAATGATATGAATGGTCAAATGATCGAAATGATAACAGTGGGGGATAAGTGATTTAATGAAAGATTTGGGGCCGGGATAAGTGATTTTCTAATCAGCAATTGGGGGGAAAAGACAATTTGCTCAAAAGATAAAAAAAAAAAAGAGAGATTCCGTGTGTAGAAAGTGGGGTGAATCACATAAATATAAACTCAAAAGAGTAGTAATGCTATTTTGTACACCAGACTTCTACATAAAGTTTTACAGTAGTTTTCACATGAATACAATCGGGAGACTCAATTTTTAGTGAAGATGCTTTGTATATTATTTTTATAAAAAATCAACCTATTTCAAACTTTTAATAATCACATTGCAAATAGAACTGATTTTCCACTGTTAATTTTTAACTTTTGATGGTTAAAATGTTTTAGAATGAACAGATTTTTTATGATGTTGATCAAGGTGATAAAAAATCCACTATGGCAAGACGGATTGAAGCTATGGAATTGAGTCGGTCTATAAAGACACTAAACATAAGCAGTTCAATAAAACTGCCGATATGATTGCACAGTTAATTTGCATCTATGGTGTGGATATGCTAAACAAACGTGTTTATCATATCTTTTATCTTATCAATTTTACAGCTATTAACCCCTGTCTTTTTTTTTTTTATTAATAATTAAGCCCGGTTAGAACGTGTAGTTTATTAATACAATCCTATCTAGATGCTTTTTGAAAAAAATCCTATCTAAGATGCTTCTCAAAAAGAAAAAGAAAAAATTTCTATACCTAATATTGCATTTATTATATTTTTTTATAATTAACTAGCAATATTTAGTAGAATTAATTAGGCCAAATGCATTCCTGGTATGCCAGTTCAAACATTCATAAAGAAAAAGAAGGCGGATTGCTTTTATTTGTAAATTGTTTTATTTATTTATGAGGGGACTATTTCTTACAAGAAATAAGGGAGAAGATATATAGTAACGAATGTGTAAGAAGTGCAAAAAACCTATTACAAGCATATAAAAGTTGCCATTACTCGTGGAGACAAACCACCAACATCTATGAACCTACAAAAGTCGTAATTATGAACAAAGAGACAGTCACCATAACAGATGAATAGAAGGTTACAACATATTACATGAGTGACAAACCAGATCTAAGAAGATTTGAGCCCAACACCTCTTATTGTAATTTAATATAAATTAAATGTTTTAATTTTCTTATGATGAATTCAATGTTTAATTTAAAAAATGACTTTTTATATAGAGTGGTTCCAAAAATTCAACAGAAGCATAGAAAAATGAGGTAGGTGAAATTCCAATTCAGAAAAATACAAAGAGGAAATACATAAGAAAAAAAGACTTTAAACATAATTCTCCCCAATTTAACTTTTCTTTGCATGGGGTGTCAAGTCAACGGGTCAATTTAGGGTGGGCTAGTGAATATTTATTGACCTATATTCAAAATAAAAAACTTAAAAAAAATAGTAAAAATCAGTTTTGATAATCTGTCCTCAAAAAAAAAAAAAATATTTGGTATTCGTCGTGTGAGTCGTGATCCTCAGATATATATAAATAATAGTAGTCAAACGGTAGTATAATACTTTGAGGTTACAAAAATCATTATTATTTTTCTAATGATCGAAAGTCTAGCAGTCTGCATTTTATAATCAAGAAATTAGGTCTACTAGTCTTATACACGTTAGGTATACGGCGTGTCGCCCCTCGTTCTTATTTGACTATAGTTTTTTCTTTTTATACAAATGTTAGTTGGATGATCATGATCAAGATTTTTAAAAACCTAAAAACGTGTTTTCTCTAGTTGTGATCACTGCAATATTATTTAAAGTTGATGATCTCGATCTTTCGAGTCTCCACAACAATTGGTATCATTAAGGATGAGAAGAAGCTTATTGCAAGGTTAGGGCTTTTCGTCACGGGCACTGGAAGTGCGTCGCAAACAAATCAGTCTCTGTACTTGGATCAGGTAGGCTAGCTAATTAATTTGCTGTCTGAATTTATCGATATGTACAGAGCATTTTGGTAAGATCAGATTAGCACCTATGATTTTGTAGTCAAAATTTTGACAAAGGTTTATGTGGGGGCACATGCGTGGACATTATTTTAGAGTGCGAGGATGAATTTCTTTGCTAAAGAGATCATACTCATATAAAATCACCATGGTGTAAAACAGCGTTGTTATTGAACGAAGTTTATATGGAATTTTGTGTGGGCCTGTAGTTTAGGGAAAATCATTGGGACAGTGGAGATTGTTTATGTATGCTTGCTTGCGATAGAAATCTTTCAATCCTAATATCTTTTTTCATTCTAAAACTTCTAACTCCATCAAATTATAGTTTAAAAATTAACATTATTTATAGACGAACCTATAAATTATACAATTTTTGTGGGGTTTAAAAGTATTTTTTTTTTTTTTTTTTTGAGCATGAACGGTAAATATATAGATTAAAAAAGGATCAAGTACAAAAATACAGAAAGATGTACAAAAACTATACAAAGAGATTGTCCCAATCAAAAATACATACATCTAGCTGGACTTTGAAGTCCCTGTAAGTGTTAGAAACCCAAAAATGCAAGAGGGACTTAATCTCGTTGCTTAAGTTATGTGATGATCGTGATTTTCCTTCGAAAATTCGTCGATTTCGTTCATTCCAGATGCTCCAAGAGACCGCCGCGGGAATGAAGTTCCAGAAAGTCTTCCCAATATCAGAGAGTCCCTTGCCATACCAACCCTGTATGAAATCAGCAAAGTGTTGAGGGAAAGGCCAGCACCAGCCTGACCTGGGAAGGATCTCAGACCATATGTCACGAGTGTAATTGCAATGCAATAGTAGGTGCCCGGTATTTTCTTCGGCCTTTAGGCACAAGTAACACGCATTAGCCATATGATGCCCTCGTTTTTTCAAATTGTCAAGTGTCATGATTTTGTTTAGATACGCAGTCCACAAAAAGAAACTGATCTTTGTTGGTATGTTGTGTTTCCAAATGATTTGTTTTGGGAAATCGCCAGTCGTTGCAGACGTAAGATGCTCATAAGCTGATTTTACTGTGAACATTCCTGATTTTGTTAAAGGCCACTTGATGATGTCCGGAGCAGGGTCCAAAGCAGGAGGGGACGACCCTATTAGTTGTAAAAGAGTTGGCAGCTGTTGAAATTCTGATGCTCTTAGTTCTCTGCGGAAAGTGAGATGCCAATCATTCCCCGTTGCGGTTTGGATGATAAGGTCCGTTATGCAACCATCTTTTGCAGTGGAGATTTTGAACAATAACGGGCAGATTTTTTTGAGAGGTTTGTGGCCTGTCCATGAATCGTGCCAAAACGATATTGTGGAGCCTGAGTGTATGATGAGTGTTGCCAAAGCTCGGGTTGACGTGCATCAATTTGTGATTTGGCGCCAGCATGACCGTCCATAAGTCATTTTCACTTGTTCAGGGGCCCAGATTGATGGATTTGGGCCATATTTCTCCTCAAGTACAAGGAACCATAATTGGTTCTTCTCGGTTGCGAATCTCCAACCGAATCCCTTAAAAGTATTAGAAATATGTGATTTTTTGTTTCATTAAAAATCAATTCTTAGATCATCTCTATGTTGACCCTACAAAATACTTTGTCTAAATCTTGGCTACAAACTTTGGCCGTTGATCCAACTCTTTTGGTGAACCGTACTTTTTTGGTCTCCCATGTTAATTTTCTATGTTTTATCTATAGAAAACAGTTATTAAACCCACGTTAGAAAACACAGTCCAAGGTCCATTTTTAGCCACCGTGATTGTTGTTTCAGCAGGGATAACTATCGCAACATAGTGATAGGAAATCACTGTGGCTAATATACATTAAAGTTTTTGTCACCTTTGATGCCAAGGGATTCGGTTGTGATAACCGTGGCTTTTATTTTAGCCACAGTGAAACACCGTGGCCAAATCTGATCACCCTATTAGTGGAATCCATCAACAACATCTTAGGTAAATACTGTTCTTGTTCATATATAAGCTAGACCTGGCAACGAGCTAGGGTTAGGGTTGGCGGATTTTCGAGCTAGGAAGCTTCAACCCTAACCCTAGCCCGTTTATTAAACGGGTCAATTTCTCCAACCCTAGCCCTAACCCTAGTAATCCTAACCCTAACTCTAACCCAAGTTATATTAATCTTCTCTATTGTTTTGATTTTTATTAATAATCTTCTCCATTGTTTTGATTTTATTAATTAAATTTTAGTTAAGAGGGAGAAGAAATAGGTTTTAATTAAGAGAGAACAAATAGAATTAGAATGAAGCTTTAAAGAAGACTTAAATAAGGCTTTATATAGAGAGAGAATGAGTGGAATCAAAATAATTTTATCAAAATCCTAATTAATGTTTGCTTAGGCGGGTTGGCGGGTTGACGGGTTTCACAAACCAACCTTATTTTTTAGCGGGTTGAAAACTCCCAACCCTAACTCGGTCCATTTAATTGGCGGGTTAAGTTAGGGCCAACTTATTAGGGTCGAGTTAGGGCCGGGTTGGCGGGTTAGAGTTGATTTTGCCAGGTCTAATATAAGCCAAAAATTTAAGCAATTAGACAAAATTATTAGATCTCGACCACTTTTTCTTGTGATTAAGATCATGGTTTACTGACTTGGCCTAGTTGTGTCTGACTCAGTTGACTTTAATAGGACTCAGCCACAACCTAACTAACTTACCATAACCAAACTTGACTCGTGTTGGACTTGGCTATTTGTTGTGATTCGGCCTTGCTTGGCCAACTCTGCGTGGAGACCTAGTCATGATAGCGAAAATAATTTTGGGACCGACCCAAAAATCTGTGTAATTAGACAGATTGAAATCGCAGTTCACATCCACCATCATTTTTGTATGTATGGGCCCTACAAATACATAATGGATGGTTGATTTGAACTGCCAACTTAATCTTTCTAATTAGATAGATTGTTGGGTAAGTCCCAATAGCAGAGCTGGTCATGATAGTAAGATATTTTTAGTGCAATATTCTTTTGAAAAAACTTGCATCGTTTAGTTCTTTTTTTTGCTCTTCAAGTTTTTGCAAATTTTAGTGCTATAAGAGTTTGTTGTTGTCTCATTTTATTTAGTTGACAGTTGACCTTGAATGTACTTGATAATTAAGTTAATTTTGATTGTATGTTTATGGTAAGGTTTGATTTTTGTATTTATTTGGTAATTGCTGACCTGTTAGATATACAAAAATATTTAGAGATTTACGAAATACAAAATATTGCTATGGATTCTATGAAAAATGTATACAGTTGTAGATTTGAATGTATGAAAAGTGTAGACGTGTCATACGTTTATGGAATATGTATAGGGAGCCCCTTAAAAAAATCTTCTAATCGGGCCCTCATGTCGTGTGGTTGATTAATAGTTTGTTTGGATAGGAGATTTTAGGAAGAGATTTTGTAGGACTACTAAAATCTAATTAGTTTTCCAACAAATCTCTGGACCCAACAAAATATCTCCCTAAAATCTCTCATCCAAACAGATTACAAGTGTATAATGTTGATCCTTTAATAAATTTAGGTTCTTCTAATAAGATAGGTATTAACATATTGGGTATTATCTTAGAATTCTAGGGTTCTCGTCCTCTAAAAGTACAGTAAGTTGATAATTCGTTTTATTTTACAGGCGAGAGAGATTGGAAACAGGTGAAATTACAGAACATCAGTTATGGTGAATGTGGGTTCACTGCTTCTCTTTTGCTTTTTAGTTCTGGTGAGTTCAGTGGCTCATTCAGAGGCCGTTCATGACTCGAAAATATTTAATCGGAGCAGCTTTCCCGCCGGGTTTATTTTTGGGACCGCTTCTTCTTCGTACCAGGTAATTGTATTCGCGTTCTAGATCGAACATTCTTGATTGTTCTAGAAATTTCCATAACGTTCCATGTTCTTAGTTATATATTGTGTTTTATTATTTTGGTTTACTCAGTATGAAGGTGCAGCAAATGAAGATGGAAGGGGACCAAGCATTTGGGATACTTTCACTCACAAATTCCCAGGTATCATCATCGATCTCTTTCTCGCTTTCTCAGACTCTCAGCGACATTAATTTATTGATGGTGCACTGGTGCTATTGGAACGACCCACCCCAAAACCCAAATCGAATCTATGTGGGGTCTACTTGGATTGTATTCAAGAGTTGGTGAGGATTTTGAATTAATTTTTGATAGGGTTAAAAGTTTGAAAATGGGATGGGATAATTTTTTGTGAAGATGATCTACATAGTGAGGTGGACACCATCACCAAATTTCATCTCTTTGATACAATTTAAGTCCCCACATGGATTTAGTTTTGGTTCGATCCCAATATCATTTTCGTTAATTTATTTACCCCCTGTACGCACTATGCGTTTACGTTTGCAATCCCCCCCCCGACAAACTACTCATGATATTATATCTCAAGTCCTATTTTAATCAACTACGTTATGTTGATGATCACCATAAGTGGGTTCGTATATATCATTAAACTTTTCTTAAACCTACCCCACATAAACTCCTTAATTTTTCTCTATTAACACTGGAATTATATCTTTTTGATATTATTTGTAAGACTCACTTGAGGTGGAGATTTAATATGTGATCGCATGCATGATCGACCTACATCCACGATAAAAAAAGTTAATACGCCACACAAAAGTTATAATAAATTCGCAATAAATAAATATATAGATAAACAATATTGGAGCTTCGATGCAAATGAGATTAGCCAAAATCTTAGTGGCATGCCACGTAAGAAGCATAGACAATGTAAAGGTGGCATAGCATGAAGATGGAAAGACATATATATTCTACTAAAATTATCTCTTGGATTATCTCCATGTGTACACCACTTTGTCCCCAAAAAATAATTATGCAATATCCCTCCACCTTGGGAAAACACATATATTTAGAAAGTGATGTCATATTAGCCAAAAAACCTTATTCCACAACAAAACAACAGTTTTCACAGTGGCACAGAACTGTCACCAAATCCTTGTCATGTTATTTGTGACGGCCTAAAATCAGTATCTTTTATGGCATAGCCATCACAATGTCTCACCACAAAAGAGCAGTTTTTGGGCTTTCAGTGACAGCATGTAGCCGTCACAACAAGAGTATTCCAAACCTTATAAAACTTCAGTGCTTGAAGGCTTATAGCGACGGGGAAGACTGTCGCTATTGCACACTCTTGATTGACAGTATAGCTTCACGCTGTCACAAATGATAGCCCTTTAGAGACGGTTCTCCAAAACTTCATCGCAATAAGTTGATTTTTTTAATGAAGACAATTTTGGAGTAGCAAAAAGTACATGGTGAAAAATCATCAAAAAAAAAAATTGTCGTAACGATTGGCCATAACATTTGGTACGTAACATCACCTATCAAAAATTATGATGGAAAAAATGGCCTGTTACTTGTATGAGTGCAGTTATTTCCATCCAATTTTCAGTGTAATGCAAATGCATTCGCATTATGACCTTCATCCAGCCATTTGAAGTTGCAGGATCAAAGGATTATGGGCTTGAAGACCTTACAACTTTTAATGGCATACCAATAACTATTGAGTCGTTTTATAGACAACCTTAAAATCTTATTGCACTGAAAGGTGTAAAATCTTGAGATTAAATTGTCGTTGTGGATCTTACACCAATACAAAAACCTGCAACTTCTCTACTAAAATAGTAAAGCGGTAAGTAGGATATCGAACCAAATCAAGTAGAGAACCGGTGAAAATATATTAATTTCAGGTTAAACTTATGAGATTAAAAGGGAGTGATTAATTGAGAATAATTTTGGGATTGCTGAAATAAATAAATAAACTAAACTAAACTGATAATTTAGGAA
>MVGT01003821.1:0-28909 GCA_002174775.1 Macleaya cordata
ATCATAGTTATTTGCAGGTGACTTAGAGGATGATATAATTTGAGACAATGTTCACTTTACAGGTCTTTCCTGGTCCCATGTTGTTGGGATTTCAGTTGAAAAAAAAATGGGTGGCAATTTTGTGCATACTTTTAGCTTCTTTTGCTTCCGTTGTGTATTTCCTTTTGTATGCAATGTGTTTATCAGGTGTGCTTAGTCCAGTTTACAGAGGAGACTCTGCCAGATTTGAGTTTCGTTGTAGACTGATGGTAATGTCCCGTGTTTTGGGGTACGGGGCGTTACTATATCAGACTCATACTCACCACCATTGTCTATAATAGTGCTTTCAATCTCCTGCTTACCTTTGCTTTATGTCTCCTTCTCCACTGCAAAGACTTCATCCAATATACTCCATTCTGTACACATCACATTCATCTGATGAAATTGAAAGGTGTAAAATCTTGAAATAAATTTTTCGTTGTGCGATTCACACCAATACAAAAACCTACAAAAAATTACTATACTAAGACTAGTACAGTGGTAAGTAAGGATCGAACCAAATCAAGTAGAGAACCGTTAAAAGAATTAATAATCAGATTAAACTAATGAGTGATATGTTGAGATTAATTTTGAGATTGCTAACATAAATTAATAAACTAAACTGATAATTTATGAATAATATGTGATGGATTCTCAGGAGAATGGAATCCACTACCACAGATCCATGCAAATAATTTAGTACAATTTAACTTTTTATCTATGTTTCCACCACGATTTCATTATTACTCTAATGTAAATAAGAATAGGCATTCTTTGTATTACCTGGAATGCAATCACAAAGAATCATTTTCTTATTTGTATCAATTAAAAACTAAAGAAAAAGAATATAAACTTCAAAGATAAAGATTTATGATTCCCCCAACGCTCCAGAGGAGACGTTGATTATTGAGATCTTCATAGAAGTCTCTCTGGAAGAAAACATAAAAATAAGAAAAATAAATACTAAACTAAATAAATGTCAGTCATGGTGGCTTCATCCCTCTCTTGAAAATAAATTAAGCAGACATAATAAAGAAGAAAGAAAACAGAAATAAAATTGTATTAGTGAAAAAAAATGTATTACAACTAAAACTGAAAATAAAACTCTCAATTTCTCTCTCACTGTATTACAACTCTTAGTACTCTAGAATGATTACAACTGGTGGAAAAGACCTCTATTTATAGTTCTCTAGAGGCTGCACCAACGATTGAGATAATTTTGGAGTATCTAACTGTCTTCAAATATTATTAGTAGCTGAATGACCCGGATTGATTAGGGTTTTGAAATGGACAACTAGGATAAGAGATAAAGGATAAAAAGATAAGGCAAATTTGAATTTTGGTTAGAGATAAAAGATAACAAGATAAATCAAATTTGAATTTTGAATTATGGATTTGTATGAAGAGAATGATCCAGTGCTTCTCATGCTCTTAGAAAAACTCTAAAAAATATAAAAATTTTGTAGCTCCTAAAACTTGAACCTAAGACCTATTATGTGAACAATTAACACTCAAACCATCTTAGCTAACTGCCTCTTATGTTGTAAAGTGACCCCTTTTTCCTTTTATTTCTCTTCTTTAGGCTCATTCACATGCTTTTTGACTCATCTTGTAGATTTTTAGGCTTAATCCCTACGAAAATACAAAATTTTTACTATTAGTTCTTTTTAGCAACTCTAAGGCTTAACAAAATGTTATTCGAGGGTTAAATATTGCAGTTTTGAGTACTTATCAAAAATCCCTAACTAAGGTGACCAAATTCAACATTCCTTCCAACGATGTCATTTCGGAAGGCTTCTAAACAACTATGTAAACTTAATATAGGATACTATTGGTGGTGCCAACTTCTTTCTGTTCTTCTTCTTCATCACACAGTACTTGCAAACTTCCAAATTAATGGACTTCACTTTTAACCAGCCTTGCTACTTTAACTTATGTAAGTTTTTCTAACTGCATGCCCTAGCTACACATGTTAAAATCTGAGAGTATCATCAGAAACCACTTCTGCACTTGTAGTTGTATTCCCCTTCAAAAACACAATTACCTAATTTCATTCCCGTTTTCCAAAGTGATCTTATAGTCTTTAGAATCCAGCGCAAACAATGGGATGTCATCCTCTTACGATTTTGGTATGTACTGGATACCATTCAACACACAAACTGTTCCATGATTCAACTTCAAATAGATCTTCATTACCTCAACTGTCTTGTAGACATTGTTATTGCCTAACAAAACCACTACACTCCAACTTTGTCAAGCTAAGTCAATGCCCGATGGGCCACAATTAATAGGAAAATCCCAAATTTAGAATTCACTCATCAACAACTGACAAGTGCAAATTCTTGTGCAATAACAGTAAGTAATGTTATGCTATGTTACCATCATCTCCAAATTCAAATTCAATTTTTTTCATAACTGAAAACCAACTTGTCCTTGTTCTTCAACCTCAGACAATCAACATTCGTTGAAAACGTTTTGCATAATCTCCCACTTGACTTTGACCAAAATCTGCCAGATTTCTTTATGTCAGACCATCCCCTGACCGTAAAAAACATCTCATGTCGAAAGTATCTAAATATGCGCATCCTTCTTTCGACACCCAAGTATGATCAGTGCCACAACTGTTTGATCCAAATTTTGAGTTATTACCGTCCAATGGCAACATGGTTAAAAACTCATACATAATAACGGAAAGTGAATGTAATAGGCATACGCCTTATACTCAAATATTACTACAAGATTAAATAAATCGACACAATCATCTTGTTGTACTCATAAAGGTGCTCAAATAAAAAAATACCTGGGTGACCATTGAAACTGAAATGTTTCTTTAACTGGACGATTTTGCTCTCTATGCTTTGCATTATGAACTCATCTCCTACCTTCAACCACAGGTCTTTGGCTAGGTTTTCTCTTTTTCAAATAGAACTTATAATCCTAAATCTGAAAGACTTCTCCTTCAGTGCAATTTATAAGTTCTACTAACTTAGAACATCTCAAATATCGTGCTGCCATGTGCAAACTTGGTCGTGCCATCAAACTCTTCTTCTCTAAACTTTGTGTGAAAAACTAATTTCAATTCATCATCTTTCCCTGAAAGAAAAAGCTCAAATCTATCTACTACAAAGGAACCCTAAGTTACCTTGCTTTGTAACCTGGCTCTGATACGAGTTTGAGGTGAACCAACCAAATAAACTAATGCAACTGTGCAACCCCCTGCCAAATCGACAAACAGATTTAATGCAATACAACTACAATGAAAATGATAATAAAGAAAAGATAAAATAAAGCACACAAAGATTTACGTCGTTCGGCAAGATTGCCTATGTCTACAGGCAGAATTGATCCAAAACTTTATTCAATATGATTAGAGTACACAATACATACCAGAGCATCATTCAAACAACTCCCAACTACTCTCCAAAAATCATTCAACTGAGTCTCAACTTGATACCCTCTACTTTGACTCACCCTCTACTAGAATAGGGATATACAAACTTACATCAAAGAAAAACAATGGCTATTCCCTCTCACCATGCAATGGAGCAGCCCCAATGGCAAACCAAAATGGCTTCCGGTTGCAATCTCTATCACAAGAGCCCTCTTTGATGCCTAGAGTTTTCTCATAACTCTCTAATTACCTAAAAACCTATTTGGGAACCCTATTTATAGATTCATAAGGATCCCCCAGAATTAGAAAGAGTTACACTTTAATTAGGACTCAAATTAGTAAGTCCGGCGACACAAAACAATAGGAGGTACTGATACCCAATAGGTGGGTATCGAGTAGCCTGATCCTTATGATGACAATTTTCCAGCTGGTATCGATACCCCCATTTTGGGTATCAATACTCACTTCAACTAATTTCAAAATTGAGTCATCCCCAACAATTACCACCTCACTGGCTCCACTTCTACCTCCATCTAGTCGCTAAAGAAACTCTATTAATGAAGAAACAATCATCAAAAAAACACATTTGGAGGGGAGTATTAGGTCTTCAAATCCCACTAAAGACTTACAAACAAATACATTAGTCGTTATACAATCTTCTAAAAATTCATTTTTGTTATTTTTTCGTGAAATGAAGATAACAAGTGTAGATAACCCAATTTTTTGTCTACCTACGTCAAGCTCGAGATTCACACAAATCACTCACAAAAATAACCCAAAAAAAAAAGAAAAAGAAAAACTATCTCAAGCATTCCAAAAAGATCCCAAACTTTCCCAAGCTTCTTTAACTCTCTTCTTTTTAAGATTTCAAAGAAATCTTTTCTTTGATTAAGTGTTTAAGAATTAAGAAAAAGGAGAACGTTTGAAAGGAACCAAAAGTTTTTAGCGAGGTCTTGGTTCAAGCCGGGAAGCGAAGCGGGTATGTGCACTTTCCTCTTCTCTTTATTTTTTCTAGTTAGCTTGTTTTCAAATTCTAGATTAGGATTTTAATGCTTTCTAGCTTAGATTTAGAAATCTTAAATGGGTTGTTCTTATGTTATAGTATCGATATAGGAATTTTTTTCCTTAATATAGTTGTTGTTTTTTAAGATTAAGAAAATGTAGATTTTAAAGTCATTTTATTGTAAAACAATATTTACATAAATGAGAGTTATCCAAATTCAATTTATTACTCTTGCAGCTTTATTTCATTTATATATACACTTCAATTCAGTTATCCTTTAGGAAATCTAAAATAGAATATCCACATTTTAAATAATACAAGGGTACAAATTGTACATACTAAATTTATCTTGAACTTTAAATTCAGTTATTTACATTTCTGCTTTTATATTAAGCATTTACATTCAGTTTTAATTTTTTGCTTTTACATTAAGCATTTACATTCAGTTTTACACTTCTGCTTTTATATTAGGGGTAATTTACGTTTAGACCCTAACTTTTGATCGGTTTTAATGTTCAAACCCTAATGTTATCTAATTCTGAGTTTAGACCCTAAAATCCACTTTTTCGTCCATATTCCATTATCTCTGGTTTTTTCCAACTTTGCCCTCCGTCTCACCCACAATTAAAAACTCCTAACAAAATACAATCTACCTTCCCCAACTAAATACACCCCATCATCTTCTCTAACTAAATACACCCCATCATCATCACCTCACCACTACTACCATCGCCACAACCATCTCCACCACTTTATTGGCTTCACCATCACCACAACCTCACCAGCTCCAACACGTAACGTCACTACGTCCATAAAAACCACGTCAAGGTTTAGAGGAAAACCAAATGTGGTTTTGATCTTCTAAAGAGAGAAAAAGAGAGAGAAAGAAATAGGGAGGTTTAGAGAGAGAGAGAGGGAGGGGAAAATAGAGGTTTTCACCATTCTAAGATTGCTTCTGTAGACGCCAAATTTTCGCACACCCCAAAAAATACCCATTTTGGTCGCACCTCGATTTGCATGCAAAATTTAACAAAAAATTACTTTAATGTGACCAAGCAGGCTCCACTCCACTCGTCCAAAATTCGGCCCAAGATTGGAACAAGAAGAGAACCAAATCTCGAGGAACCCCGAATTCAAAATGGAACCGGTTCAGTCGAGGAACCGTAAGATTTTTTTGGTTCTAATCCTTGGGCGTCGCACGTGTCGCGACGGGATTGGCCCATCCCAAATTTTCTCAAATCAACTATCTTTGTCAAAAAATCAAACTTCAAATTGTGGGACCTATTTTCATTTTCATTTAAAACACATAAAATAGTAAAAATATTTAAAAACATAAAAAAAAATGTGGGAGACAAAGAGAGAGCAGGGAGAGATGGGAGAGAATATGGGAGAGGAACAGGGAGGTGTGGGGCGTGGGTGACAGCCATGCACCTCCCCCATCCTCTCCTTGTTTTGTTGTCCACATCAAGAGAGATTAGATGTAGATGAGTTCTGAGAGTGAAGTGGGGCAAGAAAAAATCGACAGATTAAGAGAGAGAGAGGGAAAGAAATGGAGAGAAGGAGATAGAGAGAGGGTCTGACGGGGGAGAGATTAGAGAGTCGGGAGAGAGAGGAGCAAAGAGTTTGAGTTGAGAGAAATCGGACAGAAGAGAGCGGAGATAGAGCTGAAATGAGATTGGAGGAAGCAGACCGGAGAGAGAAATAGAGAGGGAGGTTCGACTGAAAAAGAAAAAAAAATCGACTGATTGAGAGAGGAGGGAGGACCAGAAAAAGGGAAAAAAACGCAGGGAGAAGGGAGATTGAGAGAGGGACAGACTGAGAGAGAAAGAGGTCAGACCGAGAAAGAGATAAGAGGGGGAGAACTGAGGGATCGAGGGAAAAAGAGAGCAGATCGAGAGAGGAAGAGAGAATCGAGAAACAGAGAGAGAGAGACAGACTGTGAAGAAGAAGAGAAGAAGAAGAAAGAAGAGGAGAAAAAGAAGAAGAAAGAAGAAGAAAGAAAGAAGAAGAAAGGAAGGAGAACAAAGGAGAAGAGAAAAAAAAAAGAAAAAAGTTCAACGTCTGTTACAGACGTGTAGAGAAGGGCAGAAGAAAGAAGAAGAAGAAGAGGAAAAGAAGAAGGAAGGAAGAAGAAAGGAAAGGAAAAAGAAGGAAGAAGGGAAGAAGAAAAAAAAGAAAAAGAAAAAGAAAAAAGGGGGACGTCTGTAACAGACGCTTGGAGGAGGAAAAAGAAGGGAGGATGAGAGAGGAAAAGGAAAAGAAAAAGAAAAAAAAAGTTTTGTAAGAAGTAAAAATAGTAAAAAAAAGGGCATTTATTTGTTAAAAAAAAACAGGAAAAACCAAAAAAAAAAGTTTTTTTTTTCTTTGTTTTGCAAAAAAGAAAAACAGTTTAATTTATTTCTCATTCACTTTTCCTCCACAAAAATATTTTGCAAAAAAAAAAAAAAACAGTTTTGACTTATTTTTCTTTTTCTCCCTTGCATTAATTGGAAAAAAGGTTTTGCAAAGCATCCTTAGAGTTTATGGTTCTCTCCATTTGGTCATGGAGTGGGGCCCGCTTGTCACCCCCATCGCACATCGACACGGGGAGAGATTTCTTGCAGTCAGGACGACGGGCTTGTACCGACTAGGTAATAATCCCTGTCTCATCTTTTGTTCTCTTCCATTGTTGAGATCATATTCCATGTGATGAACTGACTATGTAACAATACTTTAATAATTCAATGAAATTTTGCATGCAATTTTGACGATAAAAATGTGGCAAATGTAAATTTCATTTCATGTGATTTTTAGCATGTATTACGTGATATATGTTAGTTTTGCATGAAATAATTAATGACTTACATGCATGCCATATGATGTTTACGTGAACATTGGTTAAAATCCTCGCATTAAATGTTTTGCATGATGGATTTTTGAAATAAACAAACATGTGACAACGAGGTATTTTTCATATGGAGCATGGTACATATTTTTCCACAGGAGTTAATATCACAGTTTTTGCCATGTTTACTATGATTGTAGTTCTTTTAGAATTAATATTAGAAATTGTTATTTCAGTAGGATTCTAATTCTCTGTTTTACTAGGTTTCTTTTTATAGTATAATTGCTTGTAGAACATCTATTTAAGCCCGTGAGAGGCAAAATATCAGTAGAAAAAGAAGTTTTAGTTTAATTGGTTTCTTGTTCTTACGAGTTACTCTGCTGGCCGTGGGTAGGAATCGATTTTGATTCTTATCAATTGGTATCAGAGCCCTCGTTCCTTGTATGGTAAACACTCGAAAGCAAAAAAGGATATTCATGGAGCAAATATTGGAGCGTTTGGCGACTAGTATGGCAACTTTGGCTGATGTCAACACTCAGTTTATTCAAAGATTTGACACTTACGTGGAGGTTGGTTCTCCATCCTCTGTTCCTCAAGGTCGTGGTTCTACGGCTACTCGAATCGAGGGGGAGAAGATGGGGAAACTATTTTTTCCTCGCTTTGATGGAACAGACCCAGAGAGTTGGTTATACCAAGCAGAGCAGTACTTTGAATTCTACGACATCCCGCCTGTTCAAAAGGTACGTCTTGCTGGCTTTCACCTTGATGGCAGAGCCCTTCAATGGCATAAGTGGATGGGGACGATGTCTCCTAATCAGAATTGGGAAGCATTCTCTAGTTCCCTCTTAAAACGATTTGGGCGTACCTGTTATGACGACCCCGCTGCAGCACTTGCTAAGTTACGCCAAACTGGATCGATCACAGATTACCAAGACGAATTTGAGCGATTGTCCAATTTGGTCACCGGTCTTTCTGACGACTTTCTAGTGAGCTGTTATTTAGGTGGATTAAAAGATGAGGTTCGTCTTGAAACAAGATCTTTTAACCCACGTTCCTTAGTGGAGGCGATTGGTTTGGCTCGTTTGCAGGACGAGAAGTTAACCCTCCGTCGCCAAGGGTTTCGAGGACCAACTCGACCAGTCCCATCAGCACCAATTGCTGCCAAGCCTCTTGCAATTTGGCCACCATCAGTCACACCTCCAGTCCGTCGCTTAACACCGGAAGAGGCTGAAGAAAGAAGGAAGCTTCAATTGTGCAAAACAAAAACATTATTTTTGATTGAGGGGGAAGAGGAAATTGAATCAACACAACCAGATGAAGAGACACCCAACAACGTAATTGACGAATCTGTGGAAATATCCCTGCATGCCTTGGATGGGACGCGTGCTCCGCAAACTATGCGTGTCGAAGGGACAATTAAGAATGCAAAGGTAACCATCTTGATAGATTCAGGTAGTACCCACAATTTTATAGATCAATCTATTCCAAAACAGTTGGGGATCCCTTTAATTATTTCTGATGACCAGTTTGATGTTATGGTGGCTAATGGGAATCGTATCACATGTGTTGGTCAATGTCCTAACCTAGAGTTTCGACTCCAGGATTATAAATTCTATGGTGATTTTCATGCTCTGACTTTAGGTGGTTGTGATATGGTTTTAGGGGCACAATGGTTGCAAACCCTTGGTCCCATTAGTTGGGATTTTCGACAACTAACAATGGAGTTTAAATTTAATGGCCACTGGATCCATTTGAAGGGAGATCAAACTTGTAGGGTTCGTATGGCATCCAATCATACGATGGAGCGGCTTCTTAAGCAAGGTGCACCTGGTGTACTATGCCATGTCCAAATGCCACAATTAAAAGAAGGGAAGGACACCATACCAGCTGAAGTACAGCAGCTTATTGATCAGTTTAAGGATGTTTTTTCTTCACCAACAAAATTACCACCCCAACGAGCACACGACCATCATATTCCCTTGCTGCCAGGAACAACCCCTATCAATGTACGACCTTACCGATACGCTCACTATCAAAAAAATGAGATAGAAAGATTGGTGAAGGAGTTGTTGGAGTCTGGGTTAATACGACCAAGTACTAGTCCATTTTCATCACCGGTGCTCTTAGTTAAAAAAAAAGATGGAACATGGCGAATGTGCATTGATTATCGTTCTCTTAACCAGGTTACCGTGAAAGATAAGTTTCCTATCCCCGTTATAGATGAATTACTTGATGAACTTCATGGTGCTCATTTCTTTTCTAAGTTAGATTTAAGGGCTGGATATCATCAGATACGAATGCATGAGAATGATATTAAAAAAACAGCCTTTAGAACTCATGATGGACACTATGAGTTTCTTGTTATGCCTTTTGGATTAATCAATGCCCCGTCTACATTTCAACATTTGATGAATGATATATTCAGGCCATATTTGCGCAAATTTATACTTGTATTTTTTGATGATATTTTGGTATACAGCAGGACCTGGGCAGATCACATCATTCATCTTCGGATGACCATTAAACTGTTACGTAATCATACATTGGTGGTGAAACTCAGTAAATGTTCTTTTGGTAAGAATGAGATTGAGTATTTGGGGCATATCATATCCGCTCAAGGTGTTGCAGCTGATCCCTCTAAAATAAAGAACATGATTGATTGGCCTATACCAAAAACAGTTAAATCATTGCGTGGTTTCCTCGGCCTCACAGGATACTATCGTAAATTTGTGAAGAATTATGGGCGATTAGCACATCCATTAACTCAGTTGCTAAAAAAGGAAGGATTCCAATGGTCACCCACCGCTGAAACCGCTTTCCAGGAACTCAAAACCGCAATAACCTCTACGCCTGTTTTAGCGATACCAGATTTTACAAAGCCTTAGTGGGACTGGTTTGGGGGCCGTGCTAATGCAAGAGCGACGTCCAATTGCTTACACTAGTAAAGTGTTGGCACCACGGCATTTGGGGTTGTCCACATATGAGAAGGAACTTCTTGCTATTGTTCACGCGGTCACTAAGTGGAGACCCTATCTTCTTGGATGTCGATTTTCCATCCATACTGATCAACAAAGTTTGAAATATTTCTTGGATGCCCGAGCAACTACGGCTATGCAACAAAAATGGTTAACGAAATTACTTGGTTATGATTATGAAATTGTGTACAAGAGGGGTGTGGAGAATAAGGCAGCAGATGCATTATCTCGCATGCATGAGTCAGTAGAGAATAATGCCATATCATATGTCAGTTGCACTTGGCTAGATGAATTAAAAGCCGACCTTCGAGTTGACCAATGGGTGCTGGACCGAATTCAGAAACTAGATCAATCAAGCTTTTCAGCTAAAACTTTCAAAGTGGAGGACGGTTTGCTGAAATATAAACAACAATGGGTACTTAGCCCGAGTTCCCAGTGGAAACCAATCTTACTTCGTGAGTTTCACTCTTCTCCAGCGGCAGGACATTCCGGCTACTTGAAGACGATGCAAAGATTATCTAAATTATTTTATTGGCAAGGGATGCGCCAAGATGTGAAGAATTTTATTGCTGGTTGCGATGTTTGTCAACGTAACAAATATGACACGCTATCTCCTGCAGGTTTATTACAACCTCTACCTATCCCTACAACGATTTGGACGGACATATCAATGGATTTTGTGGAAGGTCTTCCAAATTCACATGGTAAGACTGTAATTTTGGTGGTCATTGATAGGCTAACCAAATATGGCCATTTTATTGCACTCAAACATCCATATACAGCTGCTACAGTTGCTCATTCCTTTGTAGAAACAATAGTCAAGCTGCATGGTTTTCCACAAACTATTATTTCAGATAGAGATGCTATCTTTACAAGCCGATTTTGGCAGGAACTTTTTCAGTTGCAGGGAACTCAATTACGGATGAGTTCTTCTTATCATCCCCAAACCGACGGACAAACTGAGGTGGTTAACAGATGTTTGGAAGCTTATTTGCGATGTTTTGCAGGACATAACCCAAAAAGTTGGTTAACTTGGTTACATTGGGCTGAATATTGGTATAACACAACATACCATACTTCGGCAAAAATGACCCCGTTTGAAGCTCTTTATGGTGTGTCACCACCTGCCCTACATACCTATATACCTGGAGAAGCCCAAGTTACTACATTGGATGAGGCTTTAGTTCGACGTAATCAAGTCCTAGCAATCCTCAAAGATAATCTCCTTGCTGCTCAGAATAGGATGAAACAATATGCGGATCGTCATCGTTCTGAAAAAGAATTTCAAGAAGGAGAATTCGTTTATCTTAAGTTGCAACCTTATCGCCAACACTCTACTGTTCGAAGGTCTTCCCAAAAGTTAGCTCCATGATTTTTTGGGCCATATAAAATTCTACAACGAATTGGAAAGGTAGCTTACCGCCTTGAGCTGCCTAATGACTCTCGCATTCACCCTGTTTTCCATATCTCATTCTTAAAGAAAGCTTTAGCTCCTAACAATCGAGTTACTCCACAACTACCATCCGATTTGGAGGATGCTACTGCTGAACTTAATTTGTTTTTGGACCTTGAGGACAAGGTCTGACTCAAGAAGGGGGGAATGATAAGGTCTGATTTCAAAGATAGGCTTGGAGAAGATAATACTAGCGTGGGGTCTGTTTTGAGTAAACTTGAAGACACACAAGCAGCTGATGTGGTTCATGGGATGTACACCAAGGAGGCTAACGTGGCAGGTTGATGGAATCTTGAAGGATGGAATAAGTTGGTGAATAGTAGGTTCTAATAACTATTAAAATAGAGTTTATATTACTTGAAAGTAAAGTAGTTCTTTTAGAAATTGTTATTTCAGTAGGATTCTAATTCTCTGTTTTAGTAGGTTTCTTTTTATAGTATAATTGCTTGTAGAACATCTATTTAAGCCCGTGAGAGGCAAAATATCAGTAGAAAAAAAGAAGTTTTAGTTTAATTGGTTTCTTGTTCTTACGAGTTACTCTGCTGGCCGTGGGTAGGAATCGATTTTGATTCTTATCACTTTGACACCTGAAAAGGACCGGTTGTTATGGTTGAAAACTAAGACTAATGGTTTCACCACCAAGTCTTTTTATAAGTTGTTACAAGATAATCAATCGTCCTCATAAAAAGACGATAAAGGTGTTTATTGTGGTACACCAGAAGATGAGGACGATTGATTTTGGTTGTGCAAGGTAAAAACGTCTTTTTATGTGTACCCAAGGTAAAAATGTCCTCATCTTCTGGTGTTTATTGTGTACCCAAGGTAAAAATGTTTGCTTGGAGAATTTTTCATGGAGCTATTGCTGTATGCTCCAATTTGAGTCGGTTTGTTAAGAATGCTGACATTGATTGTCCTTTCTACCTTAGTCAACCTGAATCTATAGATCACTTGTTTATTCATTGTTGAGTTACCAAAAAAATACTATTTTCTTCTTGCCTCTCTCTCCTTTAGAGTTTGTGATCCTACTATGTCTATCTAAATTTTGTTTAATCTTTGGATCACTTTTTTGAATAGGGATGATATTTTTATTTATGGGATTTGTTTGTTATGGTGTATTTGGAAAGCAAGGAATATGGTTGTTTTTCAGAACATGGAATGAAATATGGAGCTAGTCTTACCTGAAACAGGTATAATTTATAATGATTATTCATCTTTTGCTGCAGATGTGCCTAACAATTCAATTGCCTCCAGTACCATCTCTTCCAAGTTGCCTGCCTGTTGGTGTGTCCTTCCCCCGCTAAGTATATGAAGATTAATGTTGATGGTGCAATGAACTCCACTGGTTTTGGTTGTGCAACTGTTGTCCGAGACGATAAAGGTGTTTATTGTGGTAGTGGTACATTCTACAATCGTCTAATTTCTAATGTTCTTGAGGCTGAGGCACATGCTTTTTTCCTTGGTCTTCAATGTGCCTATCGCATGGATCTTACACATTGCATCATTAAAGGAGATGCTCAGTTGATGGTTCACTACATTCATGGTCCGGAAGAGAAAATTCCTTCGATAATTAGGTCGTTATCTAGACATTCGAGCCCTTACTCTTTCCTTTGTTGATGTTAAGTTGTTGTTCGTTCCTCGGTGGCTCACGAGTTAGCTAAGTTTGCTTTGCAAAACTTTATTTCTGATTCGTGGTGGTCTGTTTCACCTCCAAGATGTATCCAGACTGTTTTAGCGGCTGATTCTCATTCAGCCTAGCTTAATGAAGTTACTTTCTCACCAAAAAAAAAAAGTCACAATCTTCTAGTGTTAAAATTACCATCATAACCTTTACCACCCTCTAATGGTATGTTTGGCTCGCCAGAACTGAAATCCGTGGTTGTTGAATTATTCTCCAATTTTGGCCAACTAAATTAAATTTTTAAGGGACTGAACGATGACTTTCTAAATTGTTGATGTTTGGTAATACTAAAACATTGAAATCCAGATTGATATGAAACTAGGTAGATATTGGCTATTTTTTCTTCTTCCTTTTTTTATAAACTGGTTGTTTGGTTGAATGGTGAGTTGTATGGAGAAAAAGAGCTACATAGGGAACAAGCTTCATATTAAATGTTTGATCACAAATGAAAAATGGGTTTCATGAAAAAACACAAAAAGACTATATTTAGTAAACCAAATTACAGCTTGGGTAAAATAACAAAAAAAGGAAATCAAAAGAAAAAAAATGAACAGATTGATATGTGCATGTCTTCATACACATTATGCACGATCACAAGCCACATGCACATCCTCATCATGTGGAGAGGTGGTAGACTTAGGGCGTGTTTGTTTTTGCTGACTCGGAGATCTGAAATCTGACTTGGATCTGATTTGGGTCGAGTCAGATTTCAGACCGTTTGTTTTTTATTTTTTAAAAATCTGATTTGCTAGCTGACTCAAATAAACATCTGACTCAGAGGTGATTAAGATGTCTCCCAGTCAGGTATAATTTAATGCCATTTGAGTTGACGAAAAAGACAATTATACCCCCGCGATTTTTAAGGCAAAAATTGAAAAATTCTAAACATTCCTCATTTCCTCCGTGTTTCTCCATGAAAGCCCTAGAGAGCTCCTGATGAACCCCCGCTGCAGATCTGATCGTCCCTTTCTGATCTCCTTTCTCCGATCTTCTCTATCTAGTTCTCTCTTTCTGATTCCCAAACTAGAAACGAATCACCCGAGTTGGATTCACTGGATTGCTTCCTTCATATTCTTTTCTCCTCTGAAGATCCATCCATTGATCGATCGGTTGCTACCATCGGCCTTTCTCTCATCAGGTTCGTATGTTGATACTTTTCTTCATCTGTTGTTTTTGTTTTTGTTTGATTGATAGATTCATAGTTGCTTGATTTTAGAATGTTAAAGGAATTTAGGTCTTATTTCTCAAAAAAATTCTTAAATGCAAGCATAGAGAGGGGAAAAGAGAACTTTGGGTTCGATTTCTCTAGGGTTTTCTCACTGATTATTTCCCCTCTTTGTTTATGCTATTGTTTTGGGTTTGGGTCTCTTTCTTCTTCTATACGCAACTCTCTTACGTCTTGAGAAAGTTGAGAACACGAAAATTGATCTTCTTATCTGTTGTGGTGACTTTCAGGTACACTAAAACACTAGAACTTTCTCTCTCTACAACTAAATTAGATAGAAGAAGATACCAAATTACATTCGAATGAACTGTGAGTTAAATTTTCAATTACTTGTGGACCAGAAGTTACATCATTTGATCTAGAACGAGTACAAAGTCTTATTATGATTTTTTAGGTACTAAATTTGTTAACAACTAAATTAGATAGAAGAAGATACCAAATTTTTTGTTTCCAACTTAGTTTTTTAGTTCATGTGTTTTTATCGGTGGTAATCACGAAGCATCCAATTACTTGTGGGAACTGTGAGTTAAATTTTCAATCGAATTTTCTTTGATATGATTCATTAGTTTTAAGTTTTATCTCTATTTGATTATTTATAGTTTTGTTAGGATTTAGGGTTTTAAAATGGATTGTAATGCATTGAAAAGATATAGGGATTAACGGGATTTATCTTTTGTGAAAGGAGATAATAAGTTTCCTTCAACTATGGGTAGAAGTTTTTACTATACCTCATTGATCTAATTCATCTGAAGTCGGGTTTCCAATTGAATGAATTTTTCTTGATTGCGCATGCTTGTAGGGGTTGCACTTCATTTCTATTTTATAAACAGATTTATTCATTTGTTTATTTTGGGTAATTACATGAGGTCTTATCAAAAAGAAAGAAAAAATAATAATTACACAAAGAAACATTATGATCAATCCTCTGTTTGTTTTCAATCTTTCATAGACTTCTAACCTGTACTGCCAGTATAGATGTTGTTGATCATGGTAGAGGTTTGTGATTAGTGCTTTAATTAAATAATTTTGTGGTTCCTTAAAAAGTTTGAAGTCTTTTTGTTCTTTCTTCTTTGGTTGTGTATTAAAAAGTTAGATTCCTTATAAATGTAATCAGATGATAAAAAAAGAAAAGCAGTTGGGTATCCATGGAAATTAAAATGCATCTCTGTTACCCTCTGTATATTAATTTGCTGGTTTATTAATTAGTTTGCCTTGCAGAATTTTAATTTATCTAATCCGAGTCCAGGTTCATTGTAACAGAACTTCTTGTCCTCTATCTGTCACAAAATTGAAAAAATAAGTCCCACACATTTACAAAATTGGTCCAAGTATCATTGTTGATTACTTTTCACAACAAAGCGCATGTCATAAAAAGATTTTATGTCAGCAATCCAGAATCTAATACTCTGGAACCTTCGATGTTAACTCAAGAATACATTTCACCAAGCATATTTACATCAAATCCAAGGGTGTCTTACATACCCAAAATTCTCTTCTAATAGATTGTAGAGAGAGAAAGAGAGGGAGAATCTAGAGAGAGAGAGAGATGCTCAAATAAAAATAAAAATCAGATCAGATTAACTGTAATTTCATCATTCAAATGGAATGAAGATGTAACCAATAACTAATATTTGGGCCAATCTACTAAAATGGTGGGCTAAAGTATCAGGACCCATTCTTGAATTCACAAGAGTATGAGTATAGTAGACAACTATACTACCATAGAAACTACTCTTTTCTTCTTCTTCTTCACTACCTATATAATATATATATATAGTTGGATCTTTTTTAATTTCATGTAAAATTAAATGCATGCAGGTTTGATCTTGAGGTGCACTTGATTCACCAAAGCTTAGACAAAAAGATAGCCATTGTTGGTCTCACATACACCACTGGAAGACCTGATTCCTTCTTGTCCGATGTATATATCTTAATTAATTAATCTCTTACCTAGCTAATTAATTAACACATTCTCTCTCTCTAGATCTCTCTCATATATATACTTATGCATGTGTGTTGCTGCTTGTTTAGGATCATCGATCAGTTGTTATATCATATAAGGTCGGTCACAGATACCAAAGAAGACGAAAGGGTTGTGAATGTGGTTAACCCAAGGGAAATAAAGCTTGGGAGTAGAAAGTACTATAGATACATTGCTTCTCTTACAATTCCTCCTTGCACTGAAAATGTTCTTTGGACCATCGTTTGAAAGGTACCTTCCCTAGCTGATTCTTATATAATTAAGTGCTAGACCAATTAATTAAGCACACATCCATATAAACTATGTACCCATTCATCAATTAACATTAATTACTCATTAATTTCACTTGATTATATCAGGTTAGGACAGTTTTTAGAGAACAAGTCAGATAACCAAGGGACGTTGTCCACGACGTAAGTGATCCCTAGCTCATGTATATTGACAACTATGGGGAGTGTCTGCATATAATAGACATGTATATGAGAAGCCTAGTTAAGGAGAAAGACCATTTTACTAGTCGACCCCAACATCCCAACCAGTAGCACAGTGGCGGAATCTCCATACGAAGATCTTGTGGTCCACAGAGAAAGCAAACGACCATAATCGTCATCCACGTAGCGGATAGAAGCATCCCGCTCAGGTCCTTCTCAATGTTCTCATGGTGCAAATGAGGTAGCATATAATTTAAACACTGATTTAAATGTAACGGAAAAATCTGTGTTAAATTTCTATGGGTGTTTTGATTACTGAATGTATAAATTTATAGTCTTTGTTTGAATTGATTTGGTTGAGAGTTGGAATATGAAAATGGGGTTGAAATGTTGTTGATTTTATATGGTATAAATTTCAGTGAAGGTTTTAGTTTAAGCCCATGATACAAATGCATTAATACACACAAGGGTAAAATTGTCAACAGGAAGATGAGTCAGATGAATCAGATGAGTAAAAAACAAACATATTTTTTCTAAAGAAGTCAGATGAGTCAGATTCAGATGAGGCAGATTCAGATGAAACAGATCAGATGAGTCAGTTGAGATGAGTCAGATTTATTAAAAAAAAAAAAACAAACACGGCCTTAGTTATTTTCATATTTGGGTGTTTGTTATCTTTATTTTGCACGTGTAAGGTTGTTAGTTAAGAAGAGTGGATTAGTGAAGTATTGGAGTCCAATTTTTATGCATCCATTGGTTGTACATGGATGGTTATCTTTAGTTGTTTGTAGTCCTCAACTTCTACAAGTTAGGAGATTGCTTTGTATTTAAATAGTCCTGCAATGAGAAGTATCCTCATAGTGGTTATTGCGTATCTCCTGGATCTGATTCTCTTTCTCCTTTATCTCTGACTTTTCTCTTTTGTTTTTCTCTCTATTATTTCTCTCTCTATTCTCCTTTTTTCTAGTAAGGGTAAAGCAAAAAAAACATAAAAACCTATTAACTGGTATCTGAGCTGCAATGGTTGAGGGTACTCATCTCAAAACTATTGATTCCAATGTTTAGACTTTGGCTGAGAAGGCCGAAAAACAAGAAAAGTTAGCCCAAGAAAGCTACAAGTTAGTCGAAGACAATAACTTAGTCCTCACCCAAATCTTGCAAAAGTTATCATCCGTTGAACACATATCCTTTACAGCCAAAACCGTAGTTGAACAGCACCCTACTACCAGCACATCCGCTTGCCCTATCCTTACTGAAAAACACCCACCAACCTAAGACCGGCCTTGGCATACCGAGTTTCCAAAATTCTCTAGAACTGACCCCAATGGATGGATCTACAGAGCTGAGTAATATTTCTCCAGTAACCACATTGATCCTAATCAATGGGTTATCAATTAAACTAAGAAATTACCCAAATGCCCATCCTTTTACTGTTGCCAACCTAAGGTAAAGTTGTTGGGTTCAGATAACACGTGGCAAACTAGCTCATCTTGGACTCATCTTTTTAATTTAATCGTACGGTCATAACTTAAATTGTTACTTCCGGTGGCTGTGGAGGCAGTGGTGGATGGCAAGGACCCACTGTCAGTGGATTCAGGATGGGGTTATTTGCAGAGGCATCGGGAGATAGTTTAATTATCTTATTGGGTCTAAATGGGAGCTTAGATAAGGTGTAATTTTGAGGAGCAGATAGAGGAGAAGCGTCGGTTGATGGTGGTGGTGTTGTCGGTGGTGTTGTCGGTGGTTAAGTAGTGGTCAGGGTTACATGGTGAGATTGGGGTTGAGGTTGAGTTTGGATTTGGGGTTAAATACAATAATAAAATCTTCACAAATTTAGGGTTCATTTTGCTCCCGACCCAAATAGAACAACAACCATCACCACCATCCAAATTGTAATCAAAATCTCAAACCCAAAATGGTTTTGAGTTTCTCTTTCACCTTTAATTTTCAAAAAATATATTTAGTGATGTTCATCACCTAATTGTCCTGACTGAAATCCTAAAATTGATCACATATACACCACCACAGCCTCTTACTTGACAAGAATGGTACTGTTGTGTTTTTTATTTTGGGTTCCAATTCATAAAATTCCTTGATTGTAGAGGTTAATACATCACTAACAAATTCATATCAGAACTTTATCAGGTAAGATTGGAACTTCATCAGTTCAGGTCAGGTCATTTCGGGGCTTTATCAGGTCAGATTGGAGTTTCATCAAGTCATGTCAGATCGGAGCTCCATGCACTCAGATCTGGGATTCATCGTCTTGACCTAATTACTCATCTCCCAGCAGAGATCACAGTAAACATACTATCACAGTTTCTGGTGGAAGCTGTGGAGCCAGAATCCGGTGCGCACCACGCTTAAGGGAATCTCGCGCGTGGGAGACGCATAAGTTAGATTCGCCCACCTCAGAAAGGGTATGAATGTGATGTGTAAGGAGTCGCCACCTGATTTATGGGAATTAGGACCCGAAATTTTAAAAAATCGACCTAAATCTAGTTTTCTGAGAAAACCATGGCGATAGTCCAAAGTAGAAGGTTTGCGGTACAGAGATAATGGATAAGGGGATCTAGGTACGGGTTAGGAAGGTGTTAGACACCCAACAACTGCCCGTCCGTGAGGACGGCCTCTACTTCGCGATTAAAGACTTTTAGGGAAATATATGATCAATACTAAGTTATACTATATACACAAAAACGACTGCACTACAATAAGTAAGCCCCCTAAATCTACGTGTCATTATCAAATAGTTCTGGGGCGAAAGATGCATATATCCATCTGTCTGAATGCAGCAAAGTAAGTGCTAAGAGCACAGTGACGTGGAAGTACTTTGTATCCACGCGCAAACAAGGGGTGTGGTACGTGCAATGTGTACACGTACACTCAAACATGTGATATGGTGTTGTATGCACCATACACTGAAGGATCACATCCAATATAGGATGTGCCAAAAGACGACGAGAAGCAAGTGACGTGGACGTACTTTGTATCCACGCACCAACAAAGATGACGAAAACAGATTCATGAACGTTCTTGGGCGTGAATCTGTAAGAGGATGATAAGCAGATTCATCGACGCTACAGGGCGTGAATCTGAGAGACGACGATAGTAGAGAATCTCCAAGACGACGAAAGCGGAGAATCTCAAAGACAGATCCATGGACGCTCTTGGGCATGGATCTAAAAAACGACCAGTGTTGGGACTCTCAAAGACAACGAAAGCTGAGTGTCCCGAAGATGACGATAGGCAGGTTCAGCCCTTAGGCGTGAACCTCAAAGACGACGATAGTGGAGAATCTCCAAGACGACGAAAGCGGAGAATCTCAAAGACAGATCCATGGATGCTCTTGGGCGTGGATCTGAAAGACGATAAATGTTGGGACTCTCAAAGATGACGAAAGCTAAGAGTCCCGAAGGCGACGGTAGGAAGGCTCAGCCCTTAAGCGTGAACCTCAAAGACGATGATGGTAGAGAATCTCCAAGACGACGAAAGCGGAGAATCTCAAAGACAGATCCATGGATGCTCTTGGGCATGGATCTGAATGACGATAAATGTTGGGACTCTCAAAGATGACGAAAGCTAAGAGTCCTGAAGGCGACGGTAGGTAGGCTCATCCCTTAAGCGTGAACCTCAAAGACGACGATGGTAGAGAATCTCCAAGACAACGAAAGCGGAGAATCTCAAAGACAGATCCATGGACGCTCTTGGGCGTGAATCTGAAAGATGACGATAGTAGAGAATCTCCAATACGACGAAAGCGGAGAATCTCAAAGACAGATCCATAGACGCTCTTAGTTGTGGATCTGAAAGAGGGATCACGTCCAACATAGGACGTACCCAGAGACGAAAGGGGATCACACTATGCACGTGTGCCTGAGAAATGCGAGCGTCGGTGAGACGCGAATGATGCATGTCCTATGCTCTAGTACCGTACGAAGGTATCTAAAGATTCCTAATCTGATTAAGGATGACCCTGACTTTATATGTATGAAGACCTCTAAGCTAAATGTGATGCATCTGGAAGCAGACATGTAAAACAAATGTGAGGGTAGAATAGGAATTTTACAGTGAGTGAAACCCTAGACACCATCGAAAATAACACACAATCCTAGGCTAATGCAACCTAAAGCTACAAGCACGCAGAACCTAACCCTAGGGTAAACTAAGCTAGAGACCTTAATCTCTATTATTGTTTGTTTTTAGGTTTTGGCAAGTTATCAGGCCCTTAAGCCCGACATGAGAGGATGTGGGTTCTTGGGCCCACAAGGAAGAGAATAGGCGCTAATGGCCCGAGTGATGGACTTTGGGTCCTGGAAAAATGGATCTAGGCCCGTGGGCCTGGCATGGAGGCGGGCCCTTAGGCCCAAGCCCGAGAAATGTGCCGTTAAGCTCATAGCAACCGATAGAGAGCCCGAAGGCTGAAAGTTTGGGAAAGGAAGGAGGGCCCGTGGGCCCACCGCGAAGGGATGGGCCCGTAGGCCCAAAAATAGCTNCTAGGCCCGTGGGCCTGGCATGGAGGCGGGCCCTTAGGCCCAAGCCCGAGAAATGTGCCGTTAAGCTCATAGCAACCGATAGAGAGCCCGAAGGCTGAAAGTTTGGGAAAGGAAGGAGGGCCCGTGGGCCCACCGCGAAGGGATGGGCCCGTAGGCCCAAAAATAGCTTATTTTGAGGCTTATTAAGTGTTTCAATCCTAAACTAGCAAAATAATCAAAACACTAATATAAGTCGCGAATTATTTGGAATCAATAAACAAGTGAATTAAAGCAACTTATGATTCACAACTTTAAACTCAAAGACGAGAGCGCAAGCGATGTTCATCACGCAAAAATGTTTTTGCAAAAATGATGAAGTCGTGAGCACGATATCAATCATAGTAAACGTGGCAAAAACGGTGATATTAACTCCTGTGAAAAAAGATGTACTATGCTCCATATGAAAAATACCTCTTTGTCACATATTTGTCTATTTCAAAAATCCATCATGCAAAACATTTAATGCGAAGATTTTAACCCATGTTCACCTAAACATCATATGGCATGCATGTATGTCATTAATTATTTCATGCAAAACTAACATATATCACGTAATACATACTAAAAATCACATGAAATGAAATTTACATTTGCCACATTTTTATCGTCAAAATTGCATGCAAAATTTTATTGAATCTTTAAAGCACCGTTACATAGTCAGTTCATCACATGGAATATGATCTCAACAATGGAAGATAACAAAAGATGAGACAGGGATTATTATCTAGTCGGCACATGCCCGTCGTCCTAATTGCAAGAAATCTCTCCCCGTGTCGATATGCGATGGGGGTGACAAGCGGGCCCCACTCCGTGACCAAATAGAGAGAACCAAAAACTCTAGGGATGCTTTGCAAAACCTTTTTTACAATTAATGCAAGGGAGAAAAAGAAAAATAAGTCAAAACTATTTTTTTTGCAAAATATTTTTGTGGAGGAAAAGTGAATGAGAAATAAATTAAACTGTTTTTCTTTTTTGCAAAAAAAAGGAAAAAAAAATCTTATTCTCCTCTTCTTCACAGTTTGTCTCTCTCTCTCTCTCTGTTTCTCGGTTCTCTCTTCCTCTCTCGATCTGCTCTCTTTTTCCCTCGATCTCTCAGTTCTCCCCCTCTTATCTCTCTCTCAGTCCGACCTCCTTCTCTCTCAGTTTGTCCCCCTCTCAATCTCCCTTCTCCCTACCTTTTTTTCCCTTTTTTTCTGTTCCTCCCTCCTTTCTCAATCAGTTGATTTTTTTTTCTTTTTCAGTCGAACCTCCCTCTCTATTTCTCTCTCTGGTCTGCTTCCTCCAATCTCACTTCAGCTCTATCTCCACTCTCTTCTGTCCGATTTCTCTCAGCTCAAACTCTTTGCTCCTCTCTCTCCCGACTCTCTAATCTCTCCCCCGTCAGACCCTCTCTTTATCTCCTTCGCTCCATTTCTTTCCCTCTCTCCCTCTCAATCTGTCGATTTTTTCTTGCCCCCCTTTCACTCTTAGAACTCATCTCCATCTTATCTCTCTCGATGTCGACAGCAAAACAAGGAGAGGATGGGGGAGGTGCGTGGCTGTCACCCACGCCCACATCTCCCTGTTTCTCTCCCATATTCTCTCCCATCTCTCCCTGCTCTCTCTTTGTCTCCCACGGTTTTTCTTTTTTTTTTGTGTTTTTAAATATTTTTATTATTTTATGTAATAGGTCCCACAATTTGAAGTTTGATTTTTTGACAAAGATAGTTGATTTGAAAAAATTTGGTATGGGCCAATCCCGTCGCGACACGTGGCGATGCCCAAGGATTAGAACCGAAAAAATCCTACGGTTCCTCGACTGAACCGGTTCCATTTTGAATTCGGGATTCCTCGAGATTTGGTTCTCTTCTTGTTCTAATCTTGGGCCGAATTTTGGACTAGTGGAGTGGAGCCTGCTTGGTCACATTAAAGCAATTTTTTGTTAAATTTTGCACGTAAATCGAGGTGCGACCAAAATGGGTATTTTTCGGGCTGTGCGAAAATTTGGCGTCTACAGATGCCCCTCCTCGCCAAAGACCAATTGCAGTTGAATGGCGAGGCTGACGATGCCTGATTTTCGCGCACCAATGAAATGGTCAAGCATAAAAGTCCAATGATCTAGGTTGTGAATTCGGCTAACCGTTCGTAGTCAGTCGGAGCCGGGCACGAATTTCGCCGGTCTGCTCCCGAGCTAGTCCGGCCCTTACGATTGTGTGTAGATTTATGTTGTTTTGTTGTCCTTGGTCGGACGATCGTTGGACATGCATGCTCCTGCCAAGTTTGCCATGGCGAGGAGTGGTCCGCAATTCTTTGGCAGTTTGCCGNCCACATCTCCCTGTTTCTCTCCCATATTCTCTCCCATCTCTCCCTGCTCTCTCTTTGTCTCCCACGGTTTTTCTTTTTTTTTTGTGTTTTTAAATATTTTTATTATTTTATGTAATAGGTCCCACAATTTGAAGTTTGATTTTTTGACAAAGATAGTTGATTTGAAAAAATTTGGTATGGGCCAATCCCGTCGCGACACGTGGCGATGCCCAAGGATTAGAACCGAAAAAATCCTACGGTTCCTCGACTGAACCGGTTCCATTTTGAATTCGGGATTCCTCGAGATTTGGTTCTCTTCTTGTTCTAATCTTGGGCCGAATTTTGGACTAGTGGAGTGGAGCCTGCTTGGTCACATTAAAGCAATTTTTTGTTAAATTTTGCACGTAAATCGAGGTGCGACCAAAATGGGTATTTTTCGGGCTGTGCGAAAATTTGGCGTCTACAGATGCCCCTCCTCGCCAAAGACCAATTGCAGTTGAATGGCGAGGCTGACGATGCCTGATTTTCGCGCACCAATGAAATGGTCAAGCATAAAAGTCCAATGATCTAGGTTGTGAATTCGGCTAACCGTTCGTAGTCAGTCGGAGCCGGGCACGAATTTCGCCGGTCTGCTCCCGAGCTAGTCCGGCCCTTACGATTGTGTGTAGATTTATGTTGTTTTGTTGTCCTTGGTCGGACGATCGTTGGACATGCATGCTCCTGCCAAGTTTGCCATGGCGAGGAGTGGTCCGCAATTCTTTGGCAGTTTGCCAGGTTGTGTGTGGTTTGAAAGATGATTTTGAAAACCAGATCATTTTTTCTTTTGAAAGATCCATTTTAGCAATTTTTAATTTACCCAGATAGCTAGGGGATATCTCTTGCTGGATCATCGCCGAGGGACTCGTGCGTCGTGCTAGGGTTTTTACACCACTCAATTATATCAACACTTTATCTTCTTCATTGATCTTGTTTGACTGACTGAAAACTGAGATGGACTGGCTGTATCATTTCCCCCATTGAATATGTTCATGCAACCTTTTCCGTGTGCACTCTTCATCACTGTTGAGATATTAAAGCTTTCTGGTTCTTTTCTAGATATGGCTCGTAGAGCACCTGCAGCTTAGCTATCATAAGCGTCAACAAGAAGACACAGTAGGTTTGCTGCAACATCTGTCCAATAGGGTTGTTCACTGGCATCTTCACTATTGGCCTGTGCCTCTAGAATTTCTAAACACATATGGTCACAACATCATGTCGATCTTGAGCTTCACACAAAGGACCTTTTACTGCCCACTTCTCATCCTCAGGCAATATGGGATTAATTAACCTGTACCAGATCTTTTCGGTCATTTCTTTGGTCCTGCTCCTGTCACCTCTCGCATCATTATTATCACCGCTCGCTCTTGACATCTGCGACCTTTGATTGAGCCACCGATCCTTTCGGTAGAGAATCCCATATATGTGGAGGGACATCGTCAATGGCGTGCATCTTTCCTCACTTTAGCGCCAACTGATAATGCGACTGACGGTAATAGAGAAGATGAGGAGGATTGATCGAAGTTTTTTTGTATGCCTGAAATAAAGGAACCCTATTTGTCTTAGGCCCCCTTTTTTTTTATTTTTCTCTTTTTTTTTGGGGCGTTAGTGCCATCCATGCCAAACTTGTTAATCGCCGCATAGATAAGATGAAATAAATGGAGTGAGTTTGGAATATGTGCACCTGTGCAGTTTATTCATCGATTAGTGTTCAACAAACCCATCAATTGAGCTAAAGCAGACGACTTCCAAATGCCAATTGTTGTGACCCTTCATGCGTTTTTTTTTAAATGCGCTTGTCTTTTGGAGAATTTGCCTCAGATGCCTAAACTAGAGTCATGTAAAACATGCCCCTAGCATCCTAGATTCTTCCTCATAGGCTTCCTACCAGACAAGGTTTTGAAAACATACGCGTCTTTTGAAATTTTTTTCTGAAACTGATGCGACAAACACGCGATATTTTGTAAACACCTCTTATCCTTTGGGGATTTTTGCCTCAGACGCCTAAACCAGAACCATGCAAAGCATACCCCTAGTGTCCTAGATTTATCCTAGGCTCCTCGTCGGACAACATTTTTTTTTTTTTTTGAAAAAGTGCAGAAACAAGGCAATTAGACCCCTTAGCTTGGATACGATTATGAATACTTGCCCGATTAGCAAGAGTCACATCGGCATGTCGCCACTTTCTTTGGTTGACCTTGTATTGCTTCACCTTTTATCCTCTGACTTCGCTCGTTGGATCCGACGGGCACCAACTTATCTAGAGACTTGAGTCCAGCATTGATACCGTTACCGTTGGGAAGTCACGCTGTTTTGGATGAAGACTGTATGCACGTTTACCCGTATTGCAGCTTGTTCTTTTAATTGTGTCTGCCGACTAGTGCTCTGACTCTGAGGGTGCTGCACTTTAAAGCTTACAAATGTGGATCAAATTTTGTCAAGTCTTTGTTTTTCTGACTACGGATTCTATTTTTGAATTTTTTCTCTTCTTCATTGTTTGGAGGTCCACCACCCTTCCCATTGACTAAAGACTTGTGTCGCTCACAGGATCCATGAGGTCTTCTAGGTTGTAGCGTGGCTTAGGTCGGCTAAAAAGAAAGGATAAACGCTCGAAAAATTGATGAGTCTGACTTTCCAAGGTTTCCCCTCTTTTTACTACTGCCCCTTGCTTAACTTAGGGCTTGTGAGCATTTTTATTGCTTTGCTTTTTTGGATTTTCTATTTTTTGGATTTTGGTTTTTCAATTTTTTTCAATTTTTTTGAATTTTTTGCGTTTTTTGGATCTTTTTGGGTTTTCTATATTTTTTCCTTTTTTTGGGTTTTTTTTTGATATTTGATTTTTTTGGATTTTTGGATATTGTTGCCCCTAGGGCAGAAACACATATACAAACGAGAAGATAAAATTTCTCCGATTTAGAGAGGGGATTATTTGCTATGCACAAAGGAATGGCTTAGGCTCAAACTCTTTTTTTAGCAGAAATGAAGTTTCAACTGGGTTCTTTTGAAAATTTGGATATCGGCCAAAGAAATGCCTCATTTTTGGACCTCCGTTGGCTTCACTTGCCCCTAGTCTAAGAGTCGAGTGGTTACCTCAAGCGTAGTACTTCTTGAGTTGGTCCGCATTTGTAGGCCTTTGATGCTAAATCCCATCAAGATCTGTCAATCGGACAGCCATCCCTGGAAGGATGTTCTTAATGATGTAAGGACCTTCCCAATTGGGTTTGAATTTGCCCCTTGCGTCGGAATGATCTACGAGCATGATTTCTTTGAGCACAAGGTTGCCTATGCTCAAGTTTCTTGGTCGGACTTTCTTGTTAAAGCTACAAGCTATCCTTTGTTGGTAAGACTGTGCATGACATGCTGCGTCCATCCTTTTCTCATCAATGCAGTTCAAAGTGTCTACCCTGGACTGGATCCAATCGGCTTCATCCTCGGTTCCTTCCATTAGAACTCTGAGAGTTGGAATTTCAATTTCGATTAGAAGTACTGCCTCCATTCCATATACAAGAGAGAATGGTGTCGCCCATATTGGCGTTCGAATTGAGGTGTGATAGGCCCATAACATATAGGGCAACTTGTCGCTCCAGTCCTTATAGGTCACAGTCATCTTTTTCAGGATCTTGACTAATGTTTTGTTGGCAGCCTCCACCGCACCATTAGTTTGTGGCATGTGAGGTGACGAGTTGTGGTACTAGATCCTATATTTTTCAAACAAATGGCGTACCTCAGAACCGATGAAGTTTGGACCATTATCTGAGATGATTTCGTGAGGCACTCCATATCTGCAGATGATGTGATTTTGNGATCCTATATTTTTCAAACAAATGGCGTACCTCAGAACCGATGAAGTTTGGACCATTATCTGAGATGATTTCGTGAGGCACTCCATATCTGCAGATGATGTGATTTTGGATGAACTTTGCGGTGGGGGCCGACTTGATACTTTTACACGAGATCGCTTCTACCTATTTTGTAAAATAGTCGATTGCGATGATGATGTGGTCATGTCCATTTGATGAAGATGGGCGTATCTTGCCTATCACATCGATCCCCCAAGTTGAAAAAGGCCAGGGCGACGTCAGACAGTTTAGGTTTGTCGGAGGAACATAGATCAGATCTCCGTGTATCTGGCATTCATAACATTTTTTGACGAACTTTTCACAGTCCGTATCTATTGTTCGCCAGTAGTACCCATACCTGCGGATCTTTTTAGCCAACATTCGACCACTTATGTGTGGACCACATACTCTAGCATGGACTTCTTCCAGAATGTTCAGTGTTTCATCTTTGTCTACGCATCTTAGCAGTGTATTATCAAAGGATCTCTTGAATATATGACCTCCACATAGAGCAAACCCTGAGGCCCAAGGTCTAATGAACCGTCGATCTCTCCTGGTTACGCCTTCTGGATATTCTTGGGTCTCCAAGAATCTTTTAATATCTACATACCAAGGCCCACTAGGCTCCTCTTCTTCGAACTCATTCACTTGATAACAATGTGCAGGCTTGTCCCTCTGAATCACCTCAATTGGTCGAACCATAGCTCCTTCAGGAATGGTAAGCCAGGATGATAATACTGCTAAGGCATTGGCGCAGTAGTTCTTGTTTCTGAATATATGATGGAACTCGACCTCATCGAACTCCTTGACCAATTTTAGTAGATATTCATGATAAGGAATCAACTGTTCGTTTTTTAGCTTCTACTCACCCTGAACCTGTTTGATGATTAATAGAGAATCACTATAAACCATCAACCTTTTAACTGAGAGGGTAAGAGCTGCTTTCAGACCGGCGATGCAAGCCTCGTACTCTGCTATATTGTTCGTACAAGGAAACCCCAATCTGATGGCGATAGGTGTTCTGACTCCTTCAGGAGATAAAGGCATTGCCCCTACTCCTCTGCCTATCTTATTGTGGGCTCCATCGAAGTACATTCTCCAAGGTGCCACTTCTTCTGCTTCTTCTGGTTCTGTTACCAATATGTACTCATCAGGGAACTCTGTTACCACTGTTGTTTCATCTGGAAGTGGATGGGCGGCAAGATGGTCAGCTATTATTCTCCCTTTTATAGACTTT
>MVGT01003821.1:38324-88087 GCA_002174775.1 Macleaya cordata
TGATAAGAATCAAAATCGATTCCTACCCACGGCCAGCAGAGTAACTCGTAAGAACAAGAAACCAATTAAACTAAAACTTCTTTTTCTACTGATATTTTGCCTCTCACGGGCTTAAATAGATGTTCTACAAGCAATTATACTATAAAAAGAAACCTAGTAAAACAGAGAATTAGAATCCTACTGAAATAACAATTTCTAATATTAATTCTAAAAGAACTACTTTACTTTCAAGTAATATAAACTCCTATTTTAATAGTTATTAGAAACTACTGTTCACCAACTTATTCCATCCTTCAAGATTCCTATCAACCTGCCACGTTAGCCTCCTTGGTGTACATCCCATGAACCACATCAGCTGCTTGTGTGTCTTCAAGTTTACTCAAAACAGACCCCACGCTTGTATTATCTTCTCCAAGCCTATCTTTGAAATCAGACCTTATCACAAAGGTACATGAATCTTTAAAATTTCCTGCACTTCATAATTAGTGAAGAGAGAGTGAAGCAATCGTACATTCCAATCAGACGTATCAGGCATAAAAAGATCACACACTCGTAAAATACCAGTAGGTTGAATGCTTGGAGATGCAGGTATACAACCAGGTAATGAAGGGATTCAAGGATCATCCCAGATGCGGATATCAGTACCATCTCTCACAGCCCAACAAATATGGTCAATCATGAGAGGCCAAACAATACACATGGCGGACCAAGTAGGAGAGGTCCAAACCCTTTTTAACATCAGTCCAGAATTTCTTATGTTGGAGATACTTAGCATGTAGGAGACGGACCCAAAGAGCAGTGGGATCAGTTAAAAATCTCTGTACTAACTTTGCAATCATAGATTTGTTAACAATGGCCAAATCATGGACACCCAAACCACCTTGAGATTTAGGTTTACAAAATTTATTGTGACTTATAACAGAAGTGGGATAGTGCACTAAAACCGAACCGCACTCCACTTTTATTAAATTTCTATTGACGTGGCGACTAAAGGAGTTGGGTTGCATATTTTTTATATGCAGCCCGTTCTCATCCTAGTCGTGTCTTGAACACTTGTTTCGCAAATAATCTCTTCCAGACTAAGCGTGGATAAATGCAAACATTCACTATGGTAAATGTTTACAGCTTCAAACGTTTGTAAAATTGAAAACATTTATTGTGATACCAAGTAAGCAGTGCAGAACCCAATTGGTCTCTTTTTAAAACTTTCAGTTCAGTAGGTCCTACTCCTCCTTCACAAACCGCTTTAAAGACTTGTGTTATTAGGGTTCCTTAGTTTGGATGGGAGGCTCACTCAATTAAGAGGCACCCCCAAAATTTACAAATTGGTTAGGGGGGATGGGTTCTCATTTTTTCTTTTACACCCCACCACCCCCAACTAAATACGCCCCACCAACACTACAACCATCTCCACCACTATTGCCATAGCCATGCCAACACCACCACACCAAATCCACAATCTCACTCGCTCCACCACCATCATCACCAACGTTTTAGAAATGGAAAAAAAGAGAAGAAATATCTGGAGAGAAAGAGCAATTTAGATAAGAGATTTGGACAGAAAAAAGTAGAACTTTCAACAATAACCAACATCACCGGCGTTCTGAAATTCGACAATACAGAGTCGAATTTTAAACAATTCGACAGGTTCTTGTCAAAAAAGAAAAAAATAATTTGACAGGTACTTATTGATTGGGGACTGCTATTGACATCTAAAAATGGGATAAAGGCAACTGAGTGATCAGGGCTACTGTATTTGGATAATGGCACACTAAGAAATCATTGGGGCTATCTTTAGTTGGTCAAAACCCATTGACCAAATCTAAAACTTAACCCAAAATATAAAATCTATTGACCAAATAAATCTAGAATTTCGTCAGTTTTTGTTTATATTTTTATATTTTTTTAGAGTTAAAACCATGTCGAATCCATATTTTTTTGTGATTTTTGTAAGTTTTAACTTACGTTTTAAAAAAAAAATCTAGGACGATGATATGTTTACACTGTAAAGTGTGAACATTTTCTATTGTTCACACCCTTGTATGCGAATTTTCTGAATGTTCACACCCTTATATGTGAGCTTTTTGAATTGTTCACACATTTGTATGCGAACATTCTGAATTGTTCACACTCTTATATACGAACATTCTGAATTGTTCACATTGTTAAGAGCGAACATGTTGCGAATTTGAGTTTTATTAGCTTGACCAAATTTGATAGCCCTTATCTATTTGTTATTTTTATAAAGTTAACTTAAAAAACTAACCTTGACCATGCTTAAGAGTTGCCTTTATCCCATTTTTAGATGTCAATAGCAGCCTCTTATTGATTTTGTTTTCTAACATGAACCTGAAAATATTTTGAGCATGCCCCCAACCAAAAGGCGAGCCTCAATAACACCGGTCGCTTTAAAATAACTTTGCCGTCCCAATGCTAGCTCGAGCTTCTTCTCCGCTTTGACAGACCCAAGTTCAAAAATGGCGCCAATACTGCAGAGCACTCAGCCCTGGGTGGAGAAATAGTAAATTCGACTCTTATCTCGTCTTTCTTTCTTTCTCTGATCAAGTTTTTTTGCTGTTTTCTCCATTGATTTCTTTCTTGCAACTGTTTGTTAATTTTTGAGTGACACACAGTCGGCCAAAGCAAGTGAAGGATGTAGCACATCAGGACGAGGTGGTCAGAGTCCTCTCCAACACTCTCGAGACCACTAACGTACGTGTTTGTTTTACTGAGAGTTGATTCATCTCTGTACTTCTTTCTTCCTCTTCTCTGAAAACCCTTTTTTTCTACAGTGCCCTCACATGCTCTTCTATGGTCCTCCTGGAACCGGCAAGACTACTCTCTCTCTCTCTCTCTCTCTCTCTCTCTCTCTCTCTCTCTCTCTCTCTCTAGGTTGGGTTCCTGTTCATTCCATTAACCCTCGAAGAAGGGTATTCCATTTCGGAATGTATTTGGTTATTCAAGGTTTGATTTGTTGAACCACTGATGGACCTGTTTCATTTCGTAAAATCGATAAACTAACTGCAATAACTAGTTTCTGCTTGTGGCTAACCCTATCTTAGGATGTAAGTTTCCCTTTTTAATGTCTTAACTAAGTGTTTTGATTATTTGCAATCAAATCAGAATTTGAAATTGTTTCAAAATAGGTTTCGGTTTCTTGAATTAGGATTATGAATAAATAAATAATTCCAACGGAAGTTTGGGTTCATCAAGCAAAATTGCGGAAGAATGGATGCGGTAGTCAGTCGGTGAAAGTTTGGTTTCAACCCCTTTTCACTGTATCAACTCTCATAAACTTCACCAACTCACTAGGCAGGCAAATATTGTGGTTCTGCAGTTACTGGATACCCATTTTGCTACCTTCTATAGTTTTGTTCCGAGAGGATTCAGTCTTATGTTTCTTTTGCAGACCTGAGCTTTACAAGTCTAGAGTGTTAGAGCTAAATTCTAGTGATGATCGTGGGATCAATGTAGTGCGAACTAAGATCAAGAATTTTGCAGCTATTGCTGTTGGTTCTGTTGGCCGTCAGGGGTAACTCTCAGTTTCACACTTATTTTACAGAAGCTATGAAGGTTTAGCTTATATCAGCTTTTATATTTCACCTCCTTGTTTTTCCTCATCAAATTTAGGGGTTATCCTTGTCCACCTTACAAAATCATTATTCTAGATGAGGCTGATTCGATGACTGAAGATGCTCAGGTATGTTCAGCATATCATGCTTCATTACTTCCTACATATAGATGTACTATTAATTCAACATATGTGCTATGCAGAATGCGTTGCGACGCACAATGGAAACGTACTCCAAAGTTACAAGATTCTTTTTCGTATGTAACTACATCAGCAGGTGGATTTATTCTCTTCTCCATCCACTATTTCTTAAACTATGTATGAAGGTAGTCTTGGAATTTTTTATTTACAAGACCGTATTCTATGTAGGATCATAGAACCGCTTGCTTCCAGATGTGCAAAGTTTAGGTTCAAGCCACTTTCAGAAGAAATCATGAGCAGTCGAATATTGCACATTTGCAAAGAAGAAGGCCTGAATCTGGATTCTGAGGTGGCAATCTATTGGCTTGGTGCTTGTTTTATGAATTTTTTGGTGCAGTTGTGAAGTTGGTTTCTTCATACAATCCACTACTAGCTTTAACATCTTGTACATGGTTCACATATCAATGTAGGCTCTTTCAACCTTAAGCTCTATCTCTCAAGGTGATCTTCGACGGGCAATAACTCACTTGCAGGTGGGATTGCATTTTAACTTATGAAGTCGATACATAGTTTAGCTCTTGTTATATGGTTAAACACTTGAACAACATTGTCATGTTGTTGATAATTATCTTCTCTTGAGTTACAACCTTCGTTTCTTTTACATTGCCTATATTTTGATTTTCTGATACCCTCTATACCTCCGGTTCTCTTTTTGGTTTTATAACATGGAATGGAGTTTTCAATTTTTTACAGTTCCTGGCGTATTTTCAGCCCTTTACCGTTAAAGTTTTTACTTTTTAAAAAGACATTTCTACAGAAAGGAAAAGAATGTAGAAAAGAATTCGAGCTTCCACACAGCTGCATCCAAACAAGGATTCTAGGAAGCCCTGATCAATATCTAAGAAAATCTAAAGACCAAACTTTCAAAATTGATCGAGTGCTAACTCTCTGGGCAGAATGATAAATTGGGGGTTTGATCTTGGCTTCAGTTGAGATTTGAACAACACAATTGCATTATATAGTTGTCAATGTGGTCAAAGTCTTGCGCTGCTTCAGGATGTCTATACGTAGCCTTGTGGGTGTCTGGAACCGGAATGATAAGTTGTGGTTTGGTCTTGGCTTTGTCTTGGTTTACCTCACAATTATTTTGGGTTTGTATCTTACTGTTTTGATTGAGAGGTTTATTTTGTTCTACTGGCCCAGATGTACTTTGAGACAGAATTTTGCCCATAGTGCATAATTGGAAGATTCTGGTTATTGATCTATTCATTAAATCTTTCATGGATAAAATAATGAGCAATTGAACAGTTTATCCAATTGAAATAATTATTATTGTCTTTGCTGTTAAATTGACCAAAATACATGGTACTATTGAGGATATAGCTGCATATAGAATTGAAAGGTTAATGATTTGTATTCCTAAAGGAATGACAAATAGAAGGGGCCATGGATGAATATTGGTTGTATTATTGACCATATTGCTGATGTAAGGAGCCATATGCCTCATTTTGATGATGGAAAGGTGGCTGATGTTAGACTATTCATAAGAGTTAATTCACTTTTGTTGGAATTAAATGTTAGGATATTACCAGATGATACAAAAACTAGTATACTCTTGCTTGAATTAAACTTTAGGGAGTGCAGAGGTGAAACTTTCTGTTTTAAATGCAAAAAGCAAAAGTTTTCTTCGAATGCTAAGATTTGATTCTTTGAAATGGGCTATTATTTAGCATTTAAGTTGTCGCTCAAATTCATAGTTTCTTTCAAAGAAATCACTAAATTAGGAATATTCATTTCTAGTTTGTTTAACAAAGAGTACTGAACTTGTATAGTTTTACATATTTCAGGGTGCTGCTCGCTTATTTGGATCTTCAATTTCTGCCAAGGACCTAATTAGTGTGTCTGGGGTAGGTTATATTATATTTCAGTTTTATTCCTTTGTTGTGCATATTTCTTGAAGAACTGTTGGTTTACTGTGTGTAACTTGACAATGTTGAGTCTAACTCTCTACCACGAATTGTTTAAAAATTTCTAGCCCAGTAGTTATAAAGTGGTTATTAGCACCTTCTGTTCTAGAGCGAATGCATTGTTTTCCCTGAAAACCTTGTCCAAAATTTGTCTCCGCTTGTAGATAGGCCCTTTCTTCATCTATAATGCTAGGCTCTTTGATTGACAATGAAGCTCTGTTTTGGACAGATTAAAGTTTAAGCCAAAATCTTGTACGCAACTGTCTATTGAACTTAGGGCAATGAAGCTAGCTTCTTCTGAACCCCTTTCTTCTTTGGCATTAAGACAACGGGTTTGCAGTTTCAGCCGATATCCAGATAACCTTCCTTGCAGAACTCCTTGATTTACTTTTCAAAGTGGCAAATTGTATATCCTCGGGTCTAATAGTTGTAAATTTTAAAATATTTTTTCATTTTAGATGCTAAATGGACTGTAGTGTCTAAAACTGCCTGGAAGTTTAGTTGTAAATGATGTTTCACATAATCTGTTACAAAACCAGTTAGGCCTAGGAAACATTTTCTGCTCATGTGAAAAATGTTTGCTTATGTCTTCCTCTTCCTCCTCAAAGGGCCTTTTAAACCAATCATTCTTTGCAGAAGACCATCCCTTCATATTGAAACTCATGATTGAAGTTTTGAGTAATACTCCGTCTCTACGCTATCTCTCAAGTTTTCCTGTTGTTTTTGTATAGTCTCTTCCCTACTACAAGAGTGGGAATTTGATGCATCTTCCTTTGACATTTGCTTCTTTTTTTTTTTTTATCTCCCTCTTTGAGTCACTAAAATTTACATTGTTGTTCCAAACTATTTCCTCCAAAAAGAATTTTGAGCCTAAAAGCTTTTTTGTACTTTTCCTGAAGACATGTCTTCTTTTAGATTCTTTGCTTGGCAAAGGGTCTTATTCCTTTTTCTCTATTCAAAGCTTCACTTTCTTAACAACATTACCTATTAGATCTCCAACACTGTCAAATTCTCTTATTTCGAACTGTTTTAGCTTTCAGCTCGAGTGCTTTCAACTTTATTTTAAGCAAACCCAGTATTACAATGAACTGAAAATATTTCCTCGAGATTAACAAAAGTCAACATAATTTCTGTTTAGTTTCTATGAAGTCGAGAATATTCTTCATTCTTCAAGAGGAGCTGAGAGTTTTGGCACTATTTTTTTGGGGTCAGATTTGGCACTATATGCTATTTGGAATGGAATTCAATATCAAGCAGAGGAAGTACGTGAAAGTTTGGATTTCCACAACATTCTAGGTCCTAGTTGTAGGTTCTTTGACTGAGTTAAGTTTGAGATGGGTTAGATAGTGGGATATTATTTTCCATTTCATTTACCATGGTGGGTGAGGCATTTAACTAGGCTGAGAAGGAAGGTAGACGTAGAAGGTATCATCCAAGGCTTCTAGTTTTTTGGGTTTAGGATGGCGGGTTGGGGAACAATACTTATGTCTCCCATCCCAAATTTAATCATACTCTTTTTCTATGTAATGTGTCTCAGTCTCTCACTTGATGCTTGAGATACATTTAATGTTCTGAAGTTGTGTCTACCTGGTCAATGAGTCTCTGCGAAATGTTTTGAAATTGTGTCTACCATGTCAATGTGTCTCTGCAAAAGTCTTTCAGCTCTCTCTCTCTCTCTCTCTCTCTCTCTCTCTCTCCAAAAAAAAAGTCTGCGCGAAAGGAAAATTTCTGGAGTTGGTGAGGTTGTTAACAATTGAGGGGTGCTCTATGTTTGGTTTGCAAGGTGAGCTATTAGGGGTCCTCCATTTAGAAAGGTTGCCATCTTCGAATTCAGAATTTGTCTAAAGAGCTCTGTATTAGGGTTAACTAGCAGTTCCAAAGTCCACTCACTGGATCCATGAAACAGGACCCAATGTATCAGACTATAAAACTGTATACTGTAAATACAGAAACTAGAGAACAATTTCAGTGTAAAACTGAACAGATTTAAGTTAAAACAAAGGGAAAATCTATACCATGTCAGTAACAATATAAAATTTAAAATGGGAAAAGACATGGCCGACTGGGTCTGAAAGAAAACTGAAAAATGTAAACTTCTTAAGCTTTACAGAAACCCCCAAACTATCAGTGTTTTAGGGTAAAATCGACCCAAATCTAGCACATCCAACAAGACAATATGAAGACAGTAATTCCAGTTCTCTGTTGAAATTTAATGAGAACATTCCCAGGGGTGTTTAAAAACTTCTCCAATTTGAAAGTTAAGCCAATCTTATCATTACTATCTCAAACAAATTATATAGCATATGTTATCATCACTAATTGCAAAAACATACAAAAATCTGAAAGCTAACTAGCTACCTATATTAGTCAAAACCAATTAGACCAAACAATGTTCCTAACCACCAAAATAGCCCCTAGAAAACTGGTTAACCCCCTTTATGATAATATTATTGTTCTTTAACAAATTATATAATGGTAACAACTCCTACCGTCCTACCTAGCTGGTTGTTTCCATTTGTCTCTCTACTAACTGATGAAATCTCAATTTACCAGGTTATTCCTCAGGATGTAGTTCAGGCTCTCCTGGCAGCATGTAGAAGTGGTGATTTTGAATTGGCAAACAAGGAGGTTAATAACGTGATTGCAGAGGGATATCCTGTTTCACAAATGCTTTCTCAGGTTCTCTCACTACTTTTAGCCTTGTTTTCTTTCATTTATTACCGTGTCCTATGTTAGATATCGCTGGTAATAACATTGTATTTGTATTATGTTCAGTTGTTTGAGGTCGTGGTTGAAGCAGATGACATAACGGATGAACAGAAGGCAAGAATCTGCAAGAAATTTGGTGAAGCAGACAAGGTCACTGTTTTTTTTTTTTTTTGTTAAGCGACAAGGTCACTTCTTCATATTGGTTTCTGTTAAGAGTCATAGCTGTTTGACACTGCAAAGTAGTTTTGGAAGTACTGGACACATCACAGAACTTCTATTCTCGGTTATAAATTGATGTCGAACCCTGCATCACTATCTTAAACCATAATCCTATGGCATAGGCCAAGCAGCTGATATTAGTTTCATTAAATACTTCAATTATTCGAATATGTGAAAAATCAGAGAGCTCCCTTGGGTCGATGATCATGATAACTTCCATGCATATATGAAATTTTAGACCTAGTTGACTGTTAATAACCTTTGAAACCTGTACTATCATTAAACCAAAATCTAAAATCAGGTCTTCGTATTACTTTTTTCCTTTCAGTTTTCGTTATCATGAAATTCACATAGGCAAAGTTGACTTTTGGTTGCCCTTACACATGGCGAAATTGGGTTTCAATCTCTCAAGTACCACTTTACTAAATATGTTCATATATATACATATATTAAATATTAAACTCTAGTCGAAGTAGTTTTCTGTAGACATGTGTTTGCTACATTTCTCATATTTGCTTCTCCAACTTTTGCAGTGTTTGGTTGATGGAGCGGATGAGTATTTGCAGTTGATGGATGTTGCCAGTAATACGATGCGAGCTCTTTGTAACATGCCGCAGGAATTCTTCCATGAGTAGTCCAGATAGCTTGAGAGCCAAGTCGTACTGAGAAACACATGATTCTTCGAGCCACTCTGCCATCCCTTCCACAGAATGTGTTCCCCTTGTTGGAGTTAAAATGTTAATGTGGAAATGGATGATGTAATTTTAAAGCGTTTTAATTATAGTAAACCTGGCAGTTTTACAAGGATCGAATACTATACGCGTTTTAATTATAGGAAACCTGGGTTCGTTCTTCTTGGAAATACAAAATCGAGTATTCAATGTGGATATGGATGTGGTGACTTTGAAGCACTTCAATTCTAGAAAACATGCCAATTTTTCCAAGATCAAATCCATAAATAAATGTTTTGATTTTCACACTTGATATCATAAGGAGTTGATTTCTTTCTGTCTGCTACTATTTTTCGGACTACTCTAACAGGATTTCCACAGTTTGTTGTTTGATGTTGTTAGTAAGCTCAATCAGTGTTGTCTGAAGCTGGTCGATCAACGGATGGCCAAAGTCTCCAGCTACAATGGAACAAACACCGTTCTGCACTTCTGATCATTGGTGTTCGTGCGATCATGGATTGGAATTGGATAGATCGGGCATGGATCATCCCCAACCAAGATCCAAAGACTGTAATTTATCATAGACTGTAATTTATTGGTTTCTTTGTTTTGGTTGTAGTGCTATTTGGACAGACCAAGTTATAAAAGTTGTGCCCGCTCTTATGTGGTATGGTCGGTTCTATTACCATGTAAGTTAAAAACCCCCTCAAAACATGTTTGGGAGGGAAAAAGTGGTGGGTCACATCCTACCACATAAACGTCTGACACCATTATCATTTTTATAAAAGCATCGGTCTAAAAATCATTTCTACTTTTTAACCCCTCATCTATTCAAAAAAAATAAATAAAAAGAAAGAGGTAGGGTCATGACTTTTAAAACCATGGCCAATGCAGCCAATTTTCTTTGGCTTTCTTCGGCTGGCTATAGTGAGAAAGAAGAGAGAAATATGGTCATGACTTGGAAAACCCCCCGTTACCTAACAAGAGAGATGTTCATTACGTGCAATAAGTTAGGATGCTCGGACGACACGCATTCGACATGTGTTGGACGCGTCACGTGCATGTCCCACGTGACTCGTTGAGTTGACACGATCTAGACTCGGGATTCTATTTATAGGACACGGTGGAGGACACGGCCATAGTAAAATTACGGAAAGAGAAACTTCAATCCCGCCGCCTCAAATCTTCTGCTCCATTAGATATTAGGGTTTTTTTTTTTTGAAGCAAAAGACTAAATAGTCCTTAGGTTTTACATTTGAAAAAAGATGTTTAATTGTTTGAATGGTGCATTGACGCACCTAAGCTGTATAAAAGAAGCTCTTGATTGCATATTAAGTGCATCAAATTTGATGCTAATGAAAAATGTATAAACTAAATTAATACGTAGGGGACCTCTAAATCCGCCTAGCCATATTGCATGAAAATATCTAGATATTGTTATATGTTGACAAGTGGCTGCCCACTATGGAGACACCAAGCTCCTTACTAGGTGAGTCATCACCTAAGGTGTCAATCTTTTAAGCTACTTGATACCACCATTTGACACATGCCATGACATGTGTCAATTGCATGGGCATCCTCTCTACCTATAAATAGGTAGTACATCTTATTGTTTTAGATTAAGTTGTAAGAAGAGAAATAAGCTCTAGTGAATGAAACTAAGCCTTCTCCCTACATCTCTATCTTGTTTATATTTTAGTACTTACACTATTTTGTCTTCCACAATTAGTGTAGTTAGTTTCTATAACACATTATCAACACTAAGACTCTAGCCAAGTTTTCGGCGACAAGAACAGAGTTTTTGAAGATACAATCAACTACAAGTTTTTCAACTTTGGCGATCGACCTCAGGTTCTTAGATACTTCTCAAAACATAAAGGATATGGATTCCAAAAGTAAACTATCCAGTCACAAGATAAATGAGGAGGATATATGTTTAGTAGACACTGCAACAACGCGCACAAACTTTCATGACAATAAATATTTCACAACTTTGAAAATATTCGAGGCTAATGTGACTACTATAACTGGTACAACCAATTTTATTGAAGGCTCCGACAGAGTTAGCATCATGTTATTAGGTGGTATAAAACTCCATATTAACGACGCATTATATTCATCCAGATCCAGAAGAAATCTGTTGAGTTTTAAAGATATACGTCGTAATAGATACCACCTTGAGACGGTTAATGAACATCATATAGAGTACCTATGTATTACTTTAACTGTCTCGTGCCAGAAGTACATACTAGAGAAGCTTCATGCTCTCCCATTTGGGTTAAATATCATACAATAATAAGAACTCTTGAATCTTATATCATCATGAACCAGAAGTTCAATGACTCAAAAGTATTTATGCTTTGGCATGATCGTCTTGGATACCCAGGTTCTACCATGAGGGGTAGAATAATTCAGAACTCACAAGGACATTTACTACAGAACCAGAAGATTCTATTGTCCAAAGATTTTACCTGTATTGCTTGTTCTTTAGGTAAGCTAATCCTCAAGCCATCATAGACTAAGGTCGTGGTTGAATCCCTAACTTTCCTACAATGCATTCAATAAGAGATTTGTGGCCCTATCCATCCTAAATGTAGACGCACCTGCGAGATGGTGATCACATGTTTATCTTCTATCCACTCGCAATGTGGTTTTTGCACGACTTCTTGCTCAAATTATAAGATTACGTGCATATTTCCCTGACATTCTAATCAAGTCTATCGAGTTTATGGGGTAGGTGAGTTTACTTCTCAGACTTTTGATACTTATTGCTTATCCGTAGGTATCGACGTTGAGCATCCTATTGCTCATGTGCACAGTCAAAATGGTCTAGTAGAGTTATTTATTAAACATCTTCAACTGATTGTCCGACATATGCTTATGAGAACTACGTTACCTATTTCTGCATGGGGGACATGCCATTTTACATGTTGTTGCATTAGTTCGTCTTTGCCCAATTGCATATCATCAATACTCACATTTACAGCTTGCTTTGGGCAACAACCAAATATTTCTCATATACGCATTTTTGGTTGGGTTGTACAAGTCACCATTGCACCTGCAAAACGTACAAACTTTGGCCCTCAACGTCGATTAGGTATTTATGTTGGGTTTGATTCACCTTCTATTATTAATTATCTTGAACCACTAATAGGTGATGTTTTTACTGTACACTTTATAGATTGTCATTTTGATGAAACGGTATTCCCATCTTTAGGGGGAGAACATCAGCCACCAGAACTATAGCATAAACTTTGTTAGAATGTGCTAACTTTATCTCATCTTGATCCTCGCACCAATCAATGTGAACTTGAAGTGCAGAGGACCACTCATCTATAGAGAATTGCTAATAAAATGTCCGATGCATTCAATGATGCAACAAAAGTAACTAAGTCACATATACCTGCTGCAAATGCTTCTACACGAATTAATGTCCCAGCAGGACGTGTTGTCCTAGAAGGACAAACTTTGAACATTGGAGCACGAATTTATGTCATAGCAGGACGTGTTGTCCCTGTAGGACAAACTGTGAACAATGAAGCAAATGAATCGTCTAGAGCACGCTTGAAGTTTGGACGACTACTTAGTTCAAAAGATTCTGTTCCCCAAAAGAGAAAATTCCAATCAAATTTTATTCAAGATAGCACTCCAGAAAAGGCTATTCACAATAGGTCCACACTCTCTAAAGTATTAACTCCTGAAGAGATACAATCTCCTGAAGAATTACAAACTCCTGAAGAGGAACAAGAACCTGTAATGAGGAAACCTCAATAAATTATGCATGCAATAAAAAGGTGTAGGATTGAAATGAAATAACTGTCGACGATATATTTTTCATCTCAGTAGCATCTAAGATTATTATATATTATGATGGCATTGAACCACACTCTATAGAGGAATGTCGAAATAGAAAAGATTGGTCAAAATTGAAAGAAGCAATCCAAGCAGAATTAGATTCTCTTCTAAAACCTGAAGTATTTGAACATGTAGTTCCAACACCCAGAAATGTAAACATTACAAATGAATATTTGCAAGAAAATGCAATGAGAAAAGCGAAGTCATTCACTATAAAACACGACTCGTGGCACAAGATATCTCGTAGAGACTTGGGATTAACTATGAAGAAACATATTCTCCTGTTATATATTCAATTACTTTCAGATATCTAATTAGTCTGGTAGTGTCAGAAGGACTCGACATGAATCTAATGGATGTGGTTACAACATATCTATATGGAAAGTTAGATTCAGATATCTATATGAAAATCCTTAGAGGATTTAAATTTTCTGAAGCAAAATCACACAATATGTATTCACTTAAGCTGAAACGAGCTTTGTATGGATTAAAGCAATCCGGGCGAATGTAGTATAATCGCTTTAGTGAATACTTAATCAAGGAAAGATATGTTAACAATCCCATTTGCCATGCGTATTCATTAAGAAAATAGAATCTGAATTTGCTATCATTGTAATATATGTTGATGATATCAATCTAATTGGGACTCCTGAAGAGTTCATGAAAGCTGCAGAATATTTAAAGAAAGAATTCGAGATGAAAGATCTTAAAAAAATGAAATTTTATCTCGGCCTGTAGATCAAGCATAACTCACGCGGAATTCTTGTCCATCAAACAATGTGTACTGAAAAAGTCATGAAGCACTTTAATATGGACAAAGCACATCCGCTTAGTACTCCTATGTTGTGAGATCTCTCGATGATAAGAAGGATCCATTTAGACCAAATGAGGATAATAAAGCACTACTTGGTCCAGAAGTACCATATCTTAGTGCAATCGGTGCATTGATGTACTTAGCACAATGTACTATTGTAAGGTCCATAAGTTCCCTTATAGATTTTGTCAATTTGCGTGTCAAATCAAACTCAATATGATTAACTGTAAGGTATTTAGACTTTCAACTATACTTGACATTGCCTTCTCAGTATGTTTGTTAGCCAGGTTTAGTTCAGCACCAACAAAGAAATATTGGACAGGTGTAAAACAAATTCTCCGATATCTCCATGGAATAATAGATATGGGCTTATTCTATTCAAGAAACCCATCCAATGACACACATATTAAAAGATATATTGATGTCGGATATCTCTCTTATCCCCCCACAAAGCTATCTCCTAATCTAGGTATATTTTTACAAGTGGTGGTATAGCATTTTCATGGTGATCCAACAATTAAAGTCTTCTAGCCACTTCTTCTAATCACTCAGAAATTTTTCCTCTACATGAAGCCAGCAGAGAATGTGTATAGCTTAGGTTATTAATTAGACACATCAGAAGCTCTTGCAATCTACCCTTTATCACTGATGTACTAACAATAATCTTTGAAGACAATGTTGCATACATATAACAAGTCACAGAAGGATACATCAAAGATGCTAGAACCAAGCACATATCGCCAAAACTATTTTATTCTTACCATCTCCAGAAGAGTCATAAGATTGATATCCAGCAGATACAATCATGTGAGAATTATGCTGATCTACGGATTTCCTATGAATTTTTTCAAATGATCAACGGATCTTTCGTAGTTAAATATTCAGTTTTTAAACTCTCGCAGAGATGATGACGGAGGAAAATTAATGCGGATGCGCAACTCTGTAAGGTCACGTGATTTTCTTCTTTTATTGTATTTGCGAGGTCATTAGATTGAAGAGAAAGTTTGGCATCAAGTACCCATGAAAGGTAATCTTTTTTCAGAAAGATCTAGATCGTTAAGTTCAAGTTTCGTTAAATTCGACACAATCGAAATATCTAAAATAATAACTTTACCTTTATGTTCTGGGAAGTATCTAAGAACTCAGGGTCAATCGCCGAGGTCGAAAACTTGTAGTTTATTGTATCTTCAAAAACTTCGTTCTTATCGCCGAAAACTTGGTTAAATCCTTCGTGCCGATAACGTGTTATAAAACTAACTAAACTATTTGCGAAAGACGAGATAGTGTAAGCATAGTTTTAAATATCATATGTATCTTAAGATACGTATCGCGATACGTATCATAAAGAGACCTCACCGAGACGATACTGCAAAAAATATCGTATTTCATTGTATCGTCTGTATTGTGATAGATACACCCACGTATCGTGCGTATCGTGAGATTTTGGGGTGTATCATGTCGATTGGTTTGGGCTGAACAACAACTTAAGAAATCGATTCTCAGTTTTTTTTTCCAACCTAAGAAAACCATAACTAAATCCCTAGATTGGAACCTTACCCTCAGTTCAACCAAAAATTAGTTGAAAATTTGACAGAACCCTTTCATCTCTAAAGGGAATGAGAGACAGTGAGAGAGTGAGAGAAAGAGAGAGGAAAACTGACCCAATTTCTATAAGAAAAGCAGAGAGAGAGAGGGGGGGGACTGACCTAATTTCCAAAGGAAAATCAGAGAGAGAGAGGGGGGAAAGGAGACGAGAAGACTAGACATACTTGAACTAACAAATTCGTCGCTGGGACCATCCTCTTCATCATCATCTGTAGCACCGTCCTCTTCATTAGCGGAGGCTCTGAGAATAAACCCCTCCCCAAAATGTGTAAGAACAAAGTATTCCTACCTATTTTAAACAAATCCCTTTTTTTGTTATCTATTATTAACCCCTCTATTTAGTGCTTTTTTGTATTAAGTCCATGTTTTCTGCTTAAATAAAAAATACCCTCTTTCATTTTAAAACATTAAGAATCCCCATAGTACCTATGTGACTCAAAAAATTATATTAGTGTTGTCAAAAGAGGCATTATAATTGTACCTAACTTACTCTATCACCCCATATCTAATGTTACATCGTATCTGCGTATCTATGTATCTTACGATATACGATACACGATATTCAATACAATATTTATTTTAAATTTGAGGTTTCGATACGCGGTACGATATGCAATTTTAAAACTATGAGTGTAAGTACTATAAATAAGAGAGATGTAGAGAGAGATCACTAACTTCATTCACTTATGATTTACTTCTTACATTTCTCATCCTCGACAACAACATGAAGTACATATTTATGGGGTTAAAGGAGTATGCAATTGACACGTCATGATGTGTCAAATGGTGGCAATAAGACCCTTTATAATGGTTGCCACCACTTAGGTGACTATACCAAAAGATTGACACCTATATTATTAGGTATCACTTAAGGGTTATATGGTGGACATCCACCGCCATATAATCTTTATAAAAAAAGAAAACAGGGGTTTATAGTGTTATTTTATTAAAAAATAAAAAATTACATAAAAAATTATTTTAATTTCCTTAACTATTTTCGAAAAAAAATATTTAGACATTGCTATATTTTGTTATAATGAACTTTATTTTCCATTATAAAAATCTTGTTAAACAATTTTTTGATGTAATACAAATATCAGTGCGCCTCAAAATTGTTGTAACGGCTGTTATAGCGGTAATTATCCCCTACCATTATATGGGTGCGATGGTGGCTTACAAATATGGATTACAACACAAAAGAGTACTACTTTTTGGACTGACCAATTGTAACCAAATGTGGCATGATCAGTCTCACTGCCATGTAAGTTGGAAGCCCCTCTCTCCTATAACAGCTACGTGTGGTAACCCTAATATAGATTCTCCTTCATTCTCCATTTCCGCTGCCCTAACAGACGATACAAGCTTCGTCTCTTCCATGTCGATAACCACTTACCATTGAATTCACTAGTAATGGACTCATCAGTGATCCAGCACCGCCAGCTGCTATTATCATATCTACGACAGATTCATCTTACCGATTTTAAGACTAATTGATCCTACCTCCAAATCTTGATCATGGTATCCATTTTTTGTTGAGGAAGAAGATCGGCATGGACGGGAAGCACAAAGGGTTGTTGGCTGCTCTTCTTCGTAGAGCTGCTGATTCCATGTCTGTAGGCAACCCACCCTTGATAGAATTAACAGGGGTGCAAGTAAAAAATTATTAGAGAGTATTGCTAGAGAGAATATGAGAGAAAACACAGAAAACTTGCACCCTTAGTACAAAAAAAAAAAAAAAGGAAAAAACCCTCAAGTCCAAGTGTGAGTTTGGTTTACAAATCCAAAATTAGATGTTTTTCTTTAGAATTTTATATTTTCTTAGGTTTTGTTAAGGTGTGTTAAGACTCAGCCGTCTAAGAAACTTGAGAAAACAAGACCGTTTTAACACACAAAAGGCTTTTGTTACTCGCCCACCAATTTTATCTGATCACCCCACGTATTCTTCCACTTGATTTACACCCACGTGCAATCCCATGTAGAAATGACCGATTATTTGCAAGGATAATTTCCTTACCAACATCCTCCCGTAAATCAACATTGTTTTAAAACTTCAAACTTCACAAAAAAAAAAAAAAAAACAAATTGAAAAAAAAATCATGTTTTTAATCATTAGACTAATTTATAAAAAAGATTAAAAACATAATGACTTTATTTTACAGGGACTTTTTTTCCAAAACCCCAAAAAAAATAAGCCTAGTCAATTTTTAACCAAATTTTGATTAGCTTTAAAGTTTTAAAACTATGTAATATATTATGAAAATGAAATCTACATGGTCATATCCTCACAAGGAATAAGCCCATCAAAACCTGAACGACAATTTCGTCATAATCTGCAAAAATAAAAAATTTAAACTTTTTAAAGTTATGCCAATTTTTGTGAAAAAAAAAATAATAATTAGTAACACATGCACTATAGTTAATGATAACTTTGAATTAGTTAAAAGGACGGTTTGGACAAAATACTCATTATTTTTTTGTGGGCTAAATGGACTCAAATAAACCCAGCTTTCTATACAATCTCCCTAAAAATATGCAATGCCACGTGTGTTTAATTAGTCCTTAGCCTAGTAGCATTCTAAATAGGGCAAAATCCTTCTTGCCCTATTGTAACCGTACACGCAGCTCAACTATATTTTTTTTCCTACGGCACTAAGTGGCGATGAATACCACATACTCCTTGTGAACACAGTTTACCGCGTAAGACTTACGCCTTGATGAGTTTTCTACGCTGAAACCAAACAACAGCAGAAAAACCGCCTGCAGAAAGTCTTAAAAAGAGATTAAATTCTGAACAAAAATTTTACATGAAATCAGATTTTTTTTTTTTTCCAAAAATAAACCAAGCCTTCCCCCATACTCATTTGAACAGAACTACCAGCGTGTGCAGGGTCTTTAAAAGAGTTTGAATTCAAAACAATTAAATTTTTTTCAAAAATAAACCAAGCCTTCACCAAGATAACACTACACAATTGAACAAAACTACAAGCATGTGACCTATATGCGGGCTAGTAAACCAATTTAACAGCTTCTGTAAATACAGAAGAAAAAAAAAAAAAAAGCCACAAGATGGTTGTAGTGACCATATTACTACTGCATATACGATCAGAACTCATTAAGAAGTGAAGTTGATCATCGAAACCTGAACGACATTCAAAACAGAAACCCTAAGAGTTCGATGCCACCGTGTTCACTAAGACAAATAGCTAAGCAGACAACAGTGTATAAATGCTCCTCAGCTTTAAACACAGATATGGACACCATTCACAAAAACAAAAACAAAAAAAGAGCAAGGAATAATAACAAATGTTCATCACTCACGAAGGGCAGGGTTAAATAGAAGAAAGATAAAATCAACCTTACAATGGAGCTTCCCTCAGTATCAAGCACACTTTTCATCGCTGCAAAGAAATCAGGAAAGGTCAAGCAACTAATCTCAGTGGAAGGTCTAACAATCTGAGACCTCAAAAGATATTTTATGATAGAATTTGAGTGGGTCTGTAGACCTAAATCACCAACCGAGTCCAGAGTCTTTTCTAGCTGCGTCAGTATCAGTTTTAAACTAGTCTAATAAGAGACATTCCTGAGACTGAATCTAGATGACAATAGAGCAAGGAGAATCTATACATTTTCTCTCCTACTACCTAATCACTGACGAACTGATAATAGGATTTGCCCAAAGACATACTCATCTACCTGCTCCCTAACTCTAATGTCCCGTGAATTTTTTTCTTGCCTCTTCACCCTCAATAGTAGGATTTAGAGGATCAACTAATAGCCTGTTTGTTATTTTGCCACTAATTAGTGGCAGACCCACATAAAATAACTTTTGTTTTTAACCACTAGTTAGTGGCAGTTAGAGGCAAACTTTTAATTTTGGGCCTTAAGCCCATTAAGCGGTAGTAAGTGATTGAAAACAGCTTATTACCACTTAATGGGTTTGAAGCCCAAAATTAAAGGTTTTTCTCTTACTACCACTAATTAATGGTTGGAAATAAAGAACATTTTATATGGACTTGCCACTAGTTAGTGGCAAAAAAACAAACAGGCTATAAGAAAACTATAAATGATTTCAATGATGGCTCTAACTGTCCCCAACGAGAGCTAATTCTCTTGCACAAATCTAACTTCCAATTAGCTTTCACTCCTAGGCCCAAACGCTTTTGAAGGACTAATAGACTCTGAACACCTGCAAATATTGCACAACACAAGCTCTTGGTACATATTCAAAATAGCATCTTCTCTGAAAGATCTGACAAATTAGCAATCAGAATCAAGTGAGATGGACTTTAACAATAGTTAACACATACAATTTACTAGTGTGATCTGACTGTATGAAGAGAGATAAAAGTAGAAGTTCAAAAAAAGTTAGGGATAATATGAAAGTTCAAAATTAGACAGAACAATACAGATACATTGAATTATACATAGTCAAGGCTTTCTATGGAATTTATCATACTAACACTTATTTAGCAAGAAGTTGCTGCACGAAAAAGAAAACCTACTTGATTAAATACTACCACCTCCTCTCTTTCCTTTCCTTTGGGGTTAAATCAGCAGTTTTTCAAACCATTCTAATCTCCTAACAACTGAAGTGAAAGTGCTTAGTGCCATCAGAAATTGAAACAAACTACTGATACTTTTGACAAAGGCAAATTTTGTCATGCTAAGTATAAATAATGCAATTTCCAGACGGATGGCTGAATCGTAAAAGGTTCTCTCAAGACCCCAGAAAATAACGATTTCATCCTTCTACACCCTACCCAATAAATTTTCAAGATCAAAATTTTTAATGTCACAACAGTATACATGAAGAACCACGCTTCCAGCAGAACTCAACCAAAAACTCAATAATGTCACAATATAAGCAAATTTTCACGTGTACATTATATTTAAGAAATCTGATATAGGAAGTAATGTTTTCAGATAGAAGATATTCTCGTGTTGTTTTGTAGAAATGAGTAAAATGTCAAGAATAAGAGTTATTGCTTATTAATGTAAGACTTATTCAACATCAAGTATAGACGTATAGTACAATTTATGTTATTTGATGTTAGAGTTGAGTTATGCAATGTTAGTCTCATCAAGTGCCAAATATACCTTTTGTTACAAAAAGAGTTTACAATTTTTATTATATGTTTTGCTTACAACTAGATGGTCAAATCTGAAAGTTCTGCAAAATGACCATATTGATAGTTTGGATTTTAGGTTTGATGTCATCATGTCATATTTGGGTAGTAGAGTCCAATACGGAAACCCAAACTAGTCTACGAACTATATCCGACTCAATTTCGATTAATGCATTCTACCAAGATTCGTATACGTCCCATATCCTAAATAAACGAATTTAAGATCAATTGAGAAATGAAATTACAAAAGGTTAAATAATTTAAAAAATAAAAGGAAGAAAACCATTCCGCGAGTGAGCTTCCAAAGTATTACCAACAAAGTAAGTTGTGAAATGTTATGAGAATGACTCGACTGTAGTCCTTATAGAACCTCTTCCGCACCTTGCTTAAGTTGGTTTTAGTAGGCAACCTACAAGTAAAGATACCAAAGTGACTATTTTCACCTCCCCACGAATAACATAACATGCCTTCAACCAAAACTCATACACAGCTTTCCACTTGGCTCCTTTTAAAAGCATTAAATAGGGGAACTTACCAATGTAACCTCTAACCTAGCCCGCCCATCCAAAAATCCTTATAGGGCACTCGCATAAAATAACTGAAACTCTCTTAGCTACATATGCCTTATTGGAATTCTTATCCATGGAAGGCTCCTCTCTCCACCTCTTTCTTTTGGGTTAGCTCTCTCTCCACCTCTTTCTTTTGGGTTAGCTCTATGTAGTTCGAGAAGAAGAAGAAGAAGAAGAAGAAGAAGAAAGGTACCCCTTCTAAAGAGGGTTTTAATTGTAGGGAAGTGGCAGGAAACTTGGTCTATAAATTCCTGATTTGCACTTGTTTTGCTCATCAATGGAAAACAAAATGGAAATGTCTTTTGAAGAACTTCTCAGAGCTGTTAAATGGAAACCCAAAAACCTTTCAGCAAACTGTAAGTTCTAGTCATACCTTATTAAAATGAGAAAGACTAACACGCCAAGTTCATCAGGTAAAACCATCATGAAGGTTATCAGGATGCTGGAGGCCCCTGACAAAAATTCTAAAAAGCCATGAAAATTGCTCAAAGGTTAAGGTTAGCACCCTTACAACAAAAAAGATACACCAAAAAAGCTATGAGATGCAGGTGATCCAAGTGAAACAGCAACTTAATGTTCAACAAACGTGCGCACACAGCAATAGTAAATGGACATGAAAACCTTACTGGCTCCAGGCAAATAATAGACACAAGTTAATATTCAATTTTTTTCTCGAAAAAACGAAAAGAGTTTTAATGACAGTTTACTACTGCTTTTGAAGAAAAAGTTAGTGTTTTATCACAGAAACATTTTCATATTAGGGGATTTCATGAACAAAAAATGTAAGCCTTATGATCATCTTACCTAAAGAAGCATTTGACAAACAACAGAATTTACACTTTTTAGCAACAAACTGAAGAAAAATGATGTGAACTACATCAGAATACGTGAAACTGCTGTAATGTAAGTGCAATAGGGTATGGACGATGAAGTTGAACTGCAGAGACCAATATTCTGCAGGTAAGAGGTTAATAATGATAATAATGATGATGCAGATAACAACAATAATGATAAGGAATAGGTATAATTTCTAAAGTATATAATAGTAATAATAATAATAATAATAATAATAATAATAATATAAACTAGTACATAATCTTACCAACAAAATATAATACTGAAATATTTGTAGTGATAGTTAGAACAATGAACATAATAATACCAACAAAAATTGGTAAAGAAGGTTTTGAAAACCCTCACCTACGGAATACTACAATGCACACATAAGTGAGTTGCTAGAAATATAAAACTAGACGGAAAAGCAAGTGGCAGGAATTAGATGAAGGATAAAATAACAAAACAGGACCCAATTCCGAATTTAAGACAGCAATGATTTTGTAATTGTACTCGAAGAGTCAATGACTAGCAATACAGGAACACATCCTCCGCCCTGCCACAGAATAACTGGAAAAGCTCATCAGACTAATAACGTTATTAAGCAGAACATCAAGGCTACAATATCTACATTATGCAACAATGAAGTTCCCGCACATACCCCACTCGAACAGCTGATTTAGGGGCATGCATCGAGCAGCTCCAGACCAGGTAAACTTAAGAACCACACAAGGAGAACCAGCGTTATCAAATAAACCATTATGATAAAAGAAAATCATTGAAGTGATTAACCAAGAGAATTAAGAAGCAAAGAAAAAAAATCTATCTCAAACAAAAACCAAATCGTCAGTAATTAGCTCCACAAAAACGTCTAAGAATAAAAGCACTAAGAGAAATGTTAGCATTTTAGGCGCTTTAGGGGGCAGCAATAATGATGAGCAATCCCACAGTAAAGCACCACTACGACACTGAAAGGCCTGTCACATTTCTCCACATACACCAAGTGAATTGAACTTTTCACCAATGAGTCTCTGCATTTTTCATAACAGCACAACAAGGTTAAAGATGTGAGTCTGAAACTTCCAACAAGTTGTGTCATAGCAATAGGTAAGAAAGCAGGTTGACAACAGCTCCAAGAAACCTCATGCCTGCCCAAAAAAGTACAAAGACAGCAACAAGAGTCAAAAAAAACGGAAAGTAAGGAAATATAAATGCACATGGTGGAGAACTGGAAAACTATTCAGATAAGAATTAACTCCAGACAGCATCATGCTTGACTCGGCAAATTTTTAATCTGTAGCTGACAGTGCCCTCTGCTAACATCAATCAAAGAGTTCAAATGCCAACCAACATAACAAAACACTACAATTATCATCAGCAGGAGCAATAAGAAAACATTCTAGCAAGGAAAATGGAAATATAAACAACTCCAAGGGTGTGTTTGGATCTTGGTGGTTGGAATTCCAACCACCATTTAATTGCTAATATCAGAGTTTACATGTAAGAAAACAGTGAAAAACAATCTCCAACGGTAGATTAAAGGACCATAAATGTGATCCTTTGTGTTAACACTTCAAACCCCTCCCCTTGTACTTTACTTTCCTGAAGAAAACACAGATCTATAAGTTCCCTTAAAATAGGGAACCCCAAAAAACCCTTCGGCTTCAACTAATGGGTTCTTCAGCCTGATTTCATCAACCTAGGTCTTCTTCAAGATTTTCTTTTGGAGTAGGGATGCATTCTGACTGCCTCAGTGTGCATAAAATCCTCTTGCAGCTTTTCTCAACTTCTATTAATAAAGTGTCTAATTACTGATCAAACAAGAAAAGACCTAGTCAGGTGGCTCAAGCATGCTTGTTTTCTCTCTGATATGCAGTTTCATTATGCATTTTCTTAGCATACATGAGATTGAGAGAGCAGGAGATCAGGAGGAACCTTGTGTGGATCTTTCAACGTAGCCCAAAACAAAAAACCAGAGTTCACGAAAGTGTTGTTTTTGTTTTTTAGGTGCTTCTACAACCACAAAATAGGACTTCTTCCTCCCCCTCTCTGGATCTCCCTACCCTGTCTTTTATTTGTTTTTTGATAGGAACTCTATTCATCTCTTTAATCCTTTGAACTCTTTGAGAACAAAAGAAAGAGCAACGATCACTCTCTCTCAGATACTGATCCAAATTATATCAATTTCCAATAAAATTTTTGGTCTCTTTCATGCATCGATCTATCTAAAAATTGATGTCCTATGAATCCTATGATACTTCATTTTCTCACATAAGCAACCATGTTCCAGCCACACAGTTTACATTCTCATGATGATTTGTATTATTTTACCACATCTTCCAAACACCAGCATCTCAAAATGTGAGACTTAAAAAATGACAGTCATAGAAAATTACTGTAGAATCATTCTACTAAACCTATATTTTACTGTGATCCAAACACACCCTACGAGTACTAGTTTCTTCAATGGTCATTAAGATTAATCATTAGAAGCAAGAAAATATACCACCAATGCAAACACAAAAAAAAATATAATGTGATTTGCTTACAAGCTCAGAGGCTGAACAACGTCATTTCAGATCCCCCATGAACTTCTCATACTCGGCATCAGCACCAGAAGTTGTCTGCTCTGAAGATGAAACGGGTGGTGGCACTGGTTGATTCGAGGCCCAAGGCCCAGTTCCCATGCTCTGTGAGTGGTCTACCATCGAATGTGATACAGGAGGAGGAGGTACACCATAATAAGATGGGTACGAAGATGGAGGATATGTCGGATTTGGTATCCCATACATACTGGTAGGTATAGATTGCGCAGAAGTATTTTGGGATTGCACGCCAGGAGGAAAACTTTGCTGTCCTTCACTGGAAGGCGTACTATGAGATGGGGCACCAGGGGGAATAGTTTGAATTGCCGGAGGATATGGTGCACCATAATGGGGAATAGACTGACCTTGCATAGGGGTATACATACTTGAACCAGGAGGTGGTGGGCCATAGGGAGCATATGGAGGAGGAACCGGTGGTCCCCATGGAACGGGTGCCCCCATGTAGGCACCACTGTGTGGTGGATTTGTAAGGGGGCCACCTGCTGTAAATTGCTGAGAAGCATATCCTCCAGCAGCCTGATCTGAACCAGGGTAAGTAGGCATCTTCTGAGGTGGAGGTCCAGATGGTACAGCGGGCTGAGGAGGCTTACCCGCAACTCTAACGGCTATTACTCTCCCCTCTAAATGGTAACCGTTCATACTAGCTATAGCTTGATTTGCCTGAGCAACATCAGAATACTTCACAAACCCATAACCCTTGCTTAATCCAGTCACTCGATCCTTAATAACTTTGGCCATCACAATATCACCAAAAGGTGAAAACAAACGGATTAGACCATCATCGTCGAGATTTGGTGGCAAGTACCCAATGTACAAATTTGTATCATCATATTCCTTTCCCGTCTTGAGTCCATTGTTTGCCATCAACCCTGCTTGTGATGCGCTCCCGATTCCACCTCCGGCGTTGTTACCACTGGCCCAAGGAGGAACACTTCCAGAGCTATTAGACGACCCAAGAAGAGGAACTGCTGAGTTTTGCCTAGTCATTGAGTCAGGGGCACTCCCACCCAATTCTGCCAAGAAGTTTTGGTATTCATCATCCATTTTCTTGGTTATAGTGCCCTTCATTGGACAATCAATAGTAGGATGCCCGCCATCCCCACATATTTTACAAAGAACATCACTCTTAAAAGTCGACGTACGAGCAGGACAAGCATACTGCCGGTGACCAGGTTCACCACACAACCTACAATACTCTTCATCCCTTATAGTTCCATTCAAAGCAGCAAGTTCCCTCAGCTGTTGCCTCTTATGCTCATTGAGTACTTCATCGACAGGTTGTAATAACTTTTCCACCATCCCTGCAGCAGCATCAAGTGCTTCCTGAGTCTCAGCTTCTACCAACACATGTAAATCTTCATTTTCCGCAGGATCCGGTTTCAAATCACGCTTTTGCTGCAACCTACCTTCTTTAATTGAACCCTTACCGCGAATTACAATTTTTGCCCCCGTCTCTTTCTCCATTCTCTTCTGTGTGTTCCCCCTTGGACCAATTATAAGACCTATGAAATTATAACCTGGGTATTCCTTCATGGGTATGTAAAGCTTCTTTTGAAGCTTAGGAGGACGGTAATCTGCTGGTGGTTTAAAAGCAGGGTTTCGTTTAATAAGTTGACTGATAATCTCTGATCTTTCTTTAGTGAGTCTCTCGCGAGCACGGTATTCTCTAGTGTTAATTCGAATGCCCATGTTGTCGTAAAGAGGTTCAGGAGAAGGTGAACGTGCACCTTCAGGGCGATCATCTAAAGGTAATCCAGAAGATAACATTCTACTAATCTCAAGAAGTCTAATATTAAGAGCTTGAACTTCAGGATCAAGATCCATAGTACCTGTAAATTCCTTCATGAAATCGGGGAGTTGGACAAATGGTTTCGGTTCATCATCTGCCCATCGAGACTTTCTTTTTCTAGTTCCGCTACCAGAATCTGCGTTTTGTTGGTTATCAGATTCAGAAGGAGGATCCCACCTACTACGACGCTTTTTTCTGCTGTTTGTTTCTTCTTCACCACCAGAATAATCTCTGTCGGTGGCACCGCTGTGGGTATTATTATTATTATTATTAACTCCATTTTCAGACAGAAAGTTCTTCTGGTTTTCTGGTTTCGAATATCCAATTTCAGAATTTTCAACCAAGGACGGTGGATCTGGACCTGTTGTTGCTAGGGTTTCTGAAACAGGTTGAGGGGTTTGATAGTGAGCTAGATTTTGATTGGAAGGAGCTAGGCTTTCTGGAACAGGAGGATGATCTTGATCATAAGAACCTAGGGTTTCTCTATTTTGATCGTAAAAAGGTTGGGTTTGAAAGGAATTGGATTGATCTGGAGCAGAAGAAACTAGGTTTTCTGAAGGAAAAACTGGATTTTGACCAGAAGATGATGATAGGGTTTCGTAGGATGTAGCAGCAGGATTTGTTGGCTGCAGAGAATCCATGGCTCGAAGAAGACTGAAGAACGAGGAAAGTAAAAGTTGTTTCCACTTGCGATCTCCTCTATTTATAGACTGCGGGAGCGAGGTGCACGTGATGCCCTAAGAACAAAAAAAAGGTGTAATTGCAAAAAAGCATTATCATATGGTTCTAAAAAAAATAACCTAATCTGAAACTCAAATACAAAAAAATTCTAATCTGAAACCCATCAGATCATATGGTTTCGAAAAGAAAATCTGAAACTCAAATACAAAAAAACAAACCCATAAGATCATATGGTTTCAAAATTTCTGGATTAGAAAAGCCCTAATCTAAACTGAACTTACAAAGAAAAACAAACCTAATTTTTGGGCACGGATTCCTTGTCGAGAGAAGATCTCCGGTAGACCGCTCTGTCTTCGTCAAATTTTCCGGCTCCTTCGTCTTCGTCAAGTTTGTAGGGTTTCCGAACCCTGTTGGAGAGCTACTTTTTCACATTTAAAGGAGAAAAAAATAAGAAGAGTGAGAAGTAGAAGAGGAAGAACCGAAATAAGGAAAAAAGATAAAAGAATGACGTGGCGTCTATTAAAGAGGTTCAGGAGAAGGTGAACGAGCATCTTCAGGGCGATTATCTAAAAGGTAATCTAGAGGATAACATATAATAAACGACGACCAACTAGGACAAAGGGGGTGGGTCAACGTGACCCCCACACCCAAAAAAAATTTGGTGGTGGGTCAACATAACCCCACATCCTTAAATGACCAAAATAACCTTTTATTTTTTATGAAATACCGGGCGTGTTCCGTAGGCGTAATAAATGACCAAACTAACCTTATATTCTTTTACGAAATACCGGATGTGCCACGTGCCCATAGTTATTTATTAACACCTGATTTATACTTGACGACGGAGTCGCGTGGAGTAGATCCAGTGGTGGTGGGATGCGCGCGAAGCACACATGGTGACAACGCGCTTAGCGCGTTTGGACATTCAACCTATGCGCGCGAAGCGCGTGTGGGAAGAATAGACAATTAATTTCTACGAGCTAAATGACTAGAATAACCTTTTTTTTACGAGCAATTGAGATGTGCCATATGCACGACGATATTGCTAGTCTATATAATAAAGGAGAACCGTACATAAGTTTGGCTGACTAGGACAAAGGGGGTGGGTCAATGTAACCCCCACACCCTATTTTTTTAGGGTGGGTCAACATAACTCACATCCTAAATGACCAAAATAACCTTATATTTTTTTCGAAATACCAGATGTGTCCCGTGGGCGTAGTAAATTACCAAAATAATCTTATATTCTTATACGAAATACCGGATGTGTCCCGCGACCATAGTTATTTATTTACACTTGACGGTTGAGTCGTGTGGAGTGGATCCAATGGAGCGTGTGTGGGTGCGCGCATGGGGGCAACTCGCGTAGCGCGTTTGGACATTCAACCCACGAGCGCGAAGCGCGTGTAGGGAGAATGGACAATTAATTTCCACAAGCTAAATGACTGGAATATCTTTTTTTACACCTAAAAGGGGGGGCATAGTCTACCTTACCCTCAAGAAATCTATATAATAAAGGAGAAGGGTTCATAAGTTTGCTGACTAGGATAAACATTTGGTGGTTTAATAAATCCCCTCCTCCTTTACAAAAGCGTGGGTCAATAGAACTCCACACCCTAAAAACCAATTTTAAGGGTGGGTCAACATAACCCCCCCACACCCTAAAAACATCATCTTATCTCCGAATCGATCCGACGGCTGTGACTTATTCAACCCATTCACTTTTACGAAATACCAGATGTATCCCGTGGCCATAGTTATTTATTTACACTTGACGGTGGAGTCGCGTGGAGTGGATCCAAGGGCGCGTGTGTGGGTGCGCGTGAAGCGCGCATGGTGGCAACGGGCGCGCATTTGGATATTCAACCCACGCGCGTGAAGCGCGTGTGGGGGGAGAATGGACAATTAATTTCCACGAGCTATTGTGCCTACGGCACGGTGATATTGCTAGTCTATAATATAATTCAGGACGGGGGGCAATTTTGTCTCTTTTCGACAAATTATACAACTTGTGCCTGGAGACAAAGATGTCCTTAAGCTTCCAAAAATACTGGATGTGTCCCGTAGTAGTAAATGACCAAAATAACCTTATTTTCTTTTATGAAATACCAGACGTGTCTCGTGGCCATAGTTATTTATTTACACCTGGTTTACACTTGACGGTGGAGTAGCGTAGAGTGGATCCAAGGGCGCGTGTGTAGGTGCGCGCGAAGAGCGCATGAAGGTAATGCGCGTAGAGCATTTGGACATTCAACCCACGTGCGCGAAGTGCGTGTCAGAGAATGGACAATTAATTCCCACGAGCTAAATAACTAGAATACCTAAACCCTAACGCGTTTGGGTGGTATTTGCAAGGTGCTTGGGTTAATCGAAAAGAGAAGGAAATGAGAGATAATTGGGAGAGAGAGAAGAGTCAGAACAGAGGGGAAAGAAGAGACATAAAATAGAAGATTCAATACAACCATGAGGAGAGTCCTCAATATGTGGTTCCTTAAATAGCTATCAAATCACTATAGACATTACAATTTCACCAATAAACCCACTACACAAACACATCATATAATGGTCCCATCATCCTACTCACAAAGCATCATGACACTCCACACTCACTCACAATAATCATAACACTCCCCTTACAACTCACAACAATCATCACACTCCACTCACAACTCATAACAACCCATAATGATATGCACGTATCAATCCACCCGTCTTGGAATGACCTTATCCTCAAGGTCAAATTCTGGGTAGCGATGGATGAACTTTCCGTAATTCATCCAAGTGGGGTCATCAGGAGCAGTACCCTTCCATGGGACCAATAACTTTCAGAATGCATGATTTCTTCAATAAGTAATTCGTTCTTGTAAAAAAAATTATGGATAAGGTTGGATCTCTAAATTTTTGCCGACAGAAGGAAGACAATCTTGAGGTTGATGTGTGGGACCCAAACACCATTTGAGGTAAGATACATGAAAGACAGGATGAATTTTGGATTCAGTGGGAAGGTTTAAATGATAAGAAACTGATCCAATCCTTTCAAGAATTTGGTAAGGTCCATAAAAACCAGGTCCCAACTTAACATTCCGTCGAAGAGATAGTGAAGATTGACGATAAGGCTATAATCAGAGAAATACCCAGTCGCCCACTGAAAATTCTTTGTCAATCCATTTTAAATCTGTGTTTTTCTTCATCTTGGATTGTATTTGTGACAAGTTTTTGACAACATTGTGAAGCTTCATGGCCTTCCCAAATCGATTGTTAGTGATAGAGATGTAACGTTCACTAGTCAATTTTGGCACAAATTATTCTGGCTTCATGACACTCAATTATACATAAGCTTTAGCTACCATCCTCAATCAGATGGCCAGACAGAGGTGGTAAACCGAACTCTTGAGACATACTTACAATGTTTTTCAGGTGATCATCCAAAGCATTGGGTCGACTGGCTTTCCATGGCTGAGTATTGGTAAACTACAAGCTGGCATTCTTCTACAAAGATGACTCCGATGAGGTGGTGTATGGCCGTAAACCTCCAACCTTCCTCTCCTATTTTCTTGGGTTATCAAAGGTCCAAACTCTTGATGAGATTACATCTGACCGCTAAGAAGTCATGTCTCTCCTCTGAGCAACACCTGCAACAGTATAAGGTTGATTCAAGGGTAAAAAGTGAGCGTACTTAAATAATCTGTTCACCACAACATAAATAACTGACTTCACACACGATGGTAGAAGGCCTTCAATAAAATCCATAGAGATGTCAGTCTAGATATGTTCGGGGATGGGAAGAGGTTGCAAGAACCCTGCTGTTTTGGTAGTGTCGGATTTATTAATTTGGCAAACTTGGCAATTTCGTATATAGTCCCGAACAGTGGCTTGTAACCCTTTCCAAAAGAATGATTCTTGAACACGAGCGAGTGTATTGTGATAGCCTGAATGACCTGCAGGAGGAGATGAATGCATAGAGGACAGGACGAATATAATAAGAGGAGATGAAGGACTGAGAAGGACATTTCCCTTATATAGCCAAACCCCATCTTGCAAATGATATTTGCCTGACCCTACTTGAGAATACTGAACAAGCTTGGAAATCTAAACATAAAACGGATCAATCTGTACTTCTTTTTTAATCTCAGTCCACCAATTAGGTAAGGCGATGGAAATAGCGATGCATTGAATTTTAATCCTTCTTGATAGGGCATCAACAGCCCCATTTTCAGAACCCCCTTTTATATTCAATTTTTTAGTCAAACCCAAGGAATTTTGGGAGCCACCATTGCTGATTGGGTTTGGAGATGCGCTGCTCAAGTAGATACTTCAAGCTTCTCTGGTCAATGTGAATGGGGTTATATCCTTCATTCAAGAATCTAAAGAGAGAAAGTGGTACTCTAGAGAGAGAAAGTAAAGAGTTCTAGAGAGAGAAAGTGAGAGAGGTTTCTCTACTCCAGAAGTTGTCCTTAATTGAGAGATTGGCTCATCTATTTATAGACTTGCCAAGTTTAGAAGTCAAGTTCCTAGCCAATCAGCAATGAACATTTATCTTTCATTTAATAAGTGTATGCCAGTTGTTCATAAATGTTTAACAGATGTTTGTAAGTGCTAGACAATTGTTTGTTTATTCCTTTCTGTCAGGTTATTACCTTTCGAAAATTTCTTTTCTTTAGCGAGAAAGCTCTTTTCTCTAGCAGAAAGCTCAATCCGAATAGGTGCTCCTACATAGTGCGAATAATAAAAGGACGACCTAGAAGGTAGGGTCGCCATTTTTGGATTGCTTTAACAATCACTAGCATCTCCTTTTCATAAGTGGATAAAGAGAGCTCACGCCCCTTCAGTGCTTGACTGAAATAGGCAGGATGATGACCTTGCATAAGAACCGCACCAATTCTGACACCACATGCGTCACATTCAATAACAAAGTCTTTAGTAAAATCTGGTAAACGCAGAACAGGTGATTGAGTCATTACTTCTTGAAATTTTTTAAAGGTAGTAATAGCATTTTTGTCCCAATGAAAGGAATCCTTTTTCAAGAGGGCCGTGAGAAGTGTAGCTAAAACTCCATATCCTTTAATAAACTTTCAATAGTATCTTGTTAACCCAAGAAAACCATGTAAGGTCTTGGGGTTGTGGGGAACTGGCCAGTCTACAATACTTATGATTTTTTCAGATTCAAAGGTTACTCCATATCGTGAGATGACATGACCCACGTAATTAACTTAAAAAACCCCAAAACAACATTTTAACATTTTGGCATACAACTGATGTTGATGGAAAATTGTTAAAACTGTATAGAGATATTATAAGTGTTCCTCTTTGGTGATGCTATGAACCAAACTATAGTCAAAGAAGACAAGTACAAATTTGCATAAATAAGGCCTGAAAATCTCATTCATTACTGACTGAAAAGTAGAGGGTGCGTTAGATAAACTAAAGGGCATTACCAAAAATTTGTAATATCCTTCATATGTACGAAATGCAATCTTTGGTATATCTTGTTTAGCCACCCGAGTCTGATGGTAACTGGATCTGAGATCGAGCTTTGAAAAGATAGTCGCCCCATTTAATTCATCGAGCAACTCATTTACAACCGGTATTGGAAATTTATCTTTTACCGTCACATCATTTAGGGAACGATAGTCGACACACATGCACCAACTACTGTCCGATTTCTGAACTAGTAATACTGGAGAAGATTAGGGGCTAGTACTCGAACGTATAGTTCTAGAAGACAACATTTTATGAATTAATTTTTCGATTTCATTTTTTAGTAGTGGGGGTACCTGTAGGGACGTACATCCACCGGTGAGTTCGATTCGATCAAAGGAATTTTGTGGTCATGTGCACGGTTAGGTGGTAAGCCCTTGGGTTCTGAAAAAATAGTTGAAAATTTTTCCAAAAGATCTTGTATATCTGAGTCAATGTCATCAACGAGTTGCACGGTCCGTAGGGATATTAAATGGAGCATAAGTCCCTTGCCAGATTGTGTAACTTCTCTCTAAAATTTTGTGGGGTCAAGGATGTCAACATGATCAGAATTCGCTACCTGCAGTCGATGAGAAACACCCCCCAATTCAAATGTCATCACCATAGCTGCAAAATCCCCCATAATGGGACCAAGAGTCCTTAACCATTTAAGCCCCTAACACGGCATGACAACCCCCTAATAGTAGAATAAAAAAATCGGCAATAGTAGGTACCCCTTGAAGAAGCACCTTTACCCCCAGACATCGTCATTCACTCTCAAGGTATGATCCATTAGCCATCATGACCTGAAACTTACTACCTATACTGACAGGAATTCACAAACGAGCAACTATGTGGGGATCCACAAAGTTTTATCTCCAAAGAAGGCTTATCCAAGGTTTCTTTATTTTGAACTTCAGTAGCATCAAAACAATGTTCTAGCTCTTGTTCAGGCCAACATCCTTCCAAAAGGAATTTCTGTGGAATTTTACAAGTATGCCCGCAACAGTATTTCTCATCGCAGTGGTAACATAATCCCTTTTCCCTTTTCTCTTTCATATCATTTGCTGACACACGTTGAATTAGAGGAATAGCTGGTGGGGTGGTCCTAATAGGCTAGGTCGAGTTTGTGATGGCATAAATGATGATGGAGGTCGTGAGGAAGGTGGACAGAAAGGTGGGGAATAGACGAATGTGGACTTATGTTGATGATAGTTGGATTGACGAGGTACTTGTTTAGAGGCCATCAGTTGTTCTTCTTGAAGACGGGCAAGTCCTATGACTCTGAGCAGATCCTTGTGTTGAAACATTCACACACTAGATTAAATGTCATCTCGTAATCCACTGATGAAAGAACTTACCAAAAATGATTCAGAGAGGCCGTTGACTCTGTTGGAGAGACGCTCAAATTCTTTTTGGTAGTCAGAAATAGTCCCAACTTGTTTGAGCTTTGTAAGAGCACCTGCAGGATCATAAAAAATAGAGGGACCAAACCATTGTAGGATTCCATCAGTGAGGTCACGCCAGATGAGTTGACCACGTGTATTGACAAGCCAACGATAAAATTGTAAGGCTTCGTCTTTTATATTATAAGAAGCGATGGAAATTCATTGGCTAGGATTAATTTGGTTTCTTGTAAAATACTACTCTGCTCGATATATCCACTCATTGGGGTCATCACTGGAGATTTTTGGAAACTCTGTATGCTAGGGTCGGTTATAGATTGGGAAGGTTGGTTTAGTACAAATTTGGTTTGAAGTGGTACTAGATGTTGGTTTCTGAATGATGTTTTTGGTTATGGTGACATTGTGTTCTAAGGCTGATAATTTTTGAAGAATTTAGAGAATGTTTTGGTTATTGTCTTCTGCTAATTTGTGGCTTTCTTGGGCTAGTTTTTCTTGTCTTTTGACTTTCCCGGCAAGGGTCCTAACTTCTGCATCGAGGTTTTTGAGACGGGTACCTTCAGTCATTGAGGCTTTAATACCAAAGCTCTAAACACCTAAATAATCTGCTAGAGGGCTTAAGTGATCAGGCCCACACCAAATTTATAATCCCTAATTAGACTAAAAGAGTGTACTGATGGGCTTAAGTGACTAGAACTAAAAAGTGGGCCTATGGATTCGAATGGGCCTGACTAAATGGGTTATAACTAATGTTATGTTGTTAAGAGAATACGAATGGTTTCAAAACTAAATGTGAGGGATATAGCTTCCGGGTTTTAAGTGGACTAGATTTATGTAAGTTACCTTCACCCTTAAGTTACCTTCACCCTTTTTTATCTTCTTCCCCACTATGAATCAGATCAGTAGCTAGGTTTTGTAAAACCTAATCAATAGACAAAAACAAGCGGATGATGGTGGTGGCTTTGGTAGACGGCTGCAACTTCGGTGAACTGAACAACTAGACTAGCTAAAAACTTCTTCTATCGTGATCAATAACCTTTTTGTCTACCGGTTAGATGAAATCGATAATTTTTTTTATTGTTTTATTTTTTGATAAAAAAAACATTCGATTAGCAAACCTTAGATCTGAACCTGTGATTCTCCCGCCAGAAACTTACGAACTGAATTTGATGTCTTGTTGAATTGCGATTTCCAAACCCAACCCCTTTTTTTGAATATATGATATCAGTATCTGATGCACAACAATCCCAAGTATGGGCGCATAGGTTCTGACAAAGATTATGGCGAGTTCTTCAACGTGGCTGATAGATGGCTGTGTTTTACAAAGAAGAAAAACCCGATTTTTTTTGAAAGATGAGATGAAAGTTGGCGGGCAGAGATGATGATAATGGCGAGTGAAGATGTAGGCGAAGTAGGAATAGGATCAGATAGCTCTGATACCAATTGATAGGGTGGTATTTGTGAGGTGCTTGGGTTAATCGAGAAGAAAAGGAAATAAGAGATAATTAAGAGAGAGAGAACTGTCATAAGATAGGGGAAAGAAGAAGAAACATAATAGAAGATTCAATATAACCGTGAGGAGAGTCCTCAATCAGTAGTTCCTTAAATAGCTATCAAATCACTATAGAGATTACAATTATACCAACAAACCCACTACACAAACAAATCATATATTGGTCCCATCATCCTACTTAACACTCCACACTCACAACTCACAACAATCATAACACTCCCCTCACAACTCACAACAATCATCACCCTCCATTCACAACTTATAACAACCCATAATGATATGCACGTATCAGACGGCTCAAAATTTGAGGGCATGCTAAAATATCTCTAATGGGAGCAAAAGAACCATGATAAGAAACTTTTGGAACTAAAATACCATTAATATCCATCAACCACTTCCGAACACGATTCCTCACCATCCAAAGATAAGAAGACACCCTGATACTTCCTCCTATTATGATCCGGCTAGATTTCCCAACAAATCACCATGAGCAGGAGAGAAACGAGCATACCAACCTGAGAGCGACGAAGAGCCACCAAGAAACATTGATGAAAAACCTCTTCTAAAGACGAAGTCATTCTCCATAACACTCAAAAAATCAGATAAAACAACACTCACAATGAGAAGGTAAGGCAATACCACACATCCTAACTGAAGACTATCAGTGATTAATTAAATGGGTACGGAAGTGGATTCGGTTTGTACATACCTTGATTGCTTAATCCAAAGGAGATGAAACCGACTAGAATCAGGCGTATTTCACGTGCGTATGAATGTTCCTTAGCGAGTGATCTCTACCACGTAGAACGAGTATAGATCTATGTATCTACGATCATAAAAACTCTCGATGAAGTCGTCAATGGCTCCAAGTTTGAGAATCCGAGCAGTACACACTCTTGTTATTCTCCAATGGTGATTAGTTTTATAATTACGTTTTAGGGTTTTGTGCTATAGAAAAAACACCCAGAATGGTGTTATTTATATGTTAAGGTTCACCAAATTAACCCTAGCCTTATGGGTTATGGATATCGGGTCGGGCACACCCATGAGTGCCTCGATTTGGACTCCAAGCCCAAAATCCAGCATCTCCTACTCGCACATGGTGTGTGTCACGTCGCCACTCTTCCCAAAACTTAAGCCATCGTCAAGACCTGTTCATACTAGCTAATAGATCGTGCGACTGCTGAGAGTCCTTGCATGTGGGAGCTCCAATCTAGCAACTCCATCTGAGTCAGTATGGAGACATCAACCCAAAGGAAAAAGAGGTGTCTCATAGTTCCCTAGGTCCATCTATATCACATCGGTCTAGGCAACTCTAATTTCTCGTCATAGAGCTCTGTCTAACCCTCTAATTTTATCGTAGTGTATTCACACTTACATTGCAGCTCGCATGAGACGACATAAGTGGTCGACCTATGAATATAGTATGTAGATGTGATCAGATGACCTTCATTCTACACTTATATCACTTAGTCTCAGAATTGACCGCTTTTCCAGCTAACCCTTAAGATCGAATCATTCATGACCATAAGTAAACATGCTAAAATAGACAGACGTCAACTCTTTACTTCATGAAAAAGTCAAAAGTAATAAGGGTACATATGTGTAGTCACTATGACTATATGGACTCACATTGAGAGGAAGCAGGGATCCATTCACTCACCTCTATAAAGGTCGCTAAGCACACATGGTATGAAACATGTGCTAGGGTAGAATATTTCTCCTTCCGAGAAGTATATGTCATACTCACCGATACCCTACAGATCTTGACTCAATCGCTCTACAAGCACCTAGCCTGAGTTCCAAAATTGCTCGTTATTCATAACGCCAAATATTAAGATTTCACATCTGGCTATACAAACAGGTATGATAAATAGTGGGTGTATTCATCATCGATCTTATAATTAGATCTCATCTTGGCTCCAACCAAGGCGACACAAATTGTCTCATCTTTGCTCACTCATCTAAGCGCCAAAGGTGATTGTTTATGTGAGTAAGCCAATCATTACCTGCTGACATATTTTTAATTTACATAACACCTAGAAGTGTTTGTATCAATGTGTGTCTATATGTGATAATAAAGGAATATGTTACGATGAAGCAAAATGCATTTATTAAACCAATAATATCCCAAAAACATAGCAATGATTATTTAGTTCAAAAGAGAATAAAAAAATACATTTGATCACCACCTACACAAACCCAAGCCTCTGATGTGAGTCAAATAGGCCTCTCTCAGAATAGGTTTAGTAAGGGGATCTGCCACCATGCGTTTCGTAGGAATGTATTCTAAAATCACTTGCTTTTTTGCAATCATATCTCTGATGAAGCTGTTCCTCATGTCAATGTGCTTGCTTCTATCGTGGTATTTAGGATCCTTACTGTAAGCAAGTGCGGGCATGCTATCACAATGGATTGTCACGGGATTTAAGGTATCCTTAACAACTCCAAGATAATGTAAGAACCTCCTCAACCAAACGAATTCTTGTACAGCAGCATTGTAAGCCACGAATTCTACCTCCATTGTAGATAAAGAGATACATGATTGCTTCTTACTGCTCCAGGAAATGGCCCCGCCATTAAGCAGAAAAGCATATCCCGACGTGGACTTCCACTCATCTAGGTCGCCACCGTAGTCGGCGTCGCAGTAACCAATTAGGCGTAGATCTAAACCCTGGTAGCATAACATGTGAAAGGTCCATGTTTTATGTTTGTCGAATTTCGTGTCAAAGGTAAACTCAAGATGGTCAATGTAACTTGAGTTAGAGTCTAGTGAGTCTCGGGTCACTTCGGTTGAAAGAGAAGAAATCTACAAAGGCTCCGAAGAACTCAACTCACCACCGGAAGACATCCTAGGATGGTAAGTGACTTAGAACACTAAGTACCATAGGTGGTTAGATTGCTAAGAGTGTTTCCCACACTGTTTGTTCTTGATAAAATGTGTTTTAAAAGATAAAAATTTAATCTGGACAGTTTTGGTTTCGAAACCAAGAAGCTTGGTTTCGAAACCAACTGCATTGATGGTGTTATTTTTATATAGGGAAAAGTCTGTTTCGAAATCAACCTCTGTTTGATTTCGAAACCAAACTTTATCTGATGACAGATGAAGTTTGGTTTCGAAACCAAAACTGTTGGTTTCGAAACCAAAACTCATCTGTCTTCAGATGAATTTTGGTTTCGAAACCAAACAGTTTGGTTTCGAAACCAAAACCACATCTATCTTCAGATGAAGTTTGGTTTCGAAACCAACCTGTTGATTTCGAAACCAAAAGACAATAACCATCACAGGTGCTTGTTGGTTTCGAAACCAAATCAGGTCAGTTTCGAAACCACATGTTGGTTTCGAAACCGACTGGCTTGATTTCGAAACCAACGCCCAGATTCGTTTTTTTTAGTGCGATTTTCTGAGCTGTAAAGTAACTTTTTAACACATTATTGCTCATCTCCCTCTAAGCCTTGTTTCAGGGAGATAATTGAGCGTGGGAAAACATTTCTAAGTGGGATGAGAGGCTCAATGGATTATTCTCTCATCCCCAATAATGGTGTCTACCATTAGACCTAGAACTAATAATTTAGTCTAGGATTGAGCTGGACATCTTCACTATAAATAGGGGTTGAATCTCCAGTATTCAATCAACCATTCACCCCTCACCTCAACAAGCTCTTGAGAGTTTTTCAAACTCGAAATTCTTAGTTCTCAAGCTTGTTGAACTTGGTTCAAATCCTTCCCACTTTAAACCAAAACTCTGTTTTTGTGTGCCGGTGGTATTCCGGTGGTGAAGCTTGAAAGTGTCAAGCAAGTGGTGATACTTGAAGAGTCAAGTATTGGTTCATGGTGCGGGACTTGCGGAGGTCAAGTTGGAGACGCATCATCATCTACTAAGAGGCAAATTCGTGGAGTTCGAATTTGTTGAAGAACTATACACCGTAGCTGTTGGAGCGTAGAGGGAGTCGTAATTCGTGTCCATCGAGTGGTAAATCGGTTTGTAAGTTTTCATTTCTTTTAGTGGATTCTTTTCTGGACTAGGTCCCGGGGTTTTTCCCAGTTTGGGTTTCCTCGTAAACAAAATCTCTTGTGCACATCTTTATATTTATTAAGAGATTGAAATATTCGATTCTTGTTTCCGCATGTTAAAGAATCGAATAAGTCAATACTCTTGATTAGAGATTTTAGTTTCCATTCTTATCACCAATATTATTTTTATTTGGTGATTGTGTAATCCTTAACCTTAGTCACATTGACATACGGTTATTCCAACTAATAACCGTAAGGATTTTAGACTTTCAACATGTAATCTGATGTTCCTTTGAGGTAACGTAATATCCTCTTGACCGTTCTCTAATGAGCTGGTCTAGGATTTGACTCGAACCGACTGACTAGGCCAATATAGCAAATATTGGGCCGAGTACACATCATAGCATATATCAGGCTCCCAACAACACTGGAATAGGGAACTCGGACCATCCACTTTACCTCTTCAGGAGTCTTAGGACCCATCTTAAGGCTTAGGCTTTCACCTTTAGTAATAGGAATGTCTATGGGATTACAGTCTTACATCTGAAATCGCTCAAGAATCCTCTTGATGTAAGTTTCTTGAGACAGACCCAAAAGTTTTCTAGAGTGATCCCTTAGGATCTTAACTCCGAGCACATAATTTGCTTCACCCATGTCCTTCATCTCAAATTGAGAGGACAACCACTCTTTAGTGGTGACAATTATATCCATACTGCTTCCGACTAAGAGGATGTCATCGAGATACAATGATAGGATAATAAAACTTTTCTTAAACTGTTTAAAGTACACACAGTGGTCCTCTTCGAGCATCATAAACCCATTAGAAATAATGGCTCGATGAAATCTCAAGTACCACTGCTTGGATGATTGTTTTAGGCCATAAATGGATCTTTGGAGCTTGCAGACCATGCACTCCTGATTCTTTGCCACAAACCCAACTGGTTGATCCATATAGATCTCATCATCCAGTTCTCCATTGAGAAATGCTGTCTTAACATCCATTTGGTGTAGTTTTAAATCCATATGCACGACAATAGCCAGAATCAGGCGAATTGAGGCAATTCTCACCACAGGGGAGAACATTTCCTCGTAGTCCATACCCTCTTCTTGGGTGTAACCTTTCGCCACTAGACGAGCTTTCAATAGAACCATCCGCCTTACGTTTGACTTTTAGAACCTATTTGTTCCCAATAGTCTTACGCCCTGGCGGAAGGTCAACCAATTCCCAAACATGATTGATCCTCATAGATTCCATCTCATCTTGCATCGCAACTATCCATTCTTTACTAGCAGTAGATGAAAGAGCTCAAGTGGAGAAACCATGAAAGCCTCATCTTCAATCAAGAATCGACGACGAGGGATGTTTCCACGATTACTTCTCCGAAGTTGAGATTCTTGGATGTCCTGATCCAGTGGTACAAACTCACTAGAAGGCAAGTCGCTCCCATTATCCCTAGGAGATCTAAGAATTTCTTCTTCAACCTCAACCAGGCGTTTCAGTGCGCCTTCCTGTAGATCTTCCATCTCGTAGAGATTCAAGTCTCTATTCACCTCACTCCTGCTAGGGAAATCCCTTTCAAGAAATCCACATCACGCGACTCAATTTCAATCACGCTTCTATCAGGCTGTTCACCTATGAACACGTAGCCCTTCGAGTGTTTAGAGTGTCGTATGAAGATACACTTCTTCGCTCTAGGGCCCAGCTTCCCAAACTTATGAGAACTGTTATATATGTAAGCCGCTGATCCTCATAGGCGCAAGTTACCTAAGTTAGGTTTCTCGCCGGTCCATAACTCATATGGGGTAGAAGGTACTGATTTCGAAGGCACACGATTAAGAACGTAGGCATCAGTCATCAAAGCATCACTCCAATATGAAATAGGGAGCTTAGCTTACGCCATCATCGATTTAACCATATCTAGTAGTGTGCAATTCCTTCTCTCTGCTACACCATTTTGTTGCGGAGTGCCAGGAATCGTTAACTGTCTGAGAATCCATTTTTCTTCACAAAGCCCTTTGAATAGGTCAGATAGATACTCACGCCCTCGGTCAGTCCTTAGAGCCTTAATGCTCTTATTTAGTTGATTCTCAACCTCATTCAAATAATGTCTAAAGCAGTCTAATGCTTCTAACTTATGGGAGATCAAATAAACATGACCATAACGCGTGTAGTAATCTATAAAAGTGATGAAATAGTGAGCCCTATGCCTTGCTTTGACATTCATTGGGCCGTATATGTCAGAATGTAGAAGCTGCAATGGTTCGGATGTCCTTTTAGCTTTACCAAATAGTTTTCTGGTTGCCTTTCCTGCAAGGTAATGTTCACACGTGGATAAGGCAACTTTAGCAAGTGGGCCCAAAAGGCCTTCTCGAGCTAACCTAGTCATCCTCTCCTGTCCAATGTGACCTAATCTAGCATGCCATATCGTGGAATCATCACAAAATTAGTTGAAGATGTAACAAATGTAATAGATTTATTGGCATCCAAAGTACTTGAATAGTCAACATCTAAAATCATAAAAGCATCTATAATAAAACCAAAATCATAAACTGTGGTTCCCAAGCAAATTTTAACATCAGTACCTTCAAATAGAAAAGTAAAGCCTAGATTTAACATGCTATTAACTGATAATAAGTTTCGCCGAATCTCTAGAGCGTAAACATCATGTAGATATAAGTTGCGCCCATGTCGCAGGTTCAGTACGTAAGTACCGATCCCAATCACTTCTATGCTCGACTTATTTCCCATGTAGACACTCCTGCTCCCACTAGGAACTCGACGATACTCAACGAACCCATCTCGGCTCCTTGCTATGTGGTCTGTTGCTCCTGAGTCTACAACCCACAAATGAGGAGAATGAACAACTAATGCTTGACTAGAAACAAAGCAATTAATACGAGAAAAAGGGTTAAGAAGTACCTTGAAAGATCCCTTTGGGTTTGAAAGGTCCCTTTGGGTTTGTCAATCTTCATGGTGAGATAATGAACTCAATTGTAAGTCCATGCTTGAGTTAGAGTTAGGTTGTATCTTTCGTGCAAACTCACACTTCATCGAAGATCGAAAAGAAAGCACGCCATCAGACTCAACTCACCACCGGAACTCACCACACGTTAGTAAGTGACCTTGTTTATCATTCATAGGTGGTTAGAATGTATTAGGACTTAGCCACATAAGCTAGGATGATTTTAGAACCCATTTAAACACTTTTAGGGGCTTTTCTAGCTTATGGGCAGGGTGGTATCGATACCCTCTGAAGGTGGTATCGATATTGACCTAGCATATTAAGTCAAATATCGATACTCACCTTGTCTAGGGTTAGTATCGATACTGCTCTGCCAGTATCGATACCAACCTTAGGCAGTATCGATACTAGGGCTTCCTGATGTTGTGTATCAGGGTGGTATTTTTTTTTAATTATTATTTTATATATATAAAAACTTTACTTTATTAAAACTTTACCTTTTTTTTAAAAAAACTTTACTTTATAAAAAAACTTTTATTTTAAAAAAACGGTAAAGCATATTACTTTACTTTTTTTAATAATTAATTTATTATTAGTATTATTATAATGAGCGGTTCCTTAAATTGGTTCTAAATTTTGTCCAAATCTTGGATTTTGGTCAAATTTAATCAAATTTATTTCAGAGTTTGCACCTTGCTTGTTGATCAAAAGCTTGATTCTTCTTAGAAGATCTCTGCACAATTACAAGAAATTCATCAAAAGAATCGGGTTTCTCTCAGAGGGAAACTACCCATGTGAATCGAGAGAAACCAATGACCATAATCAAATAAAACATTTCAACATATATGGTCAAGTAACCAAAAACCAAACACCTTGAAAGGGATTCAAAGACATTGGTTGGCTCGAAATCAGTCAAACTGACAAGTAAAATATACATAATTTACAGCTTGTTACCTCATCTGATTCCGATGGTTGCATCCCCACAAAAGTCATTGGGGATGTGGAGCCTTGCCCACTTGAGTTGACGGGTGTTCAATGTTGTCAACTCATTTCTTCACCCACACCAACTTCTCTATCTTTTTTGGGATTTCAACCTTTGGCTTGGGTGTGGTGGCTTGCTTCACCTTGAACTTCTTGCCTTGCTTCTTGATATGTAGTCTCTTGCCATATGGTGTTCTACTACTGTTGGGATTTGCTAGTCTCCCAATCTCTCCAGTCAAAGCTCTTGCTTTACCTTGAATTTGCTTGAACTTCTTCAGTAACTCCTTTTCTCTTTGCGATCGGTGGAGGTCTTCCAAGCAGAATTTGCAAGTATTTTGCAAGTGGCCTTGATATCCACAATATGAGCATATGTGGACACTTTAAGGCAATCTTTTAGTGCCTCTTGGCTTGGCTTGTAGCTTCGCAACCGTCTTTGGAGCTTGTTGCTTACCAACATACTTTGTAGCTTATTTGTCGTTTTCCTTAACAACTCTCTTTTTGCGGAGGATGAGGAGTCTTAGCTTTAACAAAGGTCGTTGACATTGACGTGCTAGCAACTTTACTTGGATCAAACCCGAGTCCCTTTTTATCACCCGAATTCTTTGATCCTTTCAACATTGACACAAGATTGTTCGACTCGTGATTGAACTTTATAAGCATCTCTTTAGACTCTTTCAGGTCTTCTTTCACTTTCTTCATCTCATCAAGGAGAGATATGATTCTCTCATTTTCCACCACAAATTCATTTTTGAGAAACTTGATTTCTTTTTCTTCTCCTTCAAGAATCTCATTGTCTTCCACCTCTCTTTGTAATACCCTGAATTTTTGAGTTCAAATTCGCCTTGGGTTTAATTTGAGAACTAGTATTATGAATTTATCTTAAATTGAATTATCTTTTGTGTAGTCATCTTTTGTAATAAGATCTATATATACATATTTATGTATGGGTTAGATGGGCTAACCCAATAATTCGTATATATGTTCATCATTATACTTTAAACTCATTTTTAGACATCTTATGTTCCAAATTGGCCTTGGGCTATTTCTGATGAAGTTGTATCTCTTTAAATCTAGTTTTCAGAATGGTATAGTGGGTGATATTCGGACATATGATCTAGGAGTTATGGTCATTATAGTATAATGTGTACATATAGATAATTTATTAAGGAATAATGTTTATTCACTCAGAGCTTAGGGATTAGGTCTTACATGGGTGTGGGTACTACTTTGGCCTAATTTGCTTTATAAATTTTGCTAATTACTTAATGGCTAGATAAAAATTTTGTGTGCCTTACAAATACCTTGTATGTCGCTCAAATGCATTAACATTAAGGAATTAGTATGCAATGGAAGTTTAGTAGAATTTACTAAACATTAATTGATACTGACACATATTTAATGCGCTTATTTATGATAAAAAAGTGGTTACCGAACCAAGGATCAAAATCGGACTGATCGGGATTGTAATTTTCCCAGAGGGATTGATATCCCTCTATCGATAGTTGTGGTTGCCGAATCAAGGATCAAAATCGGAAGTGGTTGTCGAACCAAGGATCAAAATCGGACTCATCGGGACTGTGATTTTCCCAGAGGGATTGATATCCCGCTATCGATAGTTGTAGTTACCAAACCAAAGATCAAAATCGAAAGTGGTTACCGAACCAAGGATCAAAAATCGAAAGTGGTTACTAAACTAAGGATCAAAATCGGAAGTGGTTACAGAACAAAGAAAAAAAAATCAAATGTGTTATATTGAAGAAGTGTAACATGATAATTTTTCTCAATGATGATAATAATAAAAAAAAGGGAGAGAAAGATAACCCAAGTAATATGGAAATATCGTATTATTGCTTAGTATCAGTGATTGAATAATTAATTAATCACAGATAAAAATAATAATAATAAATATGTAACTACCATATTTTGACATAACAATGTGAAATTAACGAGTGTGCAGGTTACTAGCAGTCATTTATAGGTGTTGCTTAAAATAAATTTCGAGGACGAAATCCCTTTAAGGGAGGTAGAATGTAATACCCTGAATTTTTTAGTTCAAATTCGCCTTGGGTGTAACCCGAGAACTAGTATTATGAATTTATCTTAAATTAAATTACCTTTTGTGTAGTCATCTTTTGTAATAAGATCTATATATACATATTTATGTATGGGTTAGATGGACTAACCCAATAATTCAGGTAATGGACTTGGCAATGAAACTATGGGTTAAATGGGCTAAGCCCATCTTTACTTGTTTTGGGTTAAGATAACTCAATATTTTATAAGTTATTATTTATATTTTCGTATATATGTTCATCATTATACTTTAAACTCATTTTTAGACATCTTATGGTCCAAATTGGCCTTAGGCTATTTCTGATAAAGTTGTATCTCTTTGAATCTAGTTTTCAGAATGGTATGGTGGGTGATATTCGGACATATGATCTAGGAGTTATGGTCATTATAGTATAATATGTACATATGGATAATTTATTAAGGAATAATGTTTATTCACTCATTAAACTAGGGACATAATTCATATCAAAGTTTTGATTTAATCCACAAGATCATTTTGAATGGTACATGTCTTCAAATCATTAAACTAGGGACATAATTCATATCAAAGTTTTGGTACACAAAAGATTATCTAGTATTTACTATTTTTATTAAATATTTGACTAAGAATTATAATAATAAAGATTTTTTCTAACATCTACCTCTATTACCACTAGATAGTGGTAGATTTACTACAATCACTACCACCACTAAGTATGATGGTTAGTCTACCGCCACTAAGTGGTGGCTAGTGCACCATTGTAGTGGCTAATCCACCACTATTAATTTTATGATTCCATTTTCACCTATATAAAGAGGTAGTTTGTGAAGACAAGGAGGGGGATGGAGACAAGAAAGAAGAGAGAAATAGGAANTAATAAGATCTATATATACATATTTATGTATGGGTTAGATGGACTAACCCAATAATTCAGGTAATGGACTTGGCAATGAAACTATGGGTTAAATGGGCTAAGCCCATCTTTACTTGTTTTGGGTTAAGATAACTCAATATTTTATAAGTTATTATTTATATTTTCGTATATATGTTCATCATTATACTTTAAACTCATTTTTAGACATCTTATGATCCAAATTGGCCTTAGGCTATTTCTGATAAAGTTGTATCTCTTTGAATCTAGTTTTCAGAATGGTATGGTGGGTGATATTCGGACATATGATCTAGGAGTTATGGTCATTATAGTATAATATGTACATATGGATAATTTATTAAGGAATAATGTTTATTCACTCATTAAACTAGGGACATAATTCATATCAAAGTTTTGGTACACAAAAGATTATCTAGTATTTACTATTTTTATTAAATATTTGACTAAGAATTATAATAATAAAGATTTTTTCTAACATCTACCTCTATTACCACTAGATAGTGGTAGATTTACTACAATCACTACCACCACTAAGTATGATGGTTAGTCTACCACCACTAAGTGGTGGCTAGTCCACCATTGTAGTGGCTAATCCACCACCATTAATTTTATGATTCCATTTTCACCTATATAAAGAGGTAGTTTGTGAAGACAAGAAGGGGGAGGGAGATAAGAAAGAAGAGAGAAATAGGAAGAGAGGTTTTCAATTAGAAATAAGTATTTTCAACATCAAAAAGAGAGTTTTTATACTAGATTTGGAAGCAAATCAAAGGAGGAGCTACTAATTCTCCTTGGAATAACTCTAAGGAGGAAGAAAAGAGAGAAGAAGAAATTAGCCATTGCTCAAGATTGGACCGTTGGATGGTCCTAAAAATTGAGTATGATGTAGATGAGATAATAAATTATACTTGATTAAAATATCAACTTATTTGGAGAATTTTAAGTACTCCAATCACAATAAAAATCGTCATTTTTATTAGAAGAACAAAAATAGCGAGTTCGAAATGAGAAATTCATTACTCTCAAACCTACCGTTGGATTTGTCTAATATTTTTACACAAGTGTTATGGGATATAATAAATACTACTGTAAAATTTTTAGGTCAATTGGATGAAGGAAAGACCTTGATCCATCATAAATACCCTGCTAGAGTTGCTACTCTAAATTGTAAGTAGTTGGTTAATTGAAGGGTGTGGACCAAAGATCTACCGTTGGATTGGTAAATATTTCATATATTTATTTGTTAATATATACATATATACCATAGAAAAAGGTAAAGGGTTACCAGTACTATTTTTAGATTTGTGATTCATCTTGGTTAAATTCTATCTCGTTTAGACAAGTCCTTACATGAGTAGAATTTCTGGTATATATTTGATAATCTGGTTACTTCTCTTTGATCGTAGATCTGATTAAGGATCTTGATGTATCGAAAACTAGACAAATATATCTTATTTATATTAAAATTTGATAATTTTTTAAGTTTATTTACTATAGTTTTAATTTATTCAAAGTTGCTGAACTGTAATAGAGACCTAGCTGAAAGTATTTTGTTTAAAGTTATGAACTACGTAATGCTTGATCCCTGAAGGGTACGTAAGCAGCCGTAATGACGGTTCAGCATAAAATATTCTCAAACTATAAACATTTGACCATTTATGAGCTAAAGGTATACTATTTATTTTTCCTATAAATGGTACAATACTAACTTGGGCGCCGGAGTGTTTTCTTTTGTTTTGCAGGTACCCTCCACTATTGCCTTAAGAAAAATGGGTAGGAGTCCACAAATGTATAATTATTAGATTATAAGATGCATTTCAAGGATATTTACGTGAATTAGAATATTGTGGTTAAATATCTGGTATTGAACCATGAAGTAAATTATTGTTTTATGCATAACGTTTTAACCATCATAGTAAAGTTAAACTTTTGTGCATGTCTTACTTAATTCATCATGATATGTTCTACATTTATGTACACTTATAAAGAAAGATATGTATATACATATGTAGACTGGTTTTCCTTTATGATAATTTAACACACGAATTTTGAATCTTGAATTCGGGATTTACCCGTGATTCAGAATTTGGGGTGTTACACTCTTGGAGGCTTCTTCCATTTGAAGAATTAGATCATTCTTCTCAGTCTCAAGACTTGAAATCATCAGTTTTAGCTCTTGGTTATCCTTAGACAAGCTCTTACTGTTTTCCAAAATTCTTAAAAATAATTCTTCTTCGTGAAGATCATCTTCACTCTCGTCTTCCTCACTAGAGGTTTGAACATTTCCCTCATCCTCTACATGCTCATTTGAGGAGGATGTGAAGCAGTGAAGGCAACATAGTTTCTTGTCATTGCTTCTTCACTATCATGAGAAGAGTCAGATTCCGTTGATGAATCATCAAAGGTAACATTCATTGCTTTCTTACCCTTTGAATAACTGAAACTCTTCTTGTTATGGAAAATGTTTGTCATGTGTCCAAATCCATGACACTTGTAGCATTGCACCTCATCGCTCTTCTTCTTCTCAAACCTTTCTTCATCATGTTTGGACTTGGAGAAAGAACAGTTCTTCTTGTCGAATTCTTGAGATCCTCCTTTCTACTTCTTCATGTGTTTCATGAATTTCCTTGTGAGGATAGCAATCTCCTCATCACTTGAGTCATCGAAGGATTTGTCATTCGACTTACTCGCTTTCTTGACGGCCTTGAAAGCTATATTCTTGGACTTCTTTGAAGAACGAAAGTTTGACTCGAATGTCCGGAGATTTTCTGCAAGTTCCTCAGGTAGAAGAGTATCAATATCTTTACTCTCCTCAATAGCCATAACTTTGGCTTCAAATCTCTTGGGGAGAGATCTCAAGACCTTACGGACTATCTTGGAGTTAGAAATAGTCTCTCCTAAGACAAATGTGTTGTTTACAATCTCACCAAGTTTGCCATAGAACTCGTTGAAGGTCTCATTCTCCTCCATTCCAAGATTTTTGAATTGAGTTGCCAACATTTGCAACTTTGCAACTTTGACGGTCCGGGTACCTTCATGTGTGACCTCTAATTTGGTCTATGCCTCTTTTTCCACAAGGCAATTGGATATGCTTCTAAACTCATTGGTTGTAACTGCATTAAAGATGGCATTCAGATCTTGATTGTTATATGTGGCCTTAGAAATATCATTCGAGGTCCATTCATCCCTCGGTTTGGGTCTAGTCACACCAACGCCATCAATTCTGCCGGTTGTGGTTGGAGGGGACCAACCATCTTCTACAGCCATCAAACTCTTTCATCTATAGAGCTTAGGAAGGCCCTCATGCGTACTTTCCAATACGCATAATT
>MVGT01003294.1:9752-24687 GCA_002174775.1 Macleaya cordata
TAAGGATAGTTGCTGCCATTGAATAATGGTGGTTTGTTTACAGCACTACCTTCTCTTTGTGAATCCATTTAGACACAAATAGGGATCACACTTAGGTTGTTAAACCCAACAAGTGAACCCGCTCTGATACCAATTGAAAGTCTAATTTCACCCTACGGTTAATGAATTTAACCGTATGGGGTTTAAAGTTTTGCTTTAAATATTTCTCATGATGGATGCTCCATGAAAATGGTGAATGTATGAAATAAACAAGTATGAGATGGTATGACTTATATATGGAGTATGGCATATCTTTCTTTTGATATGAGTTTAGCATCACCATTTTTTATATGTTAATAACATAAGCATGTCATGAGTAGAAATAACATGTGGATAAGATTTTTCCATAACTTTGTATTCTTGTCTAATGAAAAGAGAGCTAATGAAGCTTATATTGATGATGATTTCATGTTATTTCCCTTGATCTTCATGTTTTCTTGATGAATTGTGGCTTAATGAGCATCATGAACGGTTTGGATCGTGTAAATTCATGTTGGTTTTAAAGATTGAAGCTATTTTTGCTCTCTTTTTACTAGTTCATGAATGTATAGTTTAGGTCCTTATTCTTGAGAATGAATCTCTATGATGTGAGTTTTGCCATGATATATTGTTGTCCCCTTGAATATCATGAAATTTTGATGAAAGCATGTCTTTAGTCTCTCATAAAAAGAGAGCAAAAAGTGAGTGGTTTAATGTTAATAAGTTAGCATTTGCCTTGATCTTCATAATGATCCCATAGATTTCGACATGATGAACATGCTGAACAGTGTGGATCGTTGATATTTATATAATAATTAAAATTTGAGGCTTCATTTTCTCTCTTTTTGTTGCATGCTTGCTTCCATGTATAGTATGCTCGATTTCATGCTTATGATTTCATCGACATTGTTAGTGTCATTTTGCTTTGTTCGATATATTTATCGTGTTCACATTCATCTTTGTGTTTAAAGCTTTAGCATTACGCATGCGGGATCAGGTTACTTTACTTTACTTGTTTATTGATTTCAAGTAATTAGTAGCTCAGATTCCATGTATTATTCGCTTTGATAGCTTTAGGTCGAACGCCAAATAAACTTTTTTAATAAGCTACTTCGGGCTGTGGGCCCATTCTCTTGTGATGGGCCTATAGGCCCATTCCTCGTTTTGAGCCTTGGGGCTCATTTCCCTCTTTAATGGGTTTCAATACCCATATTCCTCTTTTCGAGCCCCAAACCCTTTCTTCAGGTTTGGGCCTAAGGGCCCGCCTCTTTGTTAGACTCATAGGTCTACCTCTCTCTTGCGGGCATATAGCCCATTCTATCTTTCGGGCCTAAAGCCCATTCATTCTGGCAGGGCTCAAAACCCATTAGCATTTTTGGGCCATAAGATCCCTATCATTTCATTCGGGTCTAAGGATCCATGTCTTCTTCTATCAAACCTAAGGGTTTAATAATTTGCCAAACCCCTAGAAACAAATAATAATAGAGATTAAGGTCTCTAGTTTAGTTCCCTTCTAGGGTTAGGGTTTTGTGTGTTTTTAGTTCTAGGTTGCATTAGCCAAGGATGATGTGTTATTTTCAAGGGCATCTAGGAGTTTCACTCGAGACGAAGTTCCTGTTTTGCCTTCACCTTGGTTTTAAATGTTTTGATGTTTTGAAAGAAAATATTTTTCAAAATTCATCTCATTTACCTTAAGATTTCATGCATATAGTGTCAAGATTATCCTAAAACAGATTAGGAATCTTTAGATACCCTCGTGCGATATTAGAGCATAGGGCATGCATACATTGCGTCCTACCGACGCTCGTTTTATTTTTCGGGCACACGTGCAATGTGTGATCCCTTTTTTTGGGGCACGTCCTATGATGGATGTGATCCCTATTGAGATTCACACCTAAGGGTGTTATGAATCGGCTCCTTCTCCAGGCACGTCTTGTGATAGACGTGATCCCTCTTGGGCACGTGTATTGATCACACGCTCCCTCCTAAGGTTCACATCTACGGATGCTATGAACCCTTCTTTGGGCGTACGTTCAGCACGTATGATCCCTTTTCGGGCACGTTCTCTTTTGGACATGATCTCTATTTTTATTCGGACACGTGTATACAACACGTGAATCCATTTTTGGCACATATCTAAGGACATTGTCTCCCTTTTCTTAAGAATTACATGCAAGGACGTGATTTTTCTATTTTGGCGACACACGTATACAACGTGTGAATCGCCTGAGTTTCATGTTTAAAGACATGACTGTCTCTTCGGCGCATGTGGCATACTGCATGTGATCACTTCTGTGCATGGTGTATACAGCCCCGTGTCACATGCTTGAGTGTACATGTACATATTGCACGTATCACACCCCTTGCTTGTGCATGGATACAGAGCACATCCACGTCACTTTGCTTTTTGCACACGGGCCTACTGATGGCACGTGTCGCTTTCTTGTGCTGCATTCAGACAGATGGATGCACGCATCTTCTGCCCCAGAACTACTTATCCTGACACGTAAATTTAGGGGGGCTAGTTTATTTTTACTTATTCATTTACTTATTTAGTGCAGTTACTTTGTTTATGTATATAGCATTGCTTAGTTTTAATAATTTATTCCCCTAAAAGCTTTTAATCGCGAAGTAGAGGTCGTCTTCACGGACGAGCGGTTCTTGGGTGCCTAACACCTTCCTAATCCGTATCTTGATCCCCTTGTCCATTATCTCTGACCGCAGACCTTTCTTTGGACTGTCGCCATGGTTTTTTTTGGAAAACTAGTTTTAGGGTGATTTTCCAAAATCTTGGGTCATGATTCCCATAAATCAGGTGGCGACTCCATACTTTATCATATTTATTCCCCCCACGTGGGCGAATCCTATTTCGCGTTTCCCACATATTCATTCCTCTCTTCTTCGGAGGTGGAGAGAGTGTGTGCGCGGGAGGTACTGGATTCTGGCTCCACAGTCTGGCGACTCCACTGGGGAAGTATAGGGATCAAACTTGAAAAGCAGTTAAAAATTTTTAGCGAATAAATGATTATACACTTCTCGGGCATGCACACACACACTGTATGCACCCATTCATTTGCATCTGCATTTCATATTCTTTGTGATCCTATAGGAAATAAAACATGTGGTTGCGGTAGGTCTCGTTCCGACTGGGTGGTCATATGGGAATAACGACCGAAACTCTACACCCTCCTCCTTGTACTAACGACCAGTCTTCGGACTGCGAGGTATATCTAGCCGAGGTAACCCAAACCTTTACCCAAATACAGTCTAGTTAAGCCCAGCATGTTTACAATGGCGATAGATGTATCCCTAGGAGTAACCCAAAGGATTGCATTCATGCTGCACAATTTCCGAGGCATAATTCACAATAGTAGATTTGTGATACTAACTAGTTTTCTCTGTGTTTGCAAAAATTAAAAACAAAAAAATCTTGTTGCTAGGGGCACATGTTTGAGAGTCCTTCTTCATAGATTCACTCTCTTTGAACCCCTGAAAACTCTTCTCTTTTAAAAGCAAGAAAAATAAAAACTTGGAGGGAAATCCAAGGGCTCTTCTTTGTAAATAAAGGCTTCTTCTTCCTAGATTGACCCTCTCAACACTCTTCCAAAAAAAGGAAAGCTCGTTCAAGAGCAAAATAATGTAAAGAAGAAGAAATAATCATCTTAATGAAGATATAAAAGGGTTCATCTCTCTAGATTTACCCTCCTACCTCCCTCAAACCATTCAGATCATCAAGAGAAAAAGATGAATATTATTTAAGAGAATTGTCTAGAGGATTCTTCTGCTATAGAATTACTCTTTCAAGTTCCTCAAAAATTTAACGATCGACTAGGGGCAAAATATTCCACAACCACCCTGGATGATCGAAATCAGTGTTAGCATGACTCGGGAAGAAAGTCAGACTATGATCGATCCATTGACTTAGGGTAAGGATACCTCAGTGAAAGCAAAGGAGAATATTTCAAAAGCATGTAAGCAATTGTAAAAAATCAACAATCTTTGAGGAAGAAGCTACAGGATTAGAGAATTGAAAGTTGGATAAGTAGAAGAATATGTGATCTAATTTAACAACTAGACAAGAAGAGTTTAGTTGTTTCATATGTGTTTTTTTTTCAGGATTCGAGGATCAGGTGCTTGTCAAAAATACTCAGGTTACCTCTCGCGTACTGAAGAATTTCCAAATTTGACTAGAAGCAAAGGTATAGTCATTCCCTATGTGAGGATAAGGTGCTTGATAGAAAAGAAAGGACTCAAGTTACCCCTTCGCTGCGAAGGAGATTTCAAAATTCTATTAGGCAAAAGGTGTCCTAGTCATTTCACATATATTTTTCCAGGACCCGAGGATAAGGTGCTCTTGAAAGAATTGAGAAATCATGCAGTCTTCAACAAATATTCAACTAATTCAAGAAGTGCAATGGGAATTTCAAAAGACTCGAAACGACTGATCAACATATCATCAAAGAATTCTCCTAAAGGCAATTTCAAATAGGATTAGAGGCTGAAAAATGCTGGTCAACTCAAGATACTCTATGCATAAGGTAAGTTGTTCAACCTTGAAACAAGGGGCAACGAACGCCGACAGAGATTCAAAAAGAGAGGCCTTCTTTGACAGCCAGTTATCCTGAAAAAGAACCTAAAATGAAAAAAATCCTTACCACTAGTATCCCAATTTTCAGTCTAAGCCTTTTATTTGTACCCAAAAAGTAAAATCTCTCTCCCAAACTGAAAAAAAGAGAGAAAAGTTCAAATGAAAAAGCCAAAATTCAAGCAGGGGGTAGAAGTTTCCCCCCACTTCAAATTCAAATGTCAAAATCTATTCAAAAGTATTAAAAGTCCAAAACCAAGGGCAGAATCAACCCCCAGAAAGTCAAAATTCTTCAAATTCAAATCCAAGGGACAGAAAAAAGCCCATAAAAATTCAAAAAGTTAAAAAATTCGAGGAGTCAAAATGCCTTAGGAGAGAGATACTCATGAAAGGCAAAAGGTAAAAAGTCAAAATTTGGGGCTTTACCATCCATTCAAGCTTGTCTTAAGCCCCATTATCACCTACAAAAGCCCTCTTTGAATCCTATGAGCAACGAACGCCCCAAGTTGAGAGGAAGAGCGATGGATCCTTCAAAAAATGAAGAAGATAAAAAGTCAAAAATAGAAAATGTAATATGAAAAATAAAGACTTGGGAAAATTTGATCAGTATTTGTCGGATCTCGAACTCAATAAGGAGAATATCGAGCACAAAGAGACAAATCAAGGGGCAACATAAGGCTATGCATTTAAAAGGGAGTACAACGGAAGTTATCCCCAACTAAGAAGGTGGTGAGGTCAGATACCTATCCGTAAGTAAGGGTCAACCTAATCCTGACAAGGTCAAAAAGGAAAAGTCTAAGAGAAATTGTGATCCGCCTTGAAATATTCTAAAGCATGGTAATGGTACCTTCACTTAAGGTTAACCGAAGCTTTTTAGGCGATGTATTTATCCAAGTTTTCTAGATTGTAAGCTTTGTACAGTTTGCCGGTATTTCTATACCTTCTTTCTAAAAATAAAATTATTTTTATTTTTTAAAAATAAAAGAATTTCAAATACAAAAATGCACATTTCTAGATCCATAAATAATTTTGCAGGATGCCAAGGAATCAAGCCTCGTCTCATGTTGTTTGACTCGTTGCTGCATTACGAGCATGGAAGGCTCAAGAAAATCACATGGCAAAGCTCGTAGAAAGAATGAAGGGGCAAAGCCAGTCAAGAATCAGGGGATCTTCAAAGAATGAATTCTCCCCGTCAAAGATCATCAACCCACTGATCAGAGAAAAAAGTGTAAAAAATTTCTACAAGAAATCCCAAGCATAAAGAAGCATCCGAGACAAGGAAAAGTCCTTCTTAAACAAATCTCCATTTCACAAAGAACGAAAGAAGGGAGAAGTTATAGAACAAAAGCAGAAAGGGGGCAGATTCTCCAAGTCAACAGAAGGGTGGAACCTCCAAGGAGCAGAGCATTTAAGTCAAAAGTCCATCAAGGTTCAAAGGAGAAAATTTTAAACAAAGCCAAAGCAAAAGGAAAATTCAGCTATCAAGAGTTAGGCTGGTCAACCTCATCGTCAAATCAAGTCAAAATTATCAGGAAGCCTTCAAACATATCAAGGCCAAGAAATTAAGTCAAAAGCATTCAAAATGGCCAAGGCCAAGAAAATCAAGTTAAAATCAATATGAATCAATCGGCGAGGAAAGTCAAGTCAAAATACAAAGGTCAAGGCCAAGCAAAGAAGCAGTCAACTAGTCACGTCAAGTCGAGAAAGAAGACTGAAGTGTTGATATAATTGAGTGGTGTAAAAACCCTAGCAATGTGCTTAAATACCACGGTAGTGATCAAGCAAAAGAAATCCCTTCCGCGTATGGGTAATTTAAAAACTGTTAAAATGGAATTTTCAAAAAGGAAAATGATCTGGTTTCCAAAACCATCACCTAGACCATATAGAACTCGGCAAAATGCCAAAAAACTGCGGACCACTTCTCGCCACATCAAAGCTGGCAGAAGCATGCAGGTCCAGCGACCGTCCGATCAAGGTCGGCGGTACCGCGCAAACCCTCATTCATTTGTAAGGGTCAAACTAGCTCGAAAGCAGATCAGCAAAATTTGTACCCGACTTTAGCTGACTAAGAATGGTTAGCCAAATTCATAACCTAGATCATTCGACTTTAGGATTGACCAATCAATTGGTGCGCAAAAATCAGGCATCGTCGGCCTCGCCATTCGTCCGCAAGCGGTCTCTGGCGAGGAGGGGCATCTGTAGACGCCAAATTTTTGCACACCAGTGAAAAATACCCATTTTAATTGTGCCTCGATTTACGTGCAAAATTTCGTCAAAATTGGCTTAACATGACCTAGCGGGCCTAACTTCATCCCTCCAAAATTCGGTTCAAAGCCGAGTTAAGAATCGAACCAAAATCAAAGGAATCTCAAATTTGGGGTAGAATTGGTCTAGTATAGAACCGTTAGGTGTCCTTTTGGTTTTAGGTCATTAGATGTTGCCATGTGTCATCTCTTGATTGGTCATTACAAATAAAATACTTTCTTTAAAAAATAATCTTAAGAAGTGGTGGGGACCATTGACCAAAAATGTTTTTATCTGGGTTTCTTTTTAAAATTAAAGGGATTTTAAAGTGGTGGGGCCCACAAAACAGTTACATTCTCCTAAAGAGTAGGATTTCAAAATGGTGGAACACATAGTACGTGGGTTGATTTTACTGTTTAAAAAAGTTTTTTTTTTAAAAAATTTGTTTTGCTGATGTGGCAGTCGAAACCACACACCTAATGTGCGGTTTTGACCAAAACCGCACACCAAATGTGCAATTTGGACTACCTCACACATATGTGTGACGTGGCAGCCCAAACCGCACACTTGGTCATGGTGCCTATTTCACCCACCTCTTGTGTGTCACGTTTACCCACACGTGATGCTACGCGTTTTTCTCTCATTTTACCTAAAATTGCAAACAAGTCCCTATTTTGTCTTTTACCAAAATTATTTCTCAGCCCTTGCTTTTTAAAAAAAAACCCCTCCTTGATCTTATCTATTTACATCAGATAGGTTATTTCTAGCCACATATTTTGGGAGGATAAGAAGGAATCTTGGGTTTTTATTACCCACTAGGACACTTGTCCAATTTTGGGTGGACGCTTGAGATGAACCAATCACAGGGACACATGTGTCCCATTAGAGTTCTATATATGGTAATGGGTACAGAAATTTGGGGGCTCTTCCTCTTTCTTCTCTTTTCCTCTTTTGGAAATTCTACCTTTCTTCTTTGGGAGCTCTTCTTTCTTTTGGCTTGGTTCTCCATTTTTAGGGTTTTAGTTCTCTGAGATTCCTTTTTTTGGGATAAGAGAAGTTTAGCTTTAGGGTTTTGGTAGAGAGTAAAGTTAGAGAAAGAGAGGGGAAGGTGAGAGAAAACACTTCTTCTTTATGGTTCTTGGGATTTCTTTCCATTTTAGTAAAAGTAGTTATTTTAGGGTTCTTTTTGTTTGAGTTTTTCATCTCCATTTTTGGGTGAAGTGTGAACTAGCAGAGAGTACCCGGAGAGAATAAGAAGAGAAGAAATACATCAAATACCTTCCATTATCTCCCATACATCACCATGATGTCATAAACTTGAGATTCTTTGATTTTGGTTCTCATCTAGTGGAGGAGAAAAAGAAATTTGATGTGAAGGAGTAATCTCTACCATTCATCCTAACAAAAGGGCCCTCTCACGCATAAATCTTGGGATTTAAGCTTGTTAGGTAAAATCTCCTATCCCATCTACTGTATTTTTGTATTTAAAGCATGTAATCCATGGAGTGATATATGTGATGATGCATGATGAAATAGTAGATCCATGATGTAATGGTATTTTGATGATGTAATGAAATTTACATGTGATTTTGATGATAAAGGTTGTGTAAATATGAATCTAATGCTTATGTCATATGATTTTAATACATAATAAATGATGGATGTAAATTTGTATGATGGGTTTATTACATGTATTTATGTAACATGTTGATTATTTGAATATAAGTTTAAAGTTTTGCTTTAAATATTTCTTATGACTGATGCTCCATGAAAATGGTGAATGTATGAAATAAACAAGCATGAGATGGTATGAATTATATATGGAGTATGGCATATCTTTCTTTTGATATGAGTTTAGCATCACCATTTTTGTTATGTTAATAACATAAGCATGTCATGAGTAAAATAACATGTGGATAAGATTTTTCCATAACTTTGTATTCTTGTCTCCTGAAAAGAGAGCTAATGAAGCATAGATTGATGATGATTTCATGTTATTTCCCTTGATCTTCATGTTTCTTTGATGAATTGTGGCTTAATGAGCATCATGAACGGTTTGGATCGTGTAAATTCATGTTGGTTTTAAAGATTGAAGCTATTTTTGCTCTCTTTTTACTAGTTCATGAATGTATAGTTTAGGTCCTTATTCTTAAGAATGAATCTCCATAATGTCTTTAGTCTCTCATAAAAAGAGAGCAAAAAGTGAGTGGTTTAATGTTAATAAGTTAGCATTTGCCTTGATCTTCATAATAATCCCATAGATTTCGACATGATGAACAGTGTGGATCGTTGATATTTATATAATAATTAAAATTTGAGGCTTCATTTTCTCTCTTTTTGTTACATGCTTGCTTCCATGCATAGTATGCTTGATTTCATGCTTATGATTTCATCGACATTGTTAGTGTCATTTCGCTTTGTTCGATATGTTTATCGTGTTCACATTCATCTTTGTGTTTAAAGCTTTAGCATTGCGCATGCGGGATTAGGTTACTTTACTTTACTTGTTTATTGATTTTAAGTAATTAGTAGCTCAGATTCCATGTATTATTCGCTTTGATAGCTTTAGGTCAAACGCCAAATAAACTTTTCAATAAGCTACTTCGGGCCGTGGGCCCATTTTCTTGTGATGGGCCCATAGGCCCATTCCTCGTTTTGAGCCTTGGGGCTCATTTCCCTCTTTAATGGGTTTTAATACCTATATTCCTCTTTTCGAGCTCCAAGCCCTTTCTTCAAGTTTGGGCCTAAGGGCCCGCCTCTTTGTTAGACTCATGGGTCTACCTCTCTCTTGCGGGCATATAGCCCATTCTATCTTTCGGGCCTAAAGCCCATTCATTCTGGCAGGGCTCAAAACCCATTAGCATCTTTCGGGCCGTAAGAGCCCTATCCTTTCATTCGGGTCTAAGGATCCATGTCTTCTTCTATCGAACCTAAGGGTTCAATAATTTGCCAAACCCCTAGAAACAAATAATAATAGAGATTAAGTTCTCTAGTTTAGTTCCCTTCTAGGGTTAGGGTTTTGTGTGTTTTTAGTTCTAGGTTGCATTATCCTAGGATGCTGTGTTATTTTCAAGGGCATCTGGGAGTTTCACTCGAGATGAAGTTCCTGTTTTGCCTTCACCTTAGTTTTAAATGTTTTGATGTTTTGAAAGAAAATGTTTTTCAAAATTCATTTCATTTAGCTTAGGATTTCATGCATATAGGGTCATGATTATCCTAAAACAGATTAGGAATCTTTAGATACCCTCGTGCGATATTAAAGCATAGGGCATGCATACATTGCGTCCCATCGACGCTCGTTTTATTTTTCGGGCACACGTGCAATATGTGATCCCTTTTTTTGGGGCACGTCCTATGATGGACGTGATCCCTCTTGAGATTTACACCTAAGGGTGTTATGAATCTGCTCCTTCTCCGAGCACGTCTGTTGATAGATGTGATCACTCTTGGGCACGTGTATTGATCACGCACTCCCTCCTGAGGTTCACATCTACGGATGCTATGAACCCTTCTTTGGGCGTATATTTAGCACGTATGATCCCTTTCCAGGCACGTTCTCTCTTAGAAGTGATCTCTATTTTTATTCAGACACGTGTATACAACATGTGAATCCATTTTTCGCACATGTCCAAGGACATTGTCACCCTTTTCTTGAGAATTACGTGCAAGGACGTGATTTCTCTGTTTTGGCGACACACGTATACAACGTGTGAATTGCCTGAGTTTCATGTTCAAAGACATGACTCTCTCTTCGGCGCATGTGGCATACTACACGTGATCGCTTCTGTGCACGGTGTATACAGCCCCGTATCACATGTTTGAGTGTACGTGTACATATTGCACGTATGACACCCCTAGTTTGTGCGTGGATACAGAGCAAATCCACATCACTTTGCTTTTGCACACGGGCCTACTGATGGCACGTGTCGCTTTCTTGTGCTGCATTCAGACAGATGGATGCGCGCATCTTTTGCCCCAGAACTACTTATCCTGACATGTAGATTTAGGGGGGCTAGTTTATTTTTATTTATTCATTTACTTATTTAGTGCAGTTACTTTGTTTATACATATGGCATTGCTTAGTTTTAATCATGTATTCCCCTAAAAGCTTTTAATCGCGAAGTAGAGGCCGTCTTCACGGACGGGCGATTGTTGGGTGCCTAACACCTTCCCAACCCGTACATTGATCCCCTTATCCATTATCTCTGACCATATACCTTTCTTTGGACTATCGCCATGGTTTTTCTTAGAAAACTAGTTTTAGGGTGATTTTCCAAAATCTTGGGTCCTAATTCCCATAAATTAGGTGGCGACTCCATACTTTATCATATTCATTTCCCCCCACATGGGCGAATCTTATTTCGTGTTTCCCACGTATTCATTCCTCTCTTCTTTGGAGGTGGAGAGAGTGTGTGTGCAGGAGGTGCTGGATTCTGACTCCACAGTTGTTTTGAAATGATGTGTGGGATGGAGGTTCCCAGTTGTTGGGTATGTGTTGGTGATTCTCTAGGTACGGGCTCTCCCCCGGAATATATATTATATATGTTATGCTAGGCTTTCCCTCGGCTATGATTAGTATTGGTTTTCCCCGGAATATTACGGGCTTTCCCCCGATTACCCGATTTTCCCCGGATTATATTACCGACTTTCTCCGGAATATTATTAGATGGGAGATCACAACATATACATCGATGTTTAGTTTTTATAGGAAAATGTATTTTCTACTACTAAAACTTATAGTATTATATTATATATTTTAAGGTAATCTAGAAAAAGATTTGTAATGCCTACACGAGCAAATCATTAGAGTTTTTCTAAAATAATGATTTGTTACATGTTTTCATTACGTTTTCCTGACTCTTGACAGGAGTGGGACTCTCTTGAGAAAGGAAAACTATTGAAATCTAGGTTATTCTATTTCTCTTTCTGAAAAACCATAGTTGGATAGGTACGTGTATGATTCTAGAAATGGTGAAGTTACATACTGCCTAGATTAAGCAAAGACTTGAGGAGCGCAACAACTCCTAGATTATTTTAATAATCATTAAGATGTCTGCATGAGTCAAACAGCTGACCACCACAAAAACGGCTACATTGACAAATTATCGTCAAGGGTCCATCTGAACCCAAATCATGAGTCAGCGTGCTTCTCACAATAACTGATAAATCAACGCTCGGTCAGAAATTTGGAACTAATGATAGGGAGGGTTCCACATCGGTTAAGTTGGAACACGATTTTGCTCACTGACTAAGAGATGAAACATCTACTCGTGGCCTCTTCACTCTAAGATGATTATACTACGCAGTATTATGATGGTGAGATGTTGTTAGTTTATATTTACTTATATGGGTAAGTGAATCGTTATCGGTTTATATTATAGAAGAAGTACCAAATGCTTTTACTAATCTGTATCATAATTTTTCAGTTTTCTTTAAAACCTGCATTGTCTTAAATTCATATTAGTGACTACCTGTTAGTATTATAAGTTCTTACTGGGCTTTTTGCTCAGAAAATCGAAGAGATAATAGAAGAATGGATGTTGTGCCAATTGAGGAGGCTGGTAAAGGGAGAGTATTTACCTCAAGTTTATTATACTTGAGGTGTTGTAATTATTTAGTTGTGATGCAGTTTATTTTACATGCTTTGTATACATATTTTTTAACTATATAATGTAAAACAAACACACTTATGTTTATATTGTATCACTTGATAAATCTTATCTATGTATTATTTTTATTATCAGAGAGAGATTGTTTGGAGTTATGGATTGGATCCAGCCTAGTGAATGAATAGGTATTATTATTTTGATGAAATAAGATAGGTTGGTCTTGATGAGATGATATGACAATTGTGGATGAATGGAACGATTTCAAAAATATTAATTGTGGGTGAATTATCTCTTATTCAGGTTTATGACAGGATTCAGACCCTGAAAATACAGGGGAAACTCTAGGAAATTTTCCGTTGGGCCTAACCATATATTGAGGTGAGTAAAGTGCTGGCGGACTAGATTTATTTTAACTCTAATTTAGGTTCATAAACTTCTATTTAGGTTTGTTTAGTACTAATTAATCACTTTATGTAGTAAACCTAATGCCTCGAGATGCGATTCAATCTTCTAGAGATTTGAGTTTTAAATTGGGGTGTTATAAGGCCCATGGTGTATGTCATATATTCTAAGTTTAAAGAGAATAAAAGTGGGCCTAACAACCCATTAAGTGGGGTGTAGGCCCACAACATCTTATTTGAAAGCTTATGGAGTGGATTATTGCTTTAGGGGCAAAAGTGTTATTTTTAACCTAAGATTTTTATTACTTTCAAACAAAACCTAACTTTTGCCCACTAAGCTCAAGCATCACTTTTTAACATAAAGCATGAAAGTTATATGGCACTTTTTGGATCAAAAAATAAATAAACAACATTATGTGAAACCCACACATTTTTATGCATCAAAAAGTGAGCAAACAACTCTTTCATTAAACTCACATTTTTTCATGGATCAAAAATGTATTTTTATTTCAAAATGAACAACAACATCCATACATTTTTCATGGAGCATTATTTTCACATTAAAGCATTTCATGGAATTTTTTCATTATATTCGTGCTAACATACATTTTGAAGCATGCTTTCTTTGTTAAAACTAGATCAAAATGATGTAAATGGCCTTTTAACACAAATACAACATTACTCATGATCTAAAAAACATGATGTCTACATTATAACATGAATTTTATCACATGTCCTACACATTCAAAATGACATTTTCATGATTCTATCTTATGTAAACATCCACATATAGCAAACACCATTTTAGGCAAGTAAACTACACAACAACATATGATTTTGAAACCCCATATAACATTTTAACAAGTTCACAAATCAAGGCATCTGTGAAACCCTGCTAATAAAAAAAAAATTTACTAATAATATTAATAGTAGTAATAACAATAATATGAAAAAAAAGAAGAAAAGAAAGAAAAGAGAATAAAAGTGAGAGGGACAGAGAACCGAGAGAGAGACTGGAGTGAGGGAGAGACTGTAAAAGAGAAAAGCTGAGAGAGGGATAGAGAGTGAGAGAGAGAGAGGAACCGTGAGGGAGAGAAGCCGAGAGAGAGTGATAGAGGCAGATCGAGAGAGAGAGCTGAGGGAGGAAAGAAGGAGGAAGAAGAGGGAGACAGCAGCAGCTGCTGTCCCTGCCGGTAGAAGAGCAGCTGCTGCCGACCAGCTAAAGAGAAGGAGAAGAAGAAGGAAGAAGGAGGAAGAAGGAGGAGAAAGAAGAAGAAGAAGAAGAAGGAAGAAGGAGGAAGAAGGATGAGAAAGGAGAAGAATAAGAGAGGAAGAGAGGGATTGCTCCTTGGGTAAGATTTTTTAACCCATTTCACCCCCATTTCAGCGGAATATGATGGTATTAGGATGGTTGATCTACCTACTGAGTTTCTCACCAATCATTTTCGTGGTTTTACAGTTGACAGTTGAGGATCGAGATAGGATCCTTAGTGGTGCTGTGACGAGGTTCTTGGCGAGGGATTCCTAGTTTTGGGTTTGATGTAGGTTTCCCTCTCTTCAGTCACAGTGGATGTTTTGCTACTGTTTTATGTCTTGGTTGTGAGCCTTATGTTACTTTGTTTATATGAATACAACTCCTACTTTATCTTGTCCCACTATATATATTTTGGCAGGAAACAACAAACATAACTATATATTATATCACAGTTATATCCATGTTAAATGAGAAATTTGAATGTCGTAGTTATTTGCAGGTTCCTCCTGGTCCTACATCGTTGGGATTTCAGTTGAGTTGAGAAAAGAAATGGGTGGCAATTTTTTTAGTGCATACCCTTTTGTTTAAATTTGCTTCCGCTGCATATTTCTTGTATGCACTATGTTTATTAGGTGACAAAAGGTCTAGTTTACAGGGGAGACTCTACCGGATTTGAGTCTCGTTGTAGACTGATGGTAATGTCCCTTGTTTGGGGTACGGGGCATTACAGGTGGTATCAGAGCATTGTTAGCTCTGAGTAGACCCAATAACAAGATAAAAGCCACCAAGAGTAGGAAAACATTTTAAAAGCTAAGAGCTTTAA
>MVGT01003294.1:32676-70373 GCA_002174775.1 Macleaya cordata
TGTTCCTTGGCTACACTAGTAGAAGTACACTGCTATTGTTTGTATATGTATATGCAGGTTTTTCTTGATGTTTCAATCAACTATAATATGGATTGCTTTTATGAATGCTTCTGAGTTGTTATCGGGTTTATCGCTGCATGTGATGATATTAGGATGGTTGATCTACCTATTGAGTTTCTCACCCATTTATTTTCGTGGTTTTTACAGTTGACGGTTAAGGATCGGAGTAAGGTCCTTAGTGGTGCTGTGACGGCGTGGTTGGCGAGGGATCCCTTATTTTGGGTTGATGTAGGTTTCCCTCTCTTCAGTCACAGCGGACGATTACTTTTTTTTAACTCTTCTTCCTTAAGACTTATGTTGATGGCTCGGTGATGAGCCTTATGGTTATTTGTTTTACATGAAACAACCCTTACTTTATCTTTCTCTCTATATATATTTTGGCTGGAAACAACGAAAATAATTATATATCATATCACAACTATTTCATGTTGAGTGTGAAATGTGAATGTCGCAGTTATTTGCAGGTTCCTCCTGGTCCCATGTTGTTGGGATTTCAGTTGAGTTGAGAAAAAAAATGGGTGGCAAATTTTTAGTGCATATCCTTATTTAAATTTGCTTCCGCTACGTAAAATTTTATATGCACTGTGTCTATTAGGTGACGAAAGGTCCAGTTTACAGGGGAGACTCTGCCGGATGTGAGTCTCGTGGTAGACTGATGGTAATGTCCCTTGTATTTGGGGTACGGGGCGTTACAGTCTTCCGTGGGGAACCCATCATGGGGTATCGCCATAAAGCCGCCTAAAAGGCACGGATCATTTTGATTCAATATATTTATCTTGTTTCTCGTTATATGTTTTTCTTACTTCACAAGTGATCATGCACTCAACGTGTATTTTCTACACAAAATCATGTAACATGCATGCATTCATTATTTCGATATTGACATGCATTCGCCTTATGAATATCGGCTAGAAATTATACACATCACCTTCATGTTAACATTATATATAAAATATTCAAGTCCATGAAGCCAAACAACTACTCAATATTGATCCAACGTTACCTACATCATCATGGTATTAAATCACGAATTCAAGTTCATGAAACTAAACAACCACATCAATATTGATCTAACGTTACCCACATCATCATTGTATTAAATCATGAATTCAAGTTCATGAAAATATATGTCCATGATAAGATCGATTTAATCATATATATAATTCATCATGCCATTAAAATAAAACTCATCTACATCAAGATTTATTTTAAATCATGTTATATAGATAGGAATACACTCATAAGATTATAAGAAAGTTATGCAATATAGTCTTAAACCAAATTCCCTCCTACCTTAAGCTTCTCTCTCCTAAGCTTCTCTCTCCTCTTTTTTTTTGTGTTTCCTCCTTTCTTTTTCCTTCTTCTTCACTTCCTCCCTTTTTTGCTTAAGTTTTTCAATGGAGGATCATGGTTTTGAGGAGATGAGATGGTTAGAAGAGAGGAGAGAAATTGACTAACTAGGAGAGGTATTTTTTTTTCTTTTCTCGCCGAATGGAAGAATGAAAGAGAGAGAGGGAGAGTAAAGATCGAGCTAGAGTATTAGCTCCTTTTCTCTCACTCTCTCTCTCTCCAAATCAATATCTTTCCCTCCCCTCCCTTTCCTTTTCCAAAAATTCATCCATCTTTAGCATCTTTTTCTTTTAATTCAAAATGTTATGCTAGTGTGTGTTGCATGTTCATAACATCTTGATGTTTTAGGTCACCCAGAGCTTGACACATATCCATAAAAAATGAATCATACATTTGGTATTTTCATCATAAGTTTAATTCTAACTTGGTGAACAAATCTTTCTATTTTTTGTGTCATCTATACATAATAGGTAGGTTTTTTTTTAGGAATTTAATGGTCTAACCTATATTTGGTGTGGTCCTCCCTTGAATGGATCGATTATGACATACACACACACACACATATATATATATATATGACAATCTTTGAGTCATCTAGTTATAATCTTGACTCACCAAGTGAATCCAACGGTTAACATTTCTTGATATTTGTCCTAGTAAGGAAATATTATTATTATTAGTAATGTTTTAAAAATGAGCTAACCAAAAATAGTCTTCATCAAATGAATTCAAATTTTGAATTCATTCCTAACTTATATACTATCCTAAACTTGGTAGTTATTCTTTGATATTTTTGGTCACATGCTAACAATTTGAGAAGATATTCTCATTGATTGTTTTTTAAACTTCCCATAAGTATAGATTTCTTTCAATCAACAAGTACTAACCAATTATATATATAACATGAATATCTTTATTGCATGCATAGAGTTATTTTAGGTAACAATATATGTGCTAAGAGAGAGAGAGAGGTTGGATCGATTCTCTCTCTCTCTCTATTCCTAACGCCCCCACTTGTGGGGTCCATTGTGTCATTAATATCTTGCATTCAATATAATTGGTGTGATCTAAGAATATTTTTTAATGAATTAAATCCTCACATGGCGCATATATATACACAAATAGATATATACATTTATATATAGGTATCAAATCAACATATTTTCACAAGAAATAATAGAAATCTAAGCTTTAACGTGGGGTCCACCCTTTCCATATATATAATATGTACTTCATATCAACATATTTCACATGAAATAATGATTTCAACTCAACACAACTACTAATGATATCAACAAATTTCACATGAAATAATAACTACTAATGATATCAACAAATTTCACATGAAATGATAACTACTAATGATATCAATAAATTTCACATGAAATAATAACTACTAATGATATCAACAAATTTCACATGAAATAATAACTACTAATGATATCAACAAATTTCACATGAAATAATAACTACTAATGATATCAACAAATTTCACATGAAATAATAACTACTAATGATATCAACAAATTTCACATGAAATAATAACTACTAATGATATCAACAAATTTCACATGAAATGATAATTTCAACTCAACCTAACTACTAATATTAACCATCTAAACACATACAAAGAGAATTCATGCATGCATGCAAAACGTGTACGTAGGCAAGGGACTCGATAATTCCACCCCATAACATCCTCTAATGGACCTTCACTCCTATCCAAGCCTTGTTAGTCCACTAACAAGGTCCACGTGGGCCTGTGGGCTTAGGCCCACCCCAGGTCTAGTCTAGACCAAAAATTAAAAAAGAAATTCTCGGGTGTTACATTATGTGAAACATTTTTGCATAGATCTATGCTAAATCATCTGTGAAACATGATTTTGCATAGTTCCTGCAAAAAAAAAAATTCATAATTCATGCAAAAATATTTTTGCATAATTCATGCAAAAACAGTTTTGCATAGATCTATGTTGAATTTTTTTTCTTCTCTTTTCTATTTCTTTCCTCTTCTTTCTCTTTCCTTTCTTTTCTCTCTCTCTCTCTTACGTCCCTCTCTTCTCTNTATCGGTTTACCCTTATTATATTACTCAATCACATTTTTATCTTTTTCAAACTTGTACAGCTGTATGAGAGAGAAATGTAGGTATCTTTTTGTTTTTAAACTTTAAAATGTTATATCTCTTAAACTAAAATTTAAATTTTGACAAAATTCATATATTTAAAAAGCACTTTTCGAGATCTTCGAAACTAGACCAACCAAGAATGGTTTTTGAAAAAAAATTCATGAAATTCATGCAAATACATTTTTGCCTTATTCATGCAAAAATATTTTTGCATAGATCTACAAAAACTTTTTTGCATATGTTAAATCATTATGTGAAACATTTTTGCATAGACCTATGCTAAATCATCTGTGAAACATGATTTTGCATAGTTCCTGCAAAAATATTTTTGTATAATTCATGCAAAAATATTTTTGTATAGTTCATGCAAAATTATTTTTGCATAGATCTATGTTGAATTTTTTTTCTCTCTTCTTTCTCTTTCCTTTCTTTTCTCTCTGTCACATCCCTTTCTATCCACTTTTTCCTTCTTTTCTCTCTTTCCCCTTTCTCTCTTTTTTTTTTATAGAATATCATAAAGAACCTGATGATAATGATGAAGATGAATAAGCAGCAGCTGGGTTGTACTGATTACGAGCAGTAGCAGCAGGGAGGTGCAAGCAAACTTGAGAGATGGTTGATCGGACAACAACAACACCGTGCAAACAAATTCCCCCACGACATGATGACTTGTGTCCCTAATGATGATAAGGAGGAAGAATAGGAGACCCACCAGCATGATGATCACGTGATGATGATAAAAAGGCGTACGTGGCGGCCTTGTGGAAGACGTCCCAAGAGAGAGAGGCGACAAAGATGAGCAGCACGGTAACTATTTGGGAGGGAGGAGGGAATAAGAAAGGGGGATCGAGTTTGGGGGTTAAAGGGCAGATCTGTCCACTATTTATTTTTGGACTAAATAGACTCATATAAAATTTGGTGGACTAAACAGACTGAATTAAACTCATAATAGATGTATTGGTCGATCTCCCTTATTATTATTGCATGAAACCTAAGGGTGTTAATGGGTACCAAAATACCCAGAACCGAACCGGTACCGGAACCGTTTATTGTAGTTTCGGGACCTCATTTTGTGGATCCGATTAATTTCGGATCCATTTCGAAGCTATCCGTTTTGGATCTGTTTAATTTCGAATCCATTACGGATCCACCCAACAGGTACCCGCGGGTACCCGGTTCTGTATAGTTTTTATAATTTTATAATTTAATCTACTATCATACAATAAATTTTTAATTTTTTTTGATTTTTTTTAATTAAAAAACAAAAGAAAAGAAACCAATGACTATTATACAACAAATTTGTAATAAAATTAATTTTATAATTGAATAGAATACGAAAATACAAACTGCAAATACTTTTCATGTGAAAAAAAGTTTTAAAAAATATAAAAATGGGTATCGGGTACCCTATGGTACCCGCGAATCCTAGCGGTACCGGATCCGAAACCACCAAGTTCCAGAACCGGAACTGAGAGGATCCAGAACCGCATTCATATTAACTGGACTGGATCTCAAACCTTGGTCCGGTGACACTCGTAAAAACCCTAATACTCAAATTAATTATTGTATGCAAGTAAGACGACTGACTATTCACGCTCGCAAGATTCGTTCCTTCTCTGTTATTGTCTTCCGAGTTATATATCTTGTTGGATTCCTCCAGGGCTTCGGATATCTTTTGTCATCAATGATGATGATGAGAGTCAGGCAGCTCCTTGTTCTAAATTTCTAATAACTCTGCCCTTTATTTGTTTGCAGTTATCATTTCTTCCTGTTGTTGTTGTTGAGAAAATAACTAGGAAGATAAAAAGGAATGATCGTTAATGGCTAGAGTCCAGTCAAGCTCAAAGAACAATCAAGATCACGACGTTCCAGATGAATGGCAAGAGCCTCCATTCGACATATCTTTCGGTCCATAAAAAATTCCTTCTTTCCTTCTCTGGCAATCCCCCCAAATTTCACCAGCAAATTCCACCTTTCCTCCTCTGCTTCAATCTCACCTGACAACAGAAACTCTCTCTACCATTCCATCCTTCTTCCTCTCCAAACATGCCGAAGCATGTCTCAACTCCTCCAAATTCAAGCCTATCTCATCACATCTGGTTTCTTCAAACACCCTTTTCCCGCCCGTCAACTTCTGAAACTCTCCTCAGATTTTGGCGATATCGACCACACCATCTTGCTCTTCCGATACATAGACTCACCCAATACGTTCTGTGTAAACATAGTCATCGAGAATTACTCTAAAACCTCTAATCCCCACCAAGCTGTGGTTTTCTATTTTGAAATGATGCAAAAGGGGTTCCTCCCCAATAGTTACACCTTCCCCCCTCTCATGAAATCTTGTAAGAAGATGATTGGTTCTTCCCAAAAAGCCACAGGGCAGAAATGCCATGGCCAGGCTATTAAAAATTATGTTGTTGATGTTCTACCCGTTCAGAATTCTTTGATCCATATGTATGCAAGTTTTGGACTCATAGATTCTGCTTGGCGTGTGTTCGATGGAATGTCTACTAGGGATTTGGTGACTTGGCATTCAATCGTCGATGGGTACGTAAAATTGGGCGAGTTGGTTGTTGCGCACAGGATTTTTGATAAAATGCCCATCAGAAATGTGGTTTCTTGGAACATCATGATTACCGGATACTTGAATGCTGGGAACCCGGGATGCGGGTTGAAGCTATTCAGGGAAATGGTTAAGACGGGATTGAAAGAGGATGAAAAGACAGTAGCACTTATGCTCAGTGCTTGTGGCCAGTCAGCTAGGTTGAAGGAAGGAAGATCTGTTCATGGATCACTTATGAAGAACTTTTTGAAGTCAAATTTGATAGTTGACACAGCTCTGATAGACATGTATAGTAAATGCAAAAGAGTTGAATCTGCGAAAAGAGTGTTTGACAGTATGGTGAAGAAGAATTTGGTTTGTTGGAATACAATGATATTGGGGCACTGCCTTCATGGATGCCCAGAAGATGGGATCAACTTGTTTGAAGAAATGGTGAGGAGAGGGGATTCCAAAGGTGGAATGCTATGTGGTCATAATAAGAGTAAAATTCGGCGGGATGAAGAACATGTAATTCTCCCAGATGAAGTTACGTTCATAGGCGTATTGTGTGCTTGTGCTCGTTCTGGGTCATTATCTAAAGGGAGAGCTTACTTTAACCAGATGGTCAATGTTTATTGTATAAAGCCCACATTTGCCCATTACTGGTGCATGGCTAATCTCTATGCTGGTGCTGGGCTTCTTCAAGAGGCAGAAAAAATCTTGATGAGCATGAGCATGCCAGATGGGGATGAGGAGGAGGAGGAGGAGGAGAAGGAGGATAGGTGGTTATCAGATGACTCAATGTTGTGGGGTTCCTTGCTTGGGTTATGCAGATTCAGGGGTGACGTGGATTTGGGAGAAAAAATTGCAATGCGCTTAATCGAGTTGGAACCACACAACTCCTCATGGTACATGTTGCTGTTGAATATTTATGCGGCAGCAGGTCGATGGGAGGAGGCTTTAAAGGTGAAGGAGTTGACAAAAGAAAGGGGGGTGAGTAGAAAACCCAGTTGTAGTCTTTTTGACTTAAATAAAATCGTTCATGATTTCAAATTGGGAGAGAATTCTAATCAACCGGGGATGATACAAGTGTACGCTATGGTGGATGAACTAGCTCGAAGGCTAAGTTTGCCAAAGCGTGGTACTGGTACATCAACCAGGAGCTACTGTCTGACAGAAAGGCCTGATACATCTTCTGAGAGGTATCAAAAGTAGTTTTGTTTCCCTCGCCTTGTCTTTTTTTGCTTAACCATGAAAAAAAGATGGATTTTGGATATGAATTCAAAGTTTTGTTCAACTACTTCAAAGAGAACGAATGCCCTCTGGCAACAAAATTGTTATTGTTGTTTTAACTGTAGTAGGAAGAGCTTAACTATGAGATATTTAGCTGGATTTTAAATTGAGTAAGAAATAAATATGATCCTCCTGTTCTGGACTCACTGGACTCACTTAAGCAAGAACAGACAGGCAGAAACAACTCCTTTTGCTGTCATCAGGTCTGGATGCAAATATTCCCCTTTAAGGTAAGTTAGTTTAAGACTTCTTAATGCTGTCTGCCTGTCCCCTGTTCAACGAAACTTAAAGAAAGTCAATTTCTTACATTCTTTTCTTTTCGTTATACTTCACATTTTTTGGAGTGAATTTAATTTAACAGATTAGTTTTATGTTCATGGATAAGATTGAGGTCTTGGTAATGTATTGATTAATAGCTAGGGGTTGGTGTAGTTGAGTGTTGAGGTGCCTCATGTCGTATCTTGCATTCAACATGAGTTACCTGGACTGGCCAAGCAAATGCGTCTCAGGACCCTTGTTAGCAATTACCTGTATGTTTAAGGTGTTTAAACCTTGTGCTGACCTCAGTCTTCTCTACAGTCAGTGTGGATACCTTCTATGAAATAGATGGATTGAAGGCTTACATCTTCTTCCACCTCGAGGCTTATGCGTTGCCCCAGGGAGACAAACACCTCATACGTGCTTCACGCTGTTTTAAATATTTCAGGTACACACAATACCAGAACAGGTGCTGGTTCATGATTGAGACATGTGAAATGGAACCAGCACGACAGGTCACAATTACTTGTTTTTTTCCCTATTTAGTTTATTATTTAATATATAATAATTGATCAAACATTTTATTAAGTAGGGCAGCAAATTTCTAGAAATAAAAGTCCATGTTCCCACTCTTCGACATTTCTATATGGTATACATTCAAGTAATGTGAAATCATGCAAAAGACTCTTGTACAAAAGCATCTAAGAGTGTTCCACCAATCAAAAATTGCAGCAATACTTCATGAAAAACCTAGAAATAATTACAAATTGGATCTTCTAAAACTAAATTGAAATTCCTATTATGAAGAGGAGTAATTTTTTATAAAGATCAGTACAAAATTTTTAAAAGTAATACAATCAGAAAAAAAATGAAGAAACTAAAAACAATAGAGATATGTAATACCTCTTGAACATGTTGCTGAATTTCTCTGTTAAATCCTCTTCAACAACTACCTTAGAATCTGAATGCAAAAATAAGAAAGAGTAAAAATAGAATGAGCTCAAGAAAGACAGACTTACACAGGAATAGTATATATCAACAATGGTTTCAATGTTCTAAACTCATAAACCTGAAAGAAAAATCGATTAAAGATGAAATAAAAATAGGACACAAAAGACACATCTCAGATTTGGGGGATTATAAGAATAATATCGATTCAACCAAAAAAATTCAGATATTGATCAGTCAAGTACCTGTAAGGAATGAGGCTGATGTAATTATGTTAGGGATGAAGAGATCAGCCTTCTAACTGATTTTTGTTTTAGTTTTTTTTAAAAAGAAAATATGCTCTGCAAAAACAAAAAAATTAAAAGAGGATCAGATGTGCAAAAAAAAAAAAAAAAATCTAAAAATTGAGAACTGATATCATTCTTTCACCTCTTTCGTCAAGTAACTATACAAAAATATGCTCTGCAAAAAATTTTAGTATAATCTCAGCCGGATCTCATCAAGCAAACTATACAATTAAGGGAAACTTGACCTAGTGACCCGATCCAGGGGGTGGTTCGGCCGAATAATTCGCCACAACTATGGTGCAAGAAAACTAATCCTTCTCTTTTTCCGGACATATTTACCCCTCTTATATAAACCGGAGTCTTGTATCCTGACTCTTGGTTTCTTATTTCCAACTAGAAAACTGTGAGGGAGAGAAGAACGAAGGAGAGCTAGAGAGAGACATTGAAAAAAAAAAACCCAAAAACAGTAGCAGAAAAACGCAAAGAAGAAGAAGGAAAGAGAGCAAGGGGGATCGGCCATAAGCTTTCCCCCTTTGTTAGTTTTCAGATCGGTTTCTTCTAACTTTTTTTTTTTTTTTTGCAGGTTCAACATTCTTCTTCTTCATCGTTTTTTTCAGTTTACGTACAATGGATAGTGTGTTTCATTTCTGAAACTTAGTTTTATTACTTTGGTATAGGGTTTTATTCTCGTTTTCTACTCTATTAGCCTCTGTTTCAGTAAGTTTTCTAACCCAAAATCATTTAAATTTCTGCCGATTGCATTAGGACTTAGCCATATTAGCTAGGAAGACCTTAGAATCACTTTGAACTTCTCTAGGTCACATCCCAGCAATATTGTAGGCTAGTATCGATACCCACTAAAAGGAGTATCGATACTGCCTTAGCCTGTTAGACAAGCTAGGCCAGTATCGATATTGTCCCAGTAAGTATCGATACCAGACTACCTATATCGATACCCATTAGGGAAGTATCGATACAACGGGCCATTTTTCCAGCACATGCTTCAGGCTTATGCCTTGCGCGTTTTTAGCCCGTGCCACGTGCATATGGAATCTCTTGACCTAAAACTTTAGGTATTGCTCATTCTTTATAAATAGAAGGTAGCTAGACCTTTAGAGATATCTAGATAGGGTTTTAGAGATAGAATCATCTAGAGAGAGAAACTTGGTAGCCTCCATCTCCAACATTTAGGGTTTCCAAGTTCAAGAGAGGGAAAGCTCACCACTCCATGTATGATGCTCTAGAGCTACTCTCTTAGCGGTTTATTCTTGCTAGACCTTCGATTACTCTTCTAGCATGAGAACCCATTTGTGTTGAAGAACATCCAACCTTCAAAGACACCATAGTCACCGGTGGAGTTCCGATGAGTTCGAGACTTGACGGTGGTCAAGTGAAGCTTAAGGATTCAAGTATACGAGTGCAGGAATTGGAGGACTTCGAGTTGGAGACGCACAACACTATTGAAGAGGCAGTTCGTGGATTCAAGCAATGGAGAAAAACCGGTCGAGTTTGCATGAGGGAGTTGTGTAGTCGATGAAACAGTTGTAAGCTTTCTCACAACTCTTAGTAGTTATTTCTGGACTAGGTCCCAGGCTAAGTAGTCGGGATCGGGATTGGCCCTGACTCGGCAAGGGGCCGATCCCCGAGTCAGGCGAGTCAGNAATCGGCCGTGACAACTACAAGTCCCCCATCCCTCAATAATGAACTTACTTTCTCAGTTATATCAAAGTAGTGCATGTTATAATAATAACTATTAGTAATCAGATATCATATTGGCATCATATTGGGTTTTTTTTATAGAACTTTGTCAAAAGTAGGTTTTTTTATAGAATAAAATAGTCAAAAGGAGAAGAAATGTGGCTGTTGCAGCTGAAAAAGATGTTTTTATTGTGTTAAAAGTAGAGTCAAATTGTCAAAAGTAGGTTTTTTTTATATAACTTTTTCATAAAGAAGTATATAAAATGAAAGGTTTCCACCGTAAAACCCAACATAACTGCAACCTCTATAGTTGTGTTGGTTGTTTCGATTGGATTCCTTTTGTAATAACCTTATTTTTCAATATATTCTTTTCATCTTTAGAAAAAAAAATCCAACACAATTAGTTTTTTTAACAAAAAAGTTATTTTTATATAAAAAATTGTGGCCGAGTCAGTGACGAGTCACTCGCCGAGTCACAATTTTTTGCAAAAACTCGGTTGACTAGGTCTGACTTGCCGAGTTACTCGGCTAAAAGTAGACTTGGGGGATCGGCACTGGCTCGGCTCGGCCTAGTCCCGATCCCCGAGTTACTCGCGAGTAACTCGGCGAGTCAGGCCGATCCCGACTACTTAGGTCCCAGGGTTTTTTCCGTTAGGTTTTCCCCATCTACAAAAATCATTTGTGTCGATTATGTGTGAATGATTTTTATATGAGATTGAAATATTTAGCTATGGAGGATGAATATTAGCACCAACGTCATAAACGGAATTTCGTTCGTGATAATGATCGCAATACGAGTTTTTTCTATCTTTCTATTAGGAAAAGATATCGTAAAAATACTATTGAATGTATTCAATTAACTAATGGAACTTGGACTACTAATATTAAGGACATTACTACTTGTTTTATTGATCATTTTCAATCAGCTTTCGCTTTCGAAAATATATTCGATGTGCCTACTAATTTTTTGGATAATATTGTGCTTATATCTCCTGCTGAAAATCTGCATATTGGTTCTGTTCCTGATAAAGATGAGATATATAGGATGCTTTGTTCTATGGGATCTTTCAAATAATTTTTCGTACAAATTTTATTCCTGAAGATTTGAATCATACTTTTCTTACATTGGTCCCTAAAATTAAAGATCCTACTTCTCCTGTTCACTTTCAGCCCATAGCACTTTGTAATGTCTTATATAACTCATCACCAAAATCATCACATCATGGTTAAAAGATGTCATGCCCCGTCTTATTCTCCCAATCAGAATGCGTTTGTTGCAGGACGTTAAATTACTGATAACTTAGTCATCATTCAAGAACTAAATCATTCTATGAAACGCTCTAGTATGCAATCTGGTTCTTTCGCTTTCAAAATTGATATGGCTAAAGCATATGATCGCATGGATTGGGATTTTTTAAGATGTGTTTTATACAAGTTCGGTCTTCGTGATGCCACTCTAGATCTGATCATGAATTGTGTTCATAATCCTTCTTTTTCCGTTTTTATTAATGGTCGGCCTCACGGTCGATTTGTTAGTGAGCGTGGGTTGCATCAAGGATGTCTCCTTTCACCTTATTTATTTATCTTATGTACGGAAGGGTTAACTTTGCTAATTGATCATCATGTTAATGAAGGACTATATCAGGGTCTTAATATCAATAGGTATGCTCCTATGATCTCTCCTTTAATGTTTGCCGATGACTTAGTCCTTTTTGGGGTTGGCACAGATTCTAACATTGTTATCTTACAATCCATTTTGCAGACTTATTCTTTGTGGCCGGGACAGTATACAAATTATGTCAAATCAAGTATATTTTTTAGTCGAACGGTGGCTTCAGATCGACGCATCGTTCTTGCAAATCGTTTGGGGGTTCGGATCATGTCTAATGCAGATAAGTATTTAGGGACCTTCCTTCTCCAACCTAACTCTCGTTGTTCTTCCCATTCCCATCTTATTGATAAAACTAGAAGCAAATTGAGTAGTTGGAAACGCCACACTCTCTCTCACTCTGGGTGTTAAATTATGATTCAATCTAGTTTGGGGGCTATTTCTATATACTTCATGTCCACCTCTCTGCTTCCACAAGATGCTTTACATAATATACATAGAGATTTTTGGTGGGGACATGATACAGATCAACGTAAGCTACACTTTTTGCGTTGGTCTAAAATTTGCTTACCTAGGGATATGGGAGGGTTGGAATTAGGCATCTTCCTTTGGTTAATTGTTCCTTAATAGGCAACCTTATTTAGTGGTTTTTTCAGTCTCCTAATGACCTTTGTGTATGGTTACTCAAAGCCAAATATCTTTGCTTGATTTCATTTAGGGACTGTACCACCCCAAGAGATTGCTCGGCTACTTGGAGGGCTATGACTACTGTGAAAAAAGATTTTATGCCTCATCTTTGTTGGATTATAGGTGATGGTAAATCAGTTAGAATTTTTGAGGACCCATGGATCCCATTACTGCCTGGTTTCACACCATCCACCACCATGCGTGATTCTACTACTTGTGTTTGGGTTGCTGATCTGTCCTGGGAGCTCTTCTTGGAATTTACCACTTCTTTTACAGTTGTTTACCCCTTATAGGTACAAGCTATTACTCGAATTATTATCCCTCACACAGTTCAAGATGATCGCCTTATTTGGATCAAGACTCCTACAGGTCAGTTCAGTACCAAATCCTTTTATACTACACTTTTAGCTGATGAGGCTACATCTTCAGGTATGCATTCTTCTTTCCCTTGGAAGAAATTATGGAAGTTGTCTAATTGCTCTCTTCGTATTAAGATGTTTGCATGGAGATTGATTAATGGTACAATTGTTGTGCATAGCGCTATAGGTCGTTTCCTTTCTCATGTTGCACAGCATTGTCCTCTTTGTGCATTACATCAAGAAACAATTGATCACCTTTTTATACATTGTTATTACTTGAATGAGTTCATAATTGTTCTGTGTCACGATCGTATGATTGTTTAATCGGTAAAAAGATGAGTTAGGTATTTTTTTTACTTTCTCTCTCTCCATCTCTAGGCTTAATTATTTTGGCACATTTTGTGTTATGAATTCCAGTTAATTACTAGTAGTGCCCAATGATGTTGTTTCATGTTTGTTCTTTCGTTTTTGTTCTGATGCTTTTGTTTTATTTACTTCATAGGGTGTTTATGGTTAATTTTCAGAGGAGCTACAGAGGAAATTATACATATCAACTAATGTTTGGGAAATATAGTTGAGGATTTCAATTGCCAGAATTCTACTTGGAGTTGTTGCTTTGATGGCATTGGGTCTAACACTAAAACCCTTCTTTTCAGGTAAAGATGGTGATGCTGAAAGTAATTGCTCGGACTGTTGGACTTCATCGTTTGATTGTGTTGAACTTTTACCCTTTTCTTCAAAAATATGTCCAGGTATACTATGTTAATGATACATTGATGTATTTTGTTCTTTTACACTTCAAATTATTATTTGTGTGATGGTATATGCAAGTTCAATGTATTTTGCTACACATGTTGCCTCATATATAATATTACTGATTTGCTTGTTGCAGCAATTCAGACTTTCCATGATATGTTTGTGCTTCTCTTTAGCTCTTAACTTTATAGTCTGTAGTTTCTGTTGCTTACTTTCATTGTGGAATGTCACCAGTCTTGTTCATTTTGTGATCTTGCTGCTATTAATTGATTTGTTTTGGCTAGTTTAACTGTTTTTTCTTTCACCAGAAACCCTAAAATTGATTTCGAACACTTCTTAGAGTCTTAATTTCCTAGTGATAAGCTTTCACTTAGTTTATGATGTGAAAATTCACTTAGAAATCTGTATATTACTTTTCTGGATTTGTTGTTGGTATTCTTTGTCTTTACTCATGGTGAGAATGAACTTACAAGGTAGGGGAATGACTCTGGATCGAAAGGAGACAGTATATTGACTCTTCCCTCTATCTTGGTTGTTTATTGTTGCTTGCTAGATAAGGTTTTGAGTCACAGATTTTCAATTAAAACATTTAGCATGAGTAAAGTTAGGGTATTATCATTGGAATCACTTTATGATTTTCCTAATTAAGTTTGGATTCTGATGTAAGTAGGATTTGATGTAACTCATTATTTTATAATGCAACATGTTTGCTTATTAATGATCTTGTTTAGTTTAAAGAGGATTAATTGTTAGTAACTCAGATGCCACTATGATGATTATAGGAATCTAGAGAAAGAGAGAGTCATGAAAGGTAAAAACGCACGTAGTACTGATAAAAGCTCATATTTACAATGACTGATATAGAATTTTATATATTAATTCTTTTTTAGCTAGTACACTTAGCTCCTATTCATCTTCACTCATTGCTGGTTCCAAAATAGAACAAGAAAATCGAACACTATTGTAGGGTTGAGTAGCTAACTAGGTAGTGGGTAGCATACTATAGAGAGAGTGATAGAGAGAGAGAGAGAGAGATGTTAAAAAAAAAAAAATCAAAATAAAACATTTTTTTATCAGAACCAACAAAAGAAGAAAATCACACCAAAACAGGGAAGATTACATTAGGGCAGTTTAAGTTTAACTTACTAGGTAGCGGTAGGCTTAAAATCCAAACTTTGAGATCTTGTAATCATCATTAGCAAAACAACTCCAACGGCAACAAAATGAGAAGCAACAACAACAACAGCAATAAGAGTAGCTTTTGTTTCTAATTACGAAATCCATGTCTGTTGTGATTCATCAATTGGTTAGAGAAAAGACAGTTGATTGATTGTAGCTTAATTTTGGACTAAAGATAGAAGGATCGTTATTGTAGTTCTGCAGCTAATTTGACCTCCATGTTTTTTTAAGTCGCAAATAAGATCTACTTGAAGGGGCAGAACTTTAACTGTAATAGGACTATAGGAGACCCCCAAGCATCATGGGACCTCCTTTTTCTTCCATTCTTGATAGGGAAATTTTGAAGTTAAAAGAAGCTTCCCCTGATAGGTAGTTGCTCTATGAGACGGTTTATTTCTGTCGTCTTAGGTTTTTGCTCCATGTCTTATTCTTGTGTATTCTTGTGCAACTGTGAAATGAAGTCCTAGGGAAGAGAAAAGGTCTTCTTCAATTTCAATTAGCTCTTGGTGGTAGGCATCACTGTCCTCTGGTCGGCACAAGATGACCATCTCTACCTTGCTGAACTGGTGGACTCAATAAAGACCCCTGCTCAGACATACATACAGCTAGCATATCATATATCCCGTACCTTTTATGCAATATTGGAATTGTCTTCAAAAGAAAAAAGTGTTGGGTAGAAAGTAATTCACAAAGTTCACTAAAGAAGGAAGAAGGTTTTATTTAATCAACTGAAAATTAGATCATTCCCCAATGAAATTGCTACTTCTTTTATTATGGCTCAGGGTTTAATAAAAATACCTTATGGTTCCGTTTTTCCAATAAAACAAAATTTATGGTTCTGTTTTTAATTTTGATTCCTTGATTTCATTGCAGGACTCTAGATATGGCATCAGGGGAGACTTGGGTGCACCTGCCTATCGAAAATTGGAAGTGTGGATGCCAGGTCTAGGACGGTATGGGAGGTATGTTTACGAAATATATCCAATAAGTTAGGTTTAAATCTGTCATTATGGATTCACTGCCAATTCCCTGGGTAACTACAAAACTTAAATGTGTTAACAATGAGGGATCTACTGGTCTTTCAATGATTAGTCACGTTCTTTTAGCTATCCACTTTCAATTCTTTATTGGATGATTACGATTTAGTTTGTGTTATGATCTTTGTGATGTGGGCAATAAAAAAGGTGGCCATTTGCAATTAGTCCTGGAGCTTCTTTAGTTGTTGTTCACTCTTAAAGAATCTCTAATCCAACCGTCTGTTGCAACAGATCTCAGCTGGCGTTTAGGTATCAGATTTCGACCTTCATCAGAACAACCTTCATCTAATTCTAAAAAGGACAAGGCTAATGTTGGTGCAGGCCAATTTGTGCACACACTTAATGCCACTGCATTTGCAGTCCCGAGGATGATCATCTGCCTGTTACGATTTCTTGTTAACTCAAACGAAATTTCACATTCTTATGTTTTATATGATAGCGGCAAAACTTCAGAGCAAGCTAGATGGAGAAGCCAACCAGACTATGGTGCGGAAACTGATCGAGAAAATGGCAATGGGGACCCACGGAAGCAGATGGGAATGTATTTTCAAAATGGGACAAATCTATTATGTATAGTCAAATATATACTAAGTATTGATTTTGTAATTTGTTTTTTGAATATGAAACTGAATTTGAATTGAGAAAATAAATTTTGATTTGAATTATAATAGTTTCTCATATTTGAAATTGCATATTTTTAGGTTTAAATTGGAATAGGTACCCTCATTGCCACAGGGGACCACAGAGTGCTTCAGACCACTGTTTTGATTGTAACAGTGGTTTTAAGTCGTTGTAAAGACCACTGTCTTACAAATAACAGTGGTTTAAAGTCCTAGTTTTACACCACAGGTTTCCCTGAAACAGTGGTCTAAGTGCTACTGTAGAACACAGGTTTTAGCAAAATAGTGTACTTTTAATCACACTGGGATAGACCACACCAATAAGTAACGAAAGACCACAGTTAAAAACCGTGGTCTAAAGCCTTTTTTCTTCTAGTGGTGGATTAATTACATCAAGAAACAATTGAGCACCTTTTTATACATTGTTCTATTACTAAGGCTATCTTTTTGGCATCACCTTTGGGTTTTCGTTTCGACAACCCCCTTTTATCCATTATTGAACTTCTCTCTTATTGGATTAATGATCCTTCTGGTCTTGAGGTTTTTCATTTTGGCATCTGTTTACTATGGTGCCTCTGGAAAGCACGTAATAGAGCAATTTTTAATCATCATAAGGAATTTCATATTTCTGCTGTTATCAATGAGGCTATAAAGGGGCATTCTGATTATTCTTTTGCTATTGTAGACCTGCCTAATGATGAGAGCAACATTCCTGCTGTGCTCGATCGATGTTCCATCGATGTTCCAATCTGTAAGTGGATTCCACCACCTAATTCTGTGATAAAAATAAATGTTGATGGGGCTGTTGGTTCCTCATTGTCTGCATGTGCTGCTGTTGCTAGGAATCATATTGGTGATTTCCAAGGCTGTGGGACTTCATGTAATCCTTGCTATTCACCCTTAGAAGCTGAAAAGCTGCTGCCTTCCTCCTTGGTGTTCAACTTGCCATTAAAAATCAATTTTGGTCTTGCATCATTGAAGGGGATGCTCTCAATATAATCAGCTACATCACTGATACTTCTTCTAATGTCCCCTGGCGGATTCGATCCATTGTACTTGATAACCGGTCCTTAAGATCAAATTTCACTGATATAACCTTTGTCTATGTTAAGAGAGTATGCAATATAATGCTGCTCATGCTCTTGTTAATTAAGTTTACTTTGAACTCTTGTATCTCTGATTGGTGGTCTGTCTTTGCACCACCCTCTTGTATTTTTAACTCTCTTTTGTTTGATCTCTCAGCTGGTACTTAATATAATTTTACTGTGTTTCCCACAAAAAAAAAAAAAAGAACGTCATAGTCATCAATTAGTTATATGATCCGGTAGATCATAATGCTCAAAGAAACTTATGATCCAGAAAATTAGGTACTTAATGTATTTAGATTATTTATATCCTTTAAGGATGATTATTTATATACTAATTGATTAACAGATAACCACCAGAAGATTGGTTGTGTAATAATTCGTTTTGCACCTGAAGATGCAAAATCATGAAATAATGTTTTAATTAATTATATCTCCATATCCAACCATTAGATTTAGCTGAATTTTTTATATATCTATTATTCATTAGGGAATCCCGAAGCATCCCACCAAATTTCACCTTGTTTCGATATTGTAAACCTACTGAAACAGTTTTTGTAATTTATTTAGACTTAAACCGTTAAAATTTTATTTTGCATTGATTACTTTGTTATACTAGCTAATTATTAAATGATCCAAATGATCATATTTTTTAAAACAATCCTACGATCCAGAAGATCGTATCTCTGAACTAATTATATGATTTAGATTGTCATACTTCTCAAATAATTAATTTTATGATCTAGAAGATCATGTACTTGAACTTGTTGTATGATCCAGAAGATTATTTTTAAACTAATCATATGATCCTGAAGATCGCATTCATCTTGTATTTCTAGATCCAGAAAATCAAATTGCTCAATTACTAATGATCAAGACGATCAAACGATATGATCCAGATGATCATAACTTTCAACGAATTCTATGATTCAGAAGATAATATCTCTTATTTAGTTGCATGATCTAGAAGGTCATATATATTCAGTCTTATGAGATCTAGAAGATCCAAATTTCTCAATAATTACTGTAATCCAAGAGATCATTTTGGCAGTTACTTAGGGCCCGTTTGGTTCGCGTTTGTAAAACTTATTTTCAAAAACTAATTTACACCTAAATTAATTACATTTTGTATCACATCTAAAACTATTTTTTTGACTTTACTATAAAATCCTAAATGATTTCATTGAAAACAAAGAAAACAACATTTTTTTGTTTTGTAAAATCATACATGATTTTATTGTAAATCCTAAAACAGTTTTGGATGTAGTACAAAATGCATATTAATTTAGGTGTAAATTAGTTTTTGAAAACAAGTTTTCCAATTGTGAACCAAACGGGCCCTTACTTTTTGCTTATGATCTGGAAGATCATTTTATCAAATTATTTCTGCTATAAACATGAGTGATATATAGTATGATTTATCTACAAATTTGTTGAATTTTTGTGGCAATATGATATAGGTACCCTACCAAAGCGCTAATAGAAATCAGAGTTTTTAAATAAAAACAAGTAGCGGAAAAATTAAATTATGTTCAAAACTTTTCAGATTTCAAAAAGATCACTTAATAGTTAGAAGGGATCTAATAAGAATGGTTAAGTTGATTATCTTCAACGCATGATTAAACCAACTCCACATATTATATAGAATGACTCAACTTTATGCTCCAATCTACCGGTTTAGATCTTCAATTCTCTCCTTCTTGAAACCTGAAACTGAAACCCTAGAACTAGAACTTGAATGGAAGCTAGGGTTTGAATTTCTAATAAAATACCTAACTAGAAGATGGAACTGAGAATGAGAGGGGAGAAGTGGGTGGTTTTGGCAGGGGTGGTTCTTCTGCCAAAATCGTCCCCTCTCTGTATATAATATAGGGAGGTCCCAACCCTACTCAGATTCCTACTCTAATTAAGTCTCTTGGGCCCCACATCTTTTAGCTAATTTTATTTTGTATTTAATTCTTTGTTTTTCACTAGGGGTGGGACTCGGGCGGGTTGGGCGGGTTAGAGGCTTTGGACATGCCATGCCCATATTGTACCTCACTTACCCAGAATGCCCATAGAACCCATAAAACCTATAAGAGGCTTACCCACGCATGGCCCGAGTGGGTTTCTTGGGTTCTTCGGGTTTCTTGGGTTCTTCGAGTTGCCCATATTTCAATAAATTTAGGTGATTGAATAAAATTAGTAATACAAAAAATTAATAAAAAATAAATAATAAACTTAAATAAATAAAATATCCTTCATAGTTTAAAAAGATAAACAAACTAACAATCTACTCACATAGTAAATGAAAATTTTAAACAAAATCTAGTAACAACAAAATCCAAATCCATAATTGTCTTTATACTATTTTGAGTTTTCCTTATTAAGTAATATTATAATTTACTTTATATATGAGACAAAAGGAAAGTTTTTATTTTGGGTCTTAATACCTCCATCCTATATTAGTAACTTAATATATTTATCCATTTATATCTTTCAAAATACTTGGTAAAATTAGAGTTTTCTTTTTCTGGTTACATATTTCCATGTTAGAAATCAATTTAAATCTTAATATATGTATATATATAAGTTTCTCGGGTTGGGCGGGTTACTTAGTTAGCAATTATCTATGCCCATGCTTGGTTAAATTTGACTACAGGTTGGCAAAATAATGCCCATACTTGCCCAAATTTCCGACAACCTTTGCCCATGCTTGCCCAAATACCGGGTCGGGTTCGGGTTGGTCGGTTGACCCAACCCAAGCCCCACCCCTATGTTTCACACAAATTAGGATATAAAATAAATAATTATAAATTAGTCCACCACACTTTTGTAATTGAGTACTCTGAAAGATGCAGTAATTAAAATAAAATCCTTTCTCTGTTAATACTGTACTTAAACCCTCAACTATTTATAGATATTCATAATAACCCTTAGGTTAGATACTAATACTAGTAACACTACCTTTAGAAATATTACATCTAAGTCCTTGTATCATCTTATTTGCTATAATATTATTATTCTAAATATCTCATTAGAGATCACTAGTCAGTCTAGAATAATAATTCCCGTACTGTGAACCAATGGAATATCAACTGATTTGTGGATTTCATGTTGAACTAATATATTTTCACTATGCAATTATATCCATCCATCATGTCCAGAATATTGGATCACGTTTACGTCTCTGACCTCACTGCTTGACAAAATAAAACGAATATAATATGCATGCAAGGTATATATTAATTCTCAGAATTTAAATTTTATTGCAACAACAGTGTCCTAAGATTCTTTGTTATTCTGTGACTTGAAACATCACGATTCCTAGCTGACCTGTTCGATATAATCTTGTTACACCAATATACTGGACTTAGGAGTCTATACTCCTAAGATGGAGATCTATCACAAAATTTAACATATATATTATAGTTTATTAACAATAAACCATTAGGTCCATATAAACTAGGAACAAAAGTAATAATGAACTATATCTCCCATGCATGCAACTCTTGCATGTAAATAGTTCATTTACGTAAACTTATAATTATTAATTTGCATAAACCATCATAAACTTATTTATTAAATAAAGATGTCAATATAATTGTTTTAGGACATAATCCCAACAAACGTACATACACACTTTGATTTGTTAAATATTTCAATATGCATATGTCACAACTAGTATGAAGGGGGGTTCTCCCTCTCCCTGCCCTCCAGATCCACTGCCCTTGCTTCTAGCTGCAGAGTGTTTATCCCCCTCGAGCGAAACTTTTTCCCACCCTGAACCTCACCCTTTTCCTCTATTATCTGATAGATAGTTTGTCCACACCTGTACCATCTCATTCCCAACCTAAATCCACCGCCTTGACATTCTCAAGCCCCTACTCCCTTCCCCACCTTCCCACCAACTGTTTCCATCTTGCATTTATTGTTCTCAGATCTTCTGGTAGAATGGAACCTCAACCACCCACAAACAAACCAAACTCACAACCAATAAAACCTACAAAGTAGATTGGAGATAGGGTAATAACAGCTCTAAGTGCCGCTATGAGCGAGATGGATGTCCTCAGCAAAGAAGATCCGATTGTAGAGATTACAGAAGATTTAATGGAAGAAGCCCAAGTAGAGTGGAAACACTCATTGATCGGGAAGTTAATCACGGATAGCTTCATCGACCAGGATCGCCTAAAGAAGAACATTAAGACCACATGGATTGATCGAGCAATCGTAGTTATCTAAGAGCTAGAGAATGACTGCCTAAGTTTCAAGTTTAATTCGGAAATGGAAAAACTTGCAATCTGGGATGAAAGACCGTGGAATTTTTTTGGCTACCCGTTGATCTTCATAGAATGGGAACCATACATTCAAGTTTCCGAAATCCAGTTTAAATATCAGCCCTTTTGGATACATGCCCATAATATCCCTCATGGCCTGATGTCTGTTCCAGCAGGTAAAAGAATAGGTGCAGGGGCTGGAAAAGTGTTGGATGTTGACTTCATTGAATCGAACAGATATAAACGAAAATTTCTCCGCATCCAAGTGTTGGTGGACATTACCGAGAGCCTCCCGGTAGGCACCTGGCTGAAAGTTCCTGGAGAAAAGTTCTTATGGATTGATTTCAAATAGGAACGACTCTCAATCTTCTGTTACAAATGCGGCCGTCTGGGACACAAAGATACTACGTGCTCTATGCCAACTGCCCAGAAAAAAGGTGATACCAGTTGTGGTCCGAGATCAGATGGGAACTACCTAGCCTCTAAATGAAGAGCAATATCTGATCTATGGCCCGACCCTCAGAGCTGTTTCAAAGCGGGAGGAGATGAACAGCCAGAAAAGTCAGTTTCTGACAAGAAGCTGGAGATATGAGGACGCTACTTCCCAGAGTTGGACGAATCGGCCGATTCAACGGTAACCAGGACACGCGGGTCACCAACGACCAGGTAACATTAATGAAAACCTGCAAAGCCATTATGATATGATACAGACAGCTCAAGCCTCGGGGGCGCTGAGTTCACCCCTTGGTGAAAAATCACTGACCCAACCTCAGCAGCCCCCTGCCAAAGCCTTCGAAATTTCGCCATCGTTAGAAGAACCAACAAAGAGTGTAAAAATCCTTCCTAGTACTGATATCATGTCAGAGCAGTACCGAAATTCGAGTGTTGACCTTACCAATTTGGGATCCACACCTCAAACTGACCAAAAGAGCCATGTCCCATCCAAACCTAAAATGATGGGACCTTACCAAAATCTCCTGATCAATCAAAGTCTCCCACCTAAACACCATACATCTAAGCCAGAAAGGAAAGCTCCTATAGGTCAACCCACAGTCCAAGAAAACCCCTCTTGCAAAGCCAACTACCTAGACCAAACCCAGAACCCAAGCCCTGCTGTGAAAAACAAACCTAGTTAAGCCCAAGATCTCCCTGTTCAAGCCCAAACCCAGAATACTGAACCTCATATTCTAAATCGAGAGCCCAAACAAACCTGGAAGGACCAAGGCAGCAGACTAGATAGTTCTAGCAGGGATAGTAGACCTGGATGCGGATCAAAGAGGCAGGGAGAGGAAGAAACAACCACTCAGGTATGCCCAGAGCCCCCTTGGTCTTGCTACACTTTCTGTTATGTTTCGATTCATATAATCATCCTTGCCTTACAACTGGACAATCCTCTCACTCTGTTTCTGCGCCTGTGCCGGATTCAACCAACTTTTAAAATTGCCTCTCCACGGGTGGCAGGGAAAGACCTACCCCCGCAGGCACAATGAGTCTGTTATGTTAGAACTGCCGCAGCTGGGGGAAGCCGGAGGCAGTTGAGAGCTCCGGGAGCTCGCCAATAGTAAAAACCCGGACATTGTGTTCATTTCTGAAACTAAGTGTATGGATTATATTGCCACCCGTAAGATGATTAAACTGGGGTACTTGAATACTTCGGCTGTCTCTGCTGATGGTCGAAGTGGGGGTGTCTATCTTGCTTGGAAAGACGGTGTTGATCTTAATGTTAACCAAAAAGATTCGAGGGGGTTCCACTGCCAATTAAAATCTCTTACTGGCCAAACCAGCTGCTACATAACCTTCATCTATGGAGAACTGAACAAAGCCCTTAGAACAAATTTTTGGAACGCCTATACAAACCGTAACCTACCTGCGCAGGATCCTTGGATGATTGTGGGGGATTTTAACTGTCTTCTAAGTCACGAGGATAAATGGGGAGGAAGGGCTGTTAGACACACTGACCTAGCTGACTTAACAAGTTTCAATTCTACCTGGAATCTTATGGATGTAGGCTTCACTGGCCCAAGTTTCACTTGGTCAAATAAGCAGAATGGTGAGGATCTTATTATGGAAAGGCTAGATCGTGCGTTTGTGAATCAGGCTTGGGTTGATAATTTCCCCAATACCAAAGTCTCCCATCTCCCGCGAATCCAATTTGATCACTGTCCCATCCTTGTTAACCTAAATTCAAGGGAGGATAACTTGTACAGGCCGTTCCATTTCCAAACTATGTGGACATCTGATCCCACCTGTAAAGATGTGGTTAAGGATGCCTGGTCCAAACAAGTTTGAGGTTACAATGCTTTCAAAGTTAGGAAACGCCTAGAGTCCACTAAGATGAACCTCAAAAGGTGGAACAAAATGTCTTTTGGAGACCTGCAAGAAAAAATCAAGGATAAAAAGTAGCAAATCATTGACATTCAAACCTTAAGACCTTAGGATACTATGCTCCTAACAATCACCCAAATAGAGCTCGACCATCTTCAATCCCTGGAGGAAACCTTCTGGAAAGATAAATCGTGTGATCATCTAGTGAAGGAGGGTGACAGGAACACCGCCTACTTTCATAATGTTACCCTCTTTAAGAAAAAATGGAATAAGATTGAGTGGATTAAAACTGATCAAGACACCTTACTCTCCGACAGAACTTCAGTGGGGAATGAATTTATTACTCATCTTAACTCAATCTACACCGCTTCTAACACTGAATTCCAGGAAGAAATTACTTCCACAATCCCAATAAAACTCACAGAGCTGGATAACTTAATCTTGACAGCCCAAATCATTGATGATGAAATTAAAGCAGCAGCTTTTGAGATGGGGGGCCGCAAAGCCCCAGGCCCGGATGGGTTCATAGGGATCTTCTTTCAATCCTATTGGGACATTACTGGCCCTGAAATTATCTCTATGGTTAGGGATTTCTATGAGAGGGAGCATATCCTAACACAATTAAATCATACAAACATCGCCCTCGTCCCTAAGAACCCTACTGCTAAAATGGTTACCCAATTTAGACCCATCAGTTTGTATAATTTTGTGTATAAGATTATTTCAAAAACTCTTGCTAACGGACTTAAACCCTTGATGGATAAGCTTATATCACCCTACCAAAGTGCCTTCGTCCCTCGTCGCCACATCTCTGATAACATCCTAATGGCTCAGGAATTGATTCATACTGTAAGAAAGAAAAAGGGTAAGGATGGGCTAGCTGCCATCAAATTGGATATGTCCAAAGCCTATGACAAGGTAGAATGGACTTTTGTGGCTAAGGTTATGTCAAAGTTGGGGTTTACGGAAAAATGGTGCAATCTGATTCAAAACTGCCTCTCAACTGTGTCCTATTCGATCCTGTTGAATGGCTCCCCTATAGGTAAATTTCTTCCAAATAGAGGCCTCAGACAAGGAGACCCCCTCTCCCTTTATATTTATATTCTGTGTTCTGAGGCCCTATCTTGCTACCTGACCCATCTCGAGGATCAAAGCCCCATTCATGGTATTCGCATTGCTCGCTCAACTCCACCTATTAGCCATCTTCTATTTGCTGATGATAGCTTCCTTTTCACGAAGGCTACTATTCAGGATTTCACGGTGATGAAAGAGTATCTGCATAAGTACTGTAAGGCTTCAGGGCAAGAAATAAATTTTAATAAGTCGGGCATCCTGTTTAGTAGCAATATCCATCATCGCCATAGAAGAATGCTTGCCAGACTTATTAACATCAGAAAACAGGGATTAGGTGATAAGTATCTTGGAGCCCCCATCATCTTCCTGTGATCAAAAATCCAAACCCACATTACCTTGCTGACTTCGGTGGAGAGTCGGATAAATGCTTGGTATTCTAGAATCCTCTCGCAAGCGGGAAGATCAACCTTGGTCCAGGCAGTAGGACAAGCCATTCCTCTCTATCAAATGGCTTCCTTTCTAATCCCAAAACACATTTGTAGGAAGATAGACTCCTATCTGTGCAAATTCTGGTGGGGAGAGTCTCTTAATCCAAAGGAGAAAAAATTACATCTTCTCTCCTAGGGTAACATTTGCAAGCCGAAAGGGGAGGGAGGATTAGGATTCAGGAAAAGTGAGATCAACAATCTAGCGATGATAGCCCGTAATGCTTGGCGCATGGTGGAAAACCCAGATTCTCTTTGGAGTAAGGTTCTCAAAGCTAAATACTTTAGAAATTCAGACTTCCTCAATGCCAAATGCCCAAAGAATGCCTCCTGGGCCTGGAAATGCCTCCACTCCATCAAAAAAAAGATAAAACCCTTCATATCTTGGATTGTGGGAAATGGACAGATCATTGATCCATAGTGTGATAGATGGATCCCTGGAATTGGGAAAGCTTGCCCTAAACTGAGTACCACACCTGATCCAACCCTTAGAGTCTCCAATTTCATAGACCAGAATACCCATACATGGAATAAGAGTATGCTGGACCAACACTTTCATCAATCTTCTGTTGAGAAGATTATCAAAATCCCGATAAGCAATTCCCCTTCTGTTGACAGAAGAGCTTGGGATCTCTCTAAAGATGGTAAATTTACAACTAAATCTGCGTATTGGGGGCTCAGCGAAGGTCATGACCCGAACCCGAACCCCATTTGGAAAGAAATATGGAGATGTAAGATACCATTTAGAGTCCAGATGTTTAGTTGGAAATGTGTGAATAATGCAATCCCTGTCAGAGCTATCTTAGCCCAAAGAATTAACATTGAGTCTGCCTTCTGCCCTATGTGTAATCAGGAACCCAAAACCATTCAGCACATCCTTGTCTCTTGCAGCTACACGAGTAGAATCTGGTTTCCCTCCAAGTTGAATGCACGAACTAGCCATTTTCATAATAAATCTTTCCAAGATTGGATCAAGTTCTGGTTAGAACTACACCCTTACGACTCGAGAAGTGGAAGAAGCGAAAACTTTTCTTATGTGGCCTGTCTTATATGGTCTATTTGGATTGGGAGAAATAACCTCATTCATCAAGGCAAGATAGAATCCCCCATGAAAATCATCCAGAGAGCAAATAACATGCTGCCTAGGCTTGGTAGACAAACTCTGCAACTTCTCCAGCAAACCTCCACCCCAAATCAACTTTCTGAATGGAACCCTCCCCCTACTCACTGGGTAAAGGTAAACACTGATGGGGCGTGGGACCTGGATGCCAACCATGGGGGAATGGGATGCGTGTTCAGGGAAAGTGCAACCTCTTTTATCTATGGTGCTGCTGTATACACTAATGCTTCTTGTGCAGAAGAAGCTGAGATCCGAGCAATCTGGGTAGCTATTCAGAAAGCTATGGAGTTGAAGATAGACCGCCTAATAATTGAAAGTGATGCGGCAGTGGTGATTCAGAAGCTCAATACTAATGATTTTTGTGGAAATTGGAGTACGGATGCGCTCCTTAAAGATATTCAAGAATGGCGATCTAAGTTTGCTGAAATTTCCTTTTCTTTTGTCCCTCGTATCTGTAATTCTGTTGCCCACGAACTTGCTACTTGGGCGAAAAATACTTGTCTTAATATGTATTGGAGACACCCTCCTACTTGGCTTCACCAGGCCTTAAGGAGAGATGTAGACTCTTCTATCTCTTTTAATGAATGATTCTCGTTTGCGTAAAAAAAAAAAAACTAGTATGAAAATTTGGTATGCTTATTAACATTGTATTTGTGATCATATTTTTGGTCATTTTGGATTCCTAATTAGCACATATTGAAATTGATTTCATATGCGTTTGTTGATGCCATAAATATTAGAGTTATAAAAAGAACTTAGCATCCTTGAAGGATTTACCAAAAAGATACTGATTTTCTTTTGCCACCATATCCTTATAGCTAGTATTTAAAACTAAATATCATAAGCCGTATTCAGAACTCTTATCAATTGGAAGATGAAGTAATGAGGAATTAATAAGGGAATCGTGAAATCTTCCATTTAATCTATCATGAAACCTTCTGTTTAATCTGTCTATGTGCCTAAAGCATGTGCAACCTAAAAAGGGAGTGAAAATAAATCCATCATAAGTGTGATATATGTTAAGACACTAAGCGCATACTTGTCGTATGATAAGGCATTCTTGTATTTTATATCTGAATGCTTCTACTAGATGATCAACTATTTATTATTTGTCTACTCGTAATGTCACTTTTACATACTTAAGTAACTACATTACAAGCACATTCAATTAGTTTTAATGCTGCTACTAGATATCATGAATCTTTAATATTGATTGAAAAAAAATAATAGTGACCTGTTATAATTTTACACTATAAGGTATAAACCAAAGTATAAGTACAAGAGAGAAATGGAGATTTCCATTAACTGCTTCCTTTTACATAACTCATCTTACAAGTTTCTATGTCAATAGATAAAAGGGAACAAATGATATGGATTATTCTTATAACCATGACACACATGCATATGACTCATCACATGTATGTGGTGGAACATCCACCATAGCACACCATAGCACCTACGTGTGTTATAACACTCCCCCTTGGATGTCCACCATTCTAAGATAATTGCCTCATTAAAAACCTTGGCAGGAAAACCCAGAGGGACAAAACCTGAGCTAAGGAAAATAGTACAATAGACTTAGAAGAGTGCTGGACTCGCATAAGCTGCCTCATTAAAAACTTTGGCAAGAAAAACCCAGAGGGACAAAACCCTGACAAAGGAAAAAAAGTACAGTGTGATAAGGTCCAGTCAGATAATAGTAGGTACTGGTACACTCCCCCTGATTGAGCAGTTGCTCACATCAGTCTACTTGATGATACATACGCCTCATACCAATTCCATAGACTATCTTTCTGAAAGTTGATGTTGGATATCAATCTCATGGTTCTTCTAGAGATAGTGAGAATGAAAGAGCTTTTGCGAGATATGCTTGGTTCTATCACCTTTGATGTAGCCTTCCCTGACTTGTGATATGCAAGCAGCATTGTCTTCAAAAATGACAGTTGGAACATCTGTGATAGATGGTATAGCGCAAGAGCTTCTGATATGTCCAATTAGTGATCTCAGCCATACACATTCCCTGCTAGCTTCATGCAGTGCAATGATCTCCGAATGATTTGAAGAAGTGGCTGGAAGACTCTATTTTTTGGATCGCCAAGAAAATGCTGTATTACTAGTTATAAAAATATAGCCAGATTGGGAGATAACCTTGTGGGGATCAGAAAGATATTCGGCATCAGTATAACCTTAGATTTATGAGCCATTGGATGGATATCGAGAGTAAAATAATCCCATGTCTGTCATTCCACGGAGATAACGAATAATCTATTTTACACCAGTCCAATATCTCTTTGTCGATGCAGAACTAAACTTGGCTAACAAATTTACTAAAAAAGTAATATCAGGTCTAGTACATTGTGCAAGATACATTAATACACCGATCGCACTAAGATATGGTACTTCCTGACCAAGTAGTGCTTCATTTTCCTCCTTGGGGCGAAATGGATTTTTCTCGGCATCGAGAGATCGCACAACCATAGGAGTACTAAGTGGATATGCCTTGTCTATATTAAAGCGCTTCAGGACTTTTTCAGTATACGTTGTTTGATAGACAAGAATTCCGTATGTATTTTGCTCGATCTGCAGGCCGAGACAAAATTTTGTTTTTCCGAGATCTTTCATCTCGAATTCCTTTTTCAAGTATTCTGTAGCGTTCTTGAACTCTTCAGGAGTCCCAATAAGATTGATATCATCGACGTATACAGCAATGATAGCAAATCCAGATTATGTTTTCTTAATGAATTCGCATGGGTAAATGAAATTGTTGACATATTCTTCCTTGATCAAGTATTCACTAAGGCGATTATACCACATTCGCCCGGATTGCTTTAATCTGTATAAGGCTTGTTTAAGCTTAAGTGAATACATAGGGTGTGGTTCTGCTTCAGGCAATATGAATCCTTCAGGGACTTTCATATAGATATCTGTATCTAGCTTTCCATACAGATATGTTGTAACCACATCCATTAGATGCATGTCGAGTCCTTCAAAGACTACTAGACTTATTAGATATCGGAAAGTGATTGCATCCATAATAGGAGAATATGTTTCTTCATAATCAATCCCAAGTCTCTGCGAGAAACCTTGTGCCACGAGTCGCGCTTTATAGCGAACGACTTCATTTTTCTCATTGTGTTTTCTTGCAAATACCCATTTGTAACCTACAGGGTTTACATTTTTAGGTGTTGGAACTACTGGTCCAAAAACTTGACGTTTTGTAAGAAAATCCAATTCAGCTTAGACTGCTTGTTTCCATTTTGGCCAATCAATTCTATGTTGACATTCCTCTACAGAGTGTGGCTCAATACCATCATCATCTGTGACAATTCTAGTAGCTACTTGGAACGAGAATATGTCGTTAACAATAGTTTCATTACGATTCCACACCTCTTTGGTAAAAGCATAATTTATTGAGATTTCCTCATTCACAGGTACCTGGTTCTCTTCAGGAGGATTCCCCTCGTCAGTGGTTTATATCTCTTCAAGAGATTGTTTCTCTTCAGGAGGTATTGCTTTAGAGGGTGTGGACCTTACAATAGCTTCTTCTGGAGTGCTATCTCGCATAAATTTTGATTGGCATTTCCGCTTCCGGGGAACAAAATCTTTTCAACCGAGTAGTCGTCCACGCTTCAGGCGTGCTCTAGACGACTCATTGGCTGCAATATTAATTGGTTGTTCTACAGGAACACCACGTCCTGCTGGGACAATTCGTCCTGCTGGGACAAGACGTCCTGCTGGGACATCAATTCGAGCTAGAACATTTACAGCAGGTATATATGATTTAGTCACTTTTGCTGCATCATTGAATGCATCAGGCATTTCATTATCTATCTTCTGGAGCTGTACAATGCTTTGCACTTCAATTTCAGATTGAGTGGTGTGAGAATCGAGATGAGACAATGTTGGTGTATTCCAACAAAGTTCACGCCGTACTTCAGGCGGCTGATGCGCTCCCCCTAACGGCAGGAAGTGTGTCTCATCAAAATGACAATCTTCAAAACGTGTTGCATAAACATCATCTATTAAAGGTTCAAGTTATCGAATAATATAAGGTGAATCAAACCTAACATAAATCCCTAACCGGCGCTGAGGGCCAAACTTTGTGCTTTGTGTGGGTGCAATGGGGACGTGGACACCACAACCAAAAATTCTCAGTTGTGAGATATTTGGTTGATGTCCTTGTACAAGTTTTAAAGGAGAGTACTGATAATATGCAGTAGGACGAAAATGAACTAATGCAGCAGCATTTAAAATGGCATGTCCCCATGCAGAAACAGGTAGCTTAGTTCTTATAAGCATAGGTCGAGCAATTAGTTGGAGACGTTTCACAAATAATTCTGCTATACCATTTTGAGTGTGAACATGAACAATCAGATGTTCTACTTCAATGCCAACTGATAAGCAATAAGCATCAAAAGTTTGGGATGTAAACTCAGCAGCACCATCGAGTCGGATAGACTTGATTGGGTACTTAGAAAAATGTGCACGTAATCTAATGATCTGAGTAAGAAGGCATGCAAATGTTACATTACGAGTGGATAGAAGGCAAACATGTGACCATCTCGTAGAAGCATCTATTAAAACCATAAAGTACTGAAAGGGTCCACATTGAGGGTGGATGGGACCACAAATGTCTCCCTGAATCCGTTGTAGAAAAACTGGAGATTCAATTACAACTTTATTCAGAGAGGGTTTGAGTATGAGTTTACCCAAAGAACAAGCAGTACATGTATAGTCTTTGGACATCAGAAGCTTCGGGTTCTATAATGGATATCCATGTGAGTTTTGAGTTATTCTATGCATCATGGTAGAACCTGGGTGACCGAGACGGTCATGCCAAAGCATGAGTGCTTTTGGGTCATTGAACTTCTAGTTCATGATGACATTTGATTCAACCGTTCTAATTATTGTATGATATAAGCTTGAAGAGAGAGCTGGAAGCTTCTCGAGTATGTGCTTCTGGCACGATACAAGTGAAGTAATGCAGAGATACTCTATATTGTGTTCACTGATGGTCTCAAGGTGGTATCTATTACGACGGATATCTTTAAAACTCAACAGATTTCTTCTGGATCTGGATGAATATAAAGCATCGTCGATATGGAGTTTTGTACCACTTGGTAATATGATACTAGCTCTTCCGGAGCCTTCTATCAAACTGGTTGTGCCAATGATAGTAGTCACATTAGCCTTGAATATTTTCAAGGTCGTGAAAAATTTAGTATCACGAAGGATTGTGTGTTGTGGCACTGTCTGTAAGACATATATCATCACCATTTATCCTGAGACGGGATAGATTACTGCTGGAATCTATATTCTTTCAATGAACAAAAGAAGAAGTAAGATAAAATCACACATATGTATATAGATATATAGATAAGCGAGTACATATATTTACAAGCAAAAGTAATAAAAACTCTATTTGGTGTAGACATGCCCATCACCAAAGAGTTGATCCAAATCACCGCCTTCAAGATCATAGAAGGCATCAGGTAATTCCAGGTGGGTATTTGCCAATGGATCATTGTTGTAACTAAAGTTCATCTCAACATTAGCTTCTGACTTTCTGAGTGAAGACTTGTACAAATCTGCTAGATGTCTCGCTGTACGACAGATACATGACCAGTGTCCATGCATACCACAACAATGGTAGACTTTTTTATAAGTTTTACGAGGTTTATTCGGCAAACCTCGCTGCCTCGTGTCGGAATCATTCCTCTTATGGGGATTCGATTTATTATTATCCGTATTTTTCTACTTTCAGTGGTACGGAGCTTGTCTGGAATTACCGTAACCACCCCTATTGCGATTTCGACCATGCTTATAATGCTTATTTTTACGCCCAGAAGAGGACGTTGCATTTGCTTCAGGCAGTGATGTAGAACCAGTAGGTCGTGATGCATGGTTTCTCAATAACATGTTGTTCCGCTATGAGAAGACAAGAGATTGATTCAGAATATCTCTTAAAATGACGCTCTCAATATTGCTGCTGCAGGAGTACATTCAAGGCATGAAATGTCGTAAAAGTCTTCTCTAACATTTGCTCGTTTGTGACGGTCACACCACACAATTTCAGCTGTGATTTTGAACAAAGCGGAATTATATTCCGTCACAGATTTAAAGTCCTGCAAACGCAGGTTGAGCCAGCTGTATTGGGCATTAGGGAGGGTGACCAACTTCAGGTGGCCAAACTTATCATTTAGATCATTCCAAAGGATCAAAGGATCTCTAATAGTTAGATACTCAGATTTCAAAGTAGAACCAAGATGATGACGGAGAAAAAGTAAAGCAGATGCGCCACTCTGCGGGGTCGTGCTGCTACCATTTATTATTGTATCTCCGAGGTCTTTGGATTGGAGATAGATCTCAACATCAAGAAGCCAGGATAGATAATTGTCTCCTGAAATATCTAAAGCTTCAAATTCCAGCTTTGTTACATTCGACATAATCGAAAAACAAAGACAATGATTATACCTTTTTTATTTTGTGGAGTGGTCAAGAACTTCAATGGATCAAGAACTTCGGGTTGATCGCGAATTCTCGAGGACTCGTTCTTCTTGTAGTAGATTGGCAGATACTTGTGCTGATAACGTGTTATAATTTTACACTATAAGGTATAAACCAAAGTATAAGTAAAAGAGATAAGTGGAGATTTCTATTAACTACTTCCTTTTACATAACTCATCGTACAAGTTTCTGTGTCTTATAAGTTACAAATAGGTAGAGGTATATATAGGCAAAGGATAAAAGGGAACAGATGATAAGGATTCTTATACATATGACACACATTCATGTGACTCATCACATGCATGTGGTGGAACATCCACCATAGCACACCATAGCATCTACGTGTGTCATATCATGACCGTTATTTTGACCATTATAATTAAGGGTTTTTTGTAATGTAATCGACAGGAAAAGGTGAGTACAGAGAAAAGATGAGCACTACCGCTTGCACATTCACCGCCATGCCCACCACCGCTTATATAATCAGTACTGCAGACCATAGTATCAGTAGAACCACTTCTAAAAATCGACAAATCATCATGATACTAGTTAGAGTTACGACCTGTATACAATGGTTTTTTAACAATTTCTGTGAAAGATTATTATTATTATTATATAAAAAAATACATGGTTTTAGGGCGCACATTGGAGATAATTAGTGACGTTGTTTTCCTAATAATGTACATCATCTTCACAAAAAATTAGGTCATTCTAAAATTTATAACCCAATCAAAACTTTGATGGAAATCAACCAAATTTAACGGTAAAATATTATCGCTCAATAACTGTTAAATTTGGTTGATTTGCAACCAACAATTGATTGGGTTAGAAGAACATCCTCACAAAAATAAGACCCTGGATCTCCAATGTGGGTCTAACACCCATGTATTTTTTATGTGTCAAATTTTATTTAAGTCGTTCGGCCCCACATTCAATGTGGCCACCACATTTATATATATGAGAGCGGATCCGGTTGCATTGTTATTCTTACATTAAGTGTACATTGTCCCATGGGGCCAACCTAGAGATGATTCAAGGACTGAATTTAAGTTAAGATATTATCCTCATCATGTTGATCATCCTCACAAAAAATTGATCCATTCTAAAACTTGTAACCCCATCATTCATATAGTGAAATTAACGGTAAATGAATATCTCTAAACACCGTTGATTTTTTGATGATTTCCAATAATCGGATGATGGGGTTACAAGTTCTAGAATCTGCTAATTTTTGGTAAGGATGATCAACATTATAAGTAGAATATCATAACTTAAAATCAACATCTCTAGGTGGGTCCCATAAGTAACGTATGAATAACAATGGAACTTGATCCACTCTTTTTAATTAAAACTCAAATTACTTAGTTGCTAAACACTAATAAGTTTTCCTTTTTTTAAACAAATTAGGTTCCCTACAACCAAGTCACCCACATGACTTCCATTTTTCCTAAAAGACTAAAATAAAAAAAAACCATATAACCTAGTTTCATTTAATCATAAGGTTGTTCGTGATGCATGCATATCCTATCTCTTTGTCATAGATACATCTGTATCACCAGAGGTTCTGTAACTGAATGGCGGAACCGTGTAGATAGTTTTCGTTGTCAGGCTCTTTATGAGGCGACTAATAGCTTTGGCTCACTGAGCACATCCTTTTAGTACCCAATACCACGCGAGTCACACATGATCCCTAGAAAAGGAAGTGTAATACCCCGAAAAATTTAATTCTTCAAACTCATACTTGATTTCGATAATCAAGTTAATGCCGAAGTTTGTTTTGTATGTACCCCAAGTACATACACATAAATAATACCGTATACATGAATATTATTCATCGAATAATATCTAAGTGACAATAATATTTGAATTATACTCCATAAAGAGTATTTGATAAATAATGCAACACATTGGTAAATAATGGCGTATACGTAAATAGTACTGTATACGTGAATAATGTCACATGAATAGTGACATTGTCCAATAATGCATAAGTTAAGTTATATGATAAGAATTTGATGAATAGTATTTTATAAATAGTACCATATATATGAATAGTGTTTATAAATAGTATCGCATGAATAGTGTTTAATACCAACTATATACGAATCATGTTATACGCATAGCATTTGATGAATAATGTTTTGTGAATAGTAACTGTATACATGAATAATATCCGTATACGTGAATAGTGACTGTACACTTGAATAGTATATATACACAGAATAATACCGTATATGTGAACACTATAGTATCAATGTATACTACCTGGATTAGATTTGAAAATAAAACAAGGCAAATGATTTAATAAGTGAATATTAAAGTATAAATGAATAGTAACATATATTTGAATAGTATCGTATACGTGCGTAATTTGTTAAAGTACTAAATTGTACAATGCAAACTAGATTTACAAAATGAAGTAAATCAAGTATTTTTATGTAAAAAATGAATAGTATACGTATACATGAATAATATACGTATATATGAACAGTATATACATTTGTATACAAGCAGCTGTCACTACAGTAAAATATGTTGCACGTGTTACTGTGTAGCTGTCGCTACAGTAAAACGCCGCTACAGTTACACATGTTTAAATTCATCAGATTACTATTTGAGACACAATCTCTATAGTACCCACCTACTCCATTGTTACAGCAGCCGTTATTTACTATTAGCTACAGTAACGTGGCTAAAAACTATAAATACTGTAACGCCCCGTACCCCAAAATAAGGGATATTACCATCAGTCTACAACGAGACTCAAATCTGGCAGAGTCTCCCCTGTAAATTGGACCTTTCGTCACCTAATAGACACAGTGCATACAAAAAATTATACGCAGCGGAAGTAAAGAAACTAAAGGTATGCACAAAAATTGCCATCCATTTTTTTTTCTTTCTCAACTCAACTGAAAATCCCAACGATGTAGGACCAGGAGAACCTGCAAATAACTATGACATTCAAATTTCTCACTTAATATGAATATAACTGTGATATAATATATAGTTATGTTTGTTGTTTCCTGTCAAAATATATATAGTGGGAGAAGATAAGGTAGGAGTTGTATTCATATAAAACAAAGTAACATCAGTCTCACAACTGAGCCATAAAACATAAGTCTCAAGAAAAGATTAGAAATAGTAAGCGTCCACTGTGACTGAAGAGAGGGAAACCTACATCAAACCCAAAACAAGGAATCCCTCGCCAAGAAAACCTCGTCACAGCACCACTAAGGATCCTATCTCGATCCTCAACCTTCAATTGTAAAACCACGAAAATTATTGGGTGAGAAACTCAGTAGGTAGATTAATCATCCTAATACCATCACATGCAGCGATTAATCCGATAACAACTCAAAAGCATTTATAAAAGCAATGCATATTATATAGTTGATTGAAATATCAAGAAAAACCTGCATATGCATATACAAACAATAGTAGTGTACTTTTACTAGTGTAGCCAAGGAACACGACCGGAGTACCCCAGTCAGAATTTTTTTCGAGATTAATACCAAGTGCAGTAATTTGATGACTGCAGACTAGACAAGGCCCCCCAACTAATCCAGAGAATGTTCCCCGACAACCTTCCCCCGCGTCTAACACCCATCGGGCAGGCATGCGAACCTCAGCTAAACTAGTTACTCAACACCACCATCAACATGGTTTACCAGGAAATAATCGTGACTTCCCAGACTTCCCTAGATGTACCTGTCTCCCTGACGTCCCATTCCGCCCTGAAGACAAATACACCTAGCAAAGTCTCAGATGGTGTACCACATCCGGATAAGTATGGTCCACCATCCTTGTAGAAAGTCCTCAACCTTTCACAAGCTCACCTTAGTGATAATACATAGTAGTATATATATAGGTTGTGTGTCTTTTAAGTTATAGTTCGAAAACTATTTTGGAACAACCCTCTTGAAAACCGAAGTCCTTTTTGTAGAAATCCCCTTTTTGAAATTTTTTCTCTTTTGAAAATCTACATACAACAAGTGTAACTGGTCCTAAGGATGAGGGACCATGGCAAACCAACTCA
>MVGT01003294.1:75354-124738 GCA_002174775.1 Macleaya cordata
GATTCTTGTTCTTAATTCCGCATATTAAGAATCGAATAAGTCAATACTCTTGTTAGAGATTTTTGTTGTACTCTTATCACCTCAGTAATTTTTTAATTAGGTGATAGTGTGATCCTTAACCATAGTCACATTGACATACGGTTAAATTCATTAACCGTAGGGCGAATTTAGACTTTCACACCCAATTTGGAGTTAAAACGAGAAAGTTATGTAAATTTTAGTACATGCTGCGCAGTTAAATCCGAGAATTCAAATTCGAGAGGACAACTCAACTTCGATTAAAACGTCTGAAAATCAACATGACGTATGAAATACACCAACTAAAAGCATCCACAACTGATTTCAAAGGGAAGGTTCCAACCATAATAGAATTTACAACACTAGATTCATTTCCTATGGCCAAAATTTACAAGGTTAGATCACTAAACTTCATTTTTTTTTTCAAGCATTTACTCCACCAAAATCAAAATAGAAGTTAGGGTTATACCTATTACTTGAAAGTAAATGGATTCACCTCCAAAAGCTGCTCCCAAGATCTGTCCTACAACATGCATTTTGTTTTACATCAAAAACCTAAAAAATTTCTTCATCAAAATAACCCAAAAACTGATTTTATAGTTAGATCTTACCTCCACCATCAATAACAAACCAAAGCCCTCTTCTTTCATCCCTTTTCTTCACGTTTTTTGCTGGTTTCCACCTTTTTCTTCTTCTTCTTTTTTCTTCCTACTGGTCGGTGGCAGCAGCTGCACCTCCCCGGCGTGACAGCAGCAGCTGCTGCTGCTGCTGTTGTCTCCTTCTCCCTCTCTAGCAGTCCTCTCTCTACTGCCCTCTCCCTTCTCTTCTCTTTCTCTCTCACAACCTCTCTCACTCTCTCTCAACTTCTCTCCCTCATGATCTGCCTCTCTCACTCTCTCTCAGCTTTTCTCCCTCACGACCTCTCTCTCACTCTCTCTCAGTCTTCTCTCCCTCACGATCTCTCTCTCACTCCCTCTCTCAAAGTCTCTCTTTTATTCTCTTTTCTTTCTTTGTTTCTTTTTTTTTGTTTGCTGCTACTTTTTTTATTACTATTAATATTATTAACGGGGTTTTCACAAATACCCCTTCATTTTAATTTCTAAACTCACCCTAAACCATTTCTTTCTCTCTGAAATTGGTTTTCCTTCTCCCTCTCTAACATATCTCTCTAAACTTCTAATACTCTTTCATTTCTTTCTCTTTCTATATTATTTAATTAATATTCTTGTTAATTAGTTATAATTATTCAAATATTCAAGGAAGAGAATTTTCTACAATAAGGTGATGATTAAAAGACAATTTTTGTCATCAAATTAAGGTAGGTGGATATGTGGAACTTCACTCTATTATAACTAAAACCTATTTTATGTTTTGTTATGAAAATGCATGGAGATGAATTAATGTGTATTATTTACAAATTAAATATGCATTTTGTTAAATGTGATCACTATTTATTTTTAAGTGATGAAAATTGATTTAGATTGATGATAAATCTAAAAAGGATTTATTTAATAGTTTAATGTAATATAATATTAAATAGTTAGAAAATAAATTATTTAATAGTAATTTATTTACAAGTTTATCAGTTAATTATTCTTGTGATTTTGAGGAATCATGTTTTTAATCTATTATTTTAGGTTGATATTTGCCTACTGAGTTTATTTACCCCTAAATCCCCCCATAGGTTATGTTGAGGGTGAAAGATACTAGGATGTGCAAGTTAAAAAGCAAATGGTTTGAGTTATTCAAGCTAATATAAATGTAGCTGGTGAATTAAACTATTATTCTATCACTTAGGATAAGAGTTGCTTTATAAGAATTCTTATTGTTTTAACATTCTTGTGAACTCATATGTTAAGTTTTTAAATTGTATAATTGATGTATTAATATACATTTAATTTTCATCATAAATAATTGAAGTAATTAGGTTTTATACGAAATTGAATAATTCCTATAATTTGTACTGTCAGATTTATAAAATGGTATTTTTGGACAGGTTTTGGTAAAAATTGAGCCGAGTCTATTCAAACTAAATTATAGTTCTTGATTTTTCCTTTTCAAAAAGGTATTATATTATGTATTCGGATTTCTAAGTAGAGTTTAATTGCTCTTCAAAGTTACTGATTTCCGATTATTATTAAAACTTTGATATTATTTGTTATAATTCATATACACATCTGTATCAGTACTTCAGATACATTTTTGGGCCCTTTATGATCAGAATTGGCTTCGGGTAATTTCTGATGAAGTTCTAGACCTTTAAATCTATTTTTCAGAATGGTTTTATTTGTATAATTCTTAATTACGGTTAGATATTTATGAATAATTTTCTCAACTATGTGCAATTGGCACCAAAAATTATTTTTAAACATTTGGTTTTCATCTTTCTTTGACTTGACCGACTTTGACGAGTCAAGGGGCGTTGACCTAAACAGTGATTTTACTTGACCTTAATATAAGTTAACCTTGACTAGTTGACATGGACCTGACCTTAAGGTAACCAATGTTGACTAAAGTAGAGCATTATCTAAATTTTTTAAATTCATTGTCTTTCAAAAGTAAAGCAAATGAGTTTTATTTATTACTTAAACTTGCACTTCTATTACATTAATCATACCTTCGTTTTCGGACTCGGCGAATCGGGTCAGATTTAGAGTACCAAAAATCGAGGTGTGACAGGAAGGGCCCTAATAAACCTTCTTCGATACATTTCGTTGGTGGCTAGGAAAAGATGGTAGCAAATTGGGTACACACTTGAGGTAACTGGCCGCCAGATGATTAATTTTTTGAGAAACATGATTTTTAGTTTATTTTTCACCTCTGCCTTGTGATCAATGCATTGCACCACTCAATTTTTTATTTCTTCATCATCACTTAAATTTTTTTGGATTAACTTTGACCTTGATTTTGACTTTGCCTTAACTTCTTAAAAATTTGAATAACTACAAGTCCACCGGTTCTAAACTTTACAATGGTTCTACATAAAAAAGATCCATCATTTTTCACCTTTGACCTTCCTTTCATTTCTTAGTGGTGGAAAAGCAACAACCACCAAAATAATTACCTCATACTTTTATGTCTAGCTTTTAATCCTATTTGTACTTAATGATGTGACATTTGCTTATAAATTCATACGTACCCTTCTATTGTTTTGAAACACAACTACGGGCTATGAAGTACAAATACTTCACTTGGGGTTGCGAAATACGATGGACACTTTAAATACGTGTCCTGTGTGATTTTTGTTCTGAATATGTTAAAAAAATAAACCCAAAGATAGCATAAACATGTTTTTAGCGTTTCTCTTTTTTGAAACCCCTTTATGCGAGGGATTTACTAGAATTTTTTAAGAAATTTTATCTATGAAATAAATTTTTAATATTAATATATATTACTTAATTGTGTATTCTTGCCGTATATATGTCCTACATTTTTTTAGATTTACCGTATCGCCGTATCCGTGTCGTTTTGTGTCCGTGTCCGTTGTTCGTATTTATGCTTCCTAGAGTACGAGAGATCAACTCTTTCGACTTTTCTTTAGTTTTTTAATTATTTTTTTTAGTAGAAGGGACTATTGTCCAAATTACAATAGCAAGGCGAAGATATACCGCTAATCGCTAGCAATTATTGGGTATGTAAAAGGAGCAGAGACACCGCCGAAATTATACAAAGGAGTCGCCACCACGGACGAAGAGAAGTCGCCACTACGGATGAAAAGAAGCTACCAATGCTAACTTAATTAATTACACATTACTACCACGCCCGTGAGGTATTTAATCCATAACCTTTCATAACAATAAAAGGGATGCCAACTAATAGCGGAATCAGTTGTTAGCATTTTCTTTGAGTTTCTAAAAATTATTATTTTTAATTAAAACGTGATTATAAAAAATGAAAAAATGAGCATATACATGATTTATTCTAATTTAGCTAGGCGAGAATTTTCAAAACGTGAAAAGAAAATTGTTAAGACATGTTGAGTATCACAAACGTTTAATAGTTTTGGACAAATATTTTCTAATTGTTGATGCCAAACATAAACCAGACAATATAAATAATAAATTTTTTATTTCTAAAAATTGCTCATTAATACTCTCCTAAGGTAGTTTGGAAAAACTAGAACCCTATTTTTAATTAGAAATATAAATTTAGTAAATTAAATATATAATTTAAAATAACGAATAGTAAAAAATAAAATAATAAAATGTGCCACTATATTTCTAATTAGAAATATAAATTTTTTAAATATAATATATAATTTAAAATAATGAATAGTAAATAATAAAATTAAAATATTTAATTAAAGTAACAATTAAATTTTTAATAAAATATGCCAATGTTTTGCACCTGTAATGCACGTATTCTTTTTTGGTACAAACTCAACATATGGAATGCACCAAAAATAAAGAATACATGCAGTGCATGTGCTCATACTCTCGTTAGCTATATGTCATTTATGCAACATAAAAAATAATAATGTAGTTCTTTTAAAATATCATATGAAAATTATTTGAAATTCAATGGTACTTTTTCTTGTTGTTAAAGAATAATTCTATAAGAACTTATTTTTTTTCATTTAAATAATTTTAAATGGAATGAGTACAATTTATAAGAGACTTATAATTTAATATCAGCTGATGATAGACTATTATTCATTTCTAATCGTTTTAAAGTTGTATAGATGAACAAAACTTACTACAATTCCTTAAAAAAAATTACAATGAAATCTTCTTATATGTTACAGATATTTTATTTGTTTCAATGTATTTAGTATCCCTAAGTATCATCTTTCTAATTAGTGAACAAAATTTTTTACACGGTTCATTTTTACATAGCTTTTACAGAGTTGTGCAAGACCACATTGAGATGATTCAAAAACTTATTTTCGATGAGGATAATTTCTTTAGTATTTAGATTATCCTATCAAAAAATCATAATATTTTAAAACTTCTAATCCATCAAAAGTTAGGACCATTAAAGTTAAAGCCAATGGGTTTATGGCTTTAGGGTTTGGCAGGGCTAATTGAGTCGGACGAAATCTCGCGAAAATTTATTACGATCGCATAAATTTTATGCTACACATTTTTTATTGTAACTTTTTTATTATTTCTATTATTAATGAAAAAAGAAAGAAAATTAAAATAATAATTTTTTATCTATCGCACAACATTTATACAAGACCATTTTTTTAGAATTTTTTACTATTTAATGAAAGAACATAAAGAAAATAAATAAAATAATAGTTTTGTACGTAGCTTAAGTTTTGTACTGGTACCCTTAAACCCTTAGCTCCGTACCAAACTAGTAGATAAAGTGCAAGGTCTGAGGTTTTAGGATACCTACTAGCCTTCGCTTTGAGGTACCTACAAGCCGTACCCTAACGGTGATCAAATCATTTAACACTATCTGATAGGAACTACATGAAAATGATTCAAAGGTTGATTTCTTATGAAGATGATCTGCTCTCTTATAATCATGTTATTCTTACACCTAGTTTTCCTAATATTTTAGCTTGATATATATATATATATATATAATTAAGTGGCGACTTAAGAATAAAACCACTTAGACGGTCGCCTAAGGCCCACCTTTAAGTTATGGCACCACATTCTAGTAATTAAAGGGCTTTATCTCTCACTATCATCTATCTCTTTTTGAAGATATCCATACTTTAAATTACTAGTTTACATTAGTTTGTTGTCCACTTGAATAAGATCTAAAGTCTTATTTTTTTGTAGAGATGATTTTTTCGATAAACATATAAATCATCTTCACCTAAAATAATTTCATTTTAAAACTTCTAATCTCTTACAAATTTTGTTAAAATTTTAATGATAAAAATAGATGATTTCAAAAATTCATTTTAACTGAACGGTATAGTTTTTTATAAGGATGATCTACAATGTGAGTAAATCACCACTTAAAAATTAACATATAAATTATATTCATATAGACCTACAAGTCAGTGTAAATAAATTGTAAGAATAAGCAAAACAATGAAGGCAAATTTCATAATACTAAGGTAGATAAAAATTACTCTTTTTACTTTCAATTTTAGTGCCCCATTATAAGAAATTCTTAACTCCGCTTCTTTGTGGGTAGCTAGATTTTGACAAACAATCTCAATCATTTAAATTGCAATTCGTTCGATAATTTATAAATCGTTGATAAAAAATGGCTAATTTATCATATATTGTGAATCGTTGGATTATTGTAATCAAAGATCAGGGTTTTCTTGTCAAAACTTATTATTATTAACTTGAACCCATCTTAAACTACAACTTAATTTAAAGACGCATCTAAAATATAAATATTAATATAAACCTCCACAATCAATTAGAAAAATAAATTTAAATAGATCATTTTACTATGCAAAATAACTAATAATAATTTTAAGAAACCGAATTATAAATTTTTGCCTAAGACTTTAAATTATGTTAAGTTAGTTTTGATATAATTTGATGAGTACCAATTGAAATGAGGATTATTTTTCCTAATAAGCTAAGGCTAAATAGAGCAACTATTATATAGTTATAATTATATTAAGGTAAGGCTAAACAAAGCCACTAATGATGTAGATAATACAATTACTAACGACATAAAGAAGGAAGAGAAACCGCCAACGTACATGTACTATATAATTAATGAGTATTTTAATATTTCTGGTGGTTTATAAAAATTTACCGCCAACAATAGAGTGCTAGAATACTATTGACTCTATATCCACTTAGTTAGCTTTTTAAACTAAATTTATTTTAAATATTAATTTATTTGTAGTATTAAAATTTTTTATTCCTCATATAATGGTAATTTTTTCTTATTTATAATATAATCTATTTTTTATCGGCGGTGAACTCTATATAGAGATGATCCAAGGAAAAAAATTTATAACGATAGTATCCCAACATGCAGATCATCTTCACAAAAAATTACATCATACCAAAATAAACTTATCTCTAGTAATAGTTTGTTAAAATTAACAATAAAATAGATATTTCGATCAAGAAGAAAAATTTAATAAAATTAAAAGTTCAAGAGAGATATACATTTTAATAAGAATGAGGTAAATAATCAGAAAATAATCTTTACAAACAATCAGCTCTTCGATCATTTCCATGTGAACACCACAAGCTGGTAATGATATAATATAAAATATGTGGGGATCATGGAGTTTTAATAAAGAAAAAAATTAGGTAAAATCTTGTAAATGAATTGTAAGTTTTAATATCCCGGCCTTATTCTAACACTAAGTTGAAGGTAAAATTGGTATATAATGTTAAGTTTGCAAAATAGGACTTTTCAGTCAAATATTTTAAAAAATTATATCTTACTTTTTTAATTATAATTTTAAAATACCATTTAAATTAGTCATTTTAAATTAAATTATAATTGACTACAACTGGAGATAATTCAATCGTTGAACTTTGTTGCTACATTAAAGAGGAATCTCTTTGTGCGATTCGAAATCAAGACCTATACTATAAAAACCTATGCTTCTAACCATTCTACTAAGTAGTCTTTTACAGGATGATCTCGTTATTATTTAGTTTTATATTCAATTAGCTTTTAAATTACATCCATTAAAGATTTATATACCTATGTAGCTAGAAAAAAAATAGAATTAAAAATTATTTATATTTAAAAATTATAATAATATTATTTTATTATATATTTTTTATACAAAATCAACGTAAAGAACACATCTAGCAGAAACTACAAGTGCATTTTGTTAGTTGATACAACAAAATAACATTATTTTTTTAATACATAAAATATCTAACCACATACTTTACTAAGCAAATCATCAACTACTATACTAAAGAAAATACCAACTACCATATTAAACAAATTACACAATCACCACACTACTTAGAAAATTGAGTTTATTTCAAACTCAATCACATATGTGTTTTTAACTTTAAGTTTTTTTTCTTACATTGAGTTTGTAGGTCGACATAAGAATATTATCGTTACAAAAATTCAACTCTTAGGTCATTTTAGTATGGGCTTCTAAGCAGATATAAGTAAACTGTAAATATAAAATTAGTAGTAGTGTAACATATATTAGAGTTAAGAATTAAGATAGACAATTAGCAATTATCAAAAGGATGAATATTTTTCAATGGTAATAATTATATTTATTTAAACTTGAATACGTATGACATCATTCTTTGATGAATTGATGGGCGCGTTGCATTATCGATTTACATGAGATATTTTTAAAAAAGAATAATTTTAATATATTTGTAAAGATGTACTTTTTTATTATTTTAGATAATTATGTATTCGTTGATATTACAGTTATAAGCAAAGATAGTGACATGCACCATTAACAATACAGAAAATACCGCCATAAATAGTAGTTGAAAAAAACTTTATAAACGTTGTAAAGAATATTACTACTAATGAATACTTTATTGTCAACCATGGACAATATCTAGGGAGTACTTTAACATCAGTTTATCTAGATCTTAAAGCTATTATGAAACTTACAGAATTTACAAACTTTAATCCTAAATACATCCGTCAACATATAAATTCAATACACTTTTTTTAGATTAAAATCCTATTCTAGTGCCTAAAATCCTATTCTACTGTCTAAAACTATTCATCAGTTTGTACTCACCTCTCAAATTTCATGGTATATTATAGGTAGAGATGTAAGAAACCTAATTACATACAATATACTTATATACTACATCTTTCATCATAAGTAGTGATTAGACGTTTCCCTACCCAACGTAATAAGATAGTCCTTACAATTTACAGGCCTACTGAATTGGGTTTAGATAATATCTATGTTTGCAAACACAATGGATCATCATACTGGGTTATATAGGCTACAAATTCTTACATTAACAATCTTAGATTATGTATAGAGAACACATCTATTAAATGATGAATAAAAAACCACATTATCGTTTTTGGTTATGTCTCTTAAGGAGAAGATTAGTGAATGTGTTGTTTCCGTGTTAGACACCTAGATACTCGTATTTATAACAAATACACGATTAACACATTATATACATGTCACATGTGATTTTTATTGTAAATATATTTCGTATACAGACTAACATAGCGCATGCATGTCTCACGCTTTTCTCTCTTTTTCTCTTAGTGCTTTTAAGTAATATATTTTCTAAAATTTTTAAAAGATTTCATCTTTAAAATAAATTTTTAATATAAATATAATATTATTTTTCTCTTTGTCTTCATCATGTACGTGTCTTACTTTTTTTAAATTTTTTATATCATTTTGTATGTGTCTATTTTTATTTAATTACAAATTTTTATGTAAAAAGAATAGATTATTTATTTTAATTAGATTATAGGCCTGTGCTACGCACGGGCATGCATTTTATAAATGAATTTGAATTATTTTTTATTTTATTTTTGTAAATGAGTTTTGATTAGAATTCATTCTAAATTTAGCATTAAATTTTTATAATTATAAACAATCCCACAACCCAATATATATTACAATAGTATCAACTAAAGAAATTGATTATTCTAAAATATCTAATCGAAATTATCTAATTTTCTACAAATTTTCTTTGATTGATGTCCTTCTTGTTGATCTTTTTTTTTATTTTCTTATTCTATTTTGCTTGTTAATGCATTGCTATGTTCCTGTAAGAATAAAAAAAATTTAGATTTTAATATATTTTTTTAAATAAAGTTTAATAATTTTATAATTACCTTCTCCATTAATTTTAGTAAGTGTCTACTTTCAATTAAGTAATTTATTTGCTAAATCTTTAATAAAGTTATGTTGTTATTTCTGTTGTACATATCATACTCTGTGCACCTAATATAAAAATTATTTTAGTTCCAACAACTTTTTTGAATATTTTTGCAACTTTTTTCCTTCATCCTTCCTGCATATATTACAATATTTATCAATTTTTTTTTAAATTCTTAAAATTATCTTATAATGTAAATTACAGTTTGTTGTCAAGTATATGTACCTGTGTTGCAATATCACATAATTTAATTGCTGGTAATTTAATTATATATTCCCTATTTTCATAAAAACCTGTAATGGTAGCACTTCTTGTATGATCGTATATCTTCATCAATACCTTAAACCTGTTTGCAATTACATTAATTATTTATATATTATTAATTTATTTTACATATACATTATATAAATATATGTTTATCTATATACCTTTGTAATTGATATTTAACGTCTTGTTTGCATTTCTCACAACTATACATTGCCTCTTCTTAGTTTACTCACTTTTTTGCATGTTGTATATGATAAATATTTCCACTCGTAATCATCTAAGACTGTAAGGATTGTGGCTTTACTAGTGTATTTCCTTCCCTGTAATTAAATTGAAATTATTTCATTATTTTTTATTAGTTATTTATTTAATATTGTAGAACTGTACATTCTTACCAGATTATCGTAGTTCACCACTTCTTTTAAAATTTTCTTCAGTGTTTTTCGATTCGTTAGCATCCCTTGCTCAATAGATAATTGATTTTTTGGGTGCGTTATCAATTATTATTTATAAATTATTAAAGTGGTTTCCACTTAATTTTTAATAACGCCTACAAATAAAATTTTTTTTAAAAAGAATGTGTAAATGCGATTAAAAAGAATGGCTTCAGTATAAGTCAAAAAGTTAAAATTTTTAAATTTAATTGGAAACCAACCAATTAAAGAATAACAACTCTTTTAATCAATTTATTTACTTTTCATCGATTTCTTCAGCATTCATTGCACGCTCTTGCTTAAAATTTGCAACACTAAATACGTGTATCCAATAGAGTTTTAAAAACTGTAATATTGTATATATCAAAGTAGATAAAAAATTTAATATACACGCTTTTGACCGAGTGGTTGTGCACTCCTCCTGTGACTTGGGGGGTCCTGAGATCGAAACTTCTTAAGTGTAGTTTACCATTAAGTTTCTCCCATGTAATATGTTAGAGCCCTCTCTTCATCTGTGGTGGGGACGTATGCTCGTGAATAGTGATTGTTTCATTTTTCTTTATCCGTACGTAGTGGCGACTCCTTTGTGATCTTGGCGGTAGTTATACGCTTCTTATACGCTTATTGCTAGTAGGCACTGGTGTATATTCGCCTTGTCATTGTAGTATGGACAATAGTCCCTTATCAAAAAAAAAAAATTTAAGATAATTGTCTGCTAGTGAGTAATGTATTTATTAAAAAAAAGTAAATGGGTAACTCTAAAAGAATTTTTCATAGTTCATTGCACGCATGTAAGATCATCATATGTGTCTAAAGTTTCATCCCTAATAATTATACGAAGTACAAATAATTAAAACATTAAAACCACTTTCGAAAAGAAAAATAAACATCTACACACCATTATTGTATTATCCACAAAGCTTCATCCTTAACCCTAGTTGAGGATTTAGCTACACATATTTGAACAAATAAAATAAATAATTAAATAATATTTTATTAGATCAAATTAGTGTACTTATAAAATTAATTTAAAGACTACACCCTGGTTCCTTTTCTCTCTTTAGCCCTCTCACGAATAGACCGCCAATAATAGATTCATCCCCTCTCTTTAACGTCTCATGTCTCTCTCTCTCTTCTCTTTAACTTTTTTTTTTCATCTCTACATGCTACCCCTTTTTTTTATAACCCAATTCCACCGACCTCCCACAATCTCTTCTTTTCTACTTCTATATGGATATCAATTAGAAAGATCTAATTAATTAGTTATTAGGTTATAGTAGGTGGAGCCCACATAAATTATTTCTTAATTGGAGAGAGAGTAACGTAACCAAATGGTTTAGAGAATAATTCACTTAGTACATCATAACTGATGTACTATGTGGCATCAAAATTTAACTCTTTCTTACTCCCAAACAAATCACGTTTTCTTCATTTGTTTATCTAACTTTGATACAGTGCAGCAAGGTGCAAATTAAGTGGCTTACAACATGTCCTTCATTGGTTGAAATTAAATATTTAGGCTTTTCTTCTGCTTGGAGTGGGCTTAAATCGGGTTCTTCCCAGACCTTTTTAATAATTGGACCATATATGGGACCCTTAATGTGTACTTTCTTGATCTCCACAAAATACCTACACAAAAATAAAAATACACTAATTAATTAAAATTAAATAAAATAAATGACAAACTTATATAATAAAGAGGGACTAGATGTGGTATATTTGTAGTTATAAAATACCTCCCAACTTATATTTTGCTAGTCCTCGAGCAAAACTAAAACTAAACCTAAGTTAATTACACCTAATGAAAATAGTAAATTCTAACTCACTTTCGCAGGAATCGCAATTGCACTTAGCACATGCAACAAGCCGTTAAACTCTTAGGTTACCCCTAGTGGACGAGTGTTGTCTCGTGAGGGTTTGCAGTTAATCTACCCATAAAATTATAAGTTCTCAAAATAAAATAGGGTCCACAATATTGTTTCAGAAAAATTATGTAGTAAATCAAAAACATATGCAATTAACAATGGGATTTTTAACAAACTAATAAACATAAATTAGAATTTAGGATACTATCCGAACACTAAAAACCTTTCACAACTATTCAAGTCCAAGTGTTGAAAGTAAATAGCCAACAAGAGTGCAATTTTAATTCTGAAAAAGTCCAAATTTGATCACCTTCCTAATACATTTCGCCTCGACTTCAGCCTGGTTATACCCTCAAAAATAAAACGCTCAGAATTATTTCACTCTCATACATGAGCATGAATCAAACACAAAACAAAAGACTCACATATATTTTAAAGAACACGAAGTATTTTCAAAGGACTGATCTTATAGAAAGGAATACCAACCACTACATTGAGGATGGGGATGCTCACTCAACTTCTAACCTGATCAACAATCTAACATCTCCTTTCCTAGTATCTAATAGGTTTCATAATGGTCAAAATAGAATGAGGTAGGATAGAAATGGTAGAAGAGTATACAGTTTCTGAGAAGATAAGGGCTTTGAATCTTTAAGCCGGACACTTTTTGAATTGTACATCTTTGCTTTTTCTTTAATTGTTTTTCTTTGACTTGAATTTCGACTTTTTCTTTTTTTTTCTTTACACTTTTTTTTTTCATTTTTTCTTTCATATTCTTTTGTGGAAGAAAAATACCACTTCTTGCATATAGAACTTTATCTTGATATAACTCAATTGAAGACATATATTGAACACACACTGTCTTTATTTTCTTTCCTTAATCATCCATATACATTTCTCAGTAACAATGAATTGAATGCATTTATGGTATTGAGGTGGTGAGGTGAAGGCTAGAAAAGTCAATAATATAATGATAATAAATTTTTAGACGACAATGATGGTGAAACGTAATTTACCTATTTTTATCTACCAAGTCAAGAGAGGTATGTCATGTATCATTTCAGACTACAAGATGAGGTTTTTGCAATCCTGATATCACCCTCAGTGGTTGAAAAATTATGGCACTCATGAGATCAAAGAGAGTACTAGAAAATAACTGTGAGATTGAGTAGCTCTTCATTCTACTTAGAATTAGCGTAGAAGAGATCTCGCAACGGATAATGAAAGGCCAACAAACTTACCTAGGTAAATAGGTCTCTACTAATGATTATTCAGGATCACTCAGTTGGGCTCTTTCTTAACTTAGAGTACACTAATGTGGTTATATGAATGAATTTCTCTAAGACTTGATATTTCTTAAAAACTTGTAACAAAGGGATAGTATAATAAACTAAAAATTCAAAATGTATTAGCCAACTAAAAATCATACTGTTAAAATCACAAAGATTCTAATTCACATCATTAACATGAACCATATTCAATTTTGAGACTTATGGACACAAAATTAATTTTTCTCCCTTACTCCCAAACTTAAATCAAGCATTGTCCTCAATGTTCCTAAACATAAATCTAAGAGATAACATAAACACAAGAGATATGATGAAATAAAAATAGGTATAAGGAAAGAGATTACCATAAAGCGAATCAGTGCCCAAAAATAGCATGGGTTGCCTCCCAGCAAGTGCTAAGTTTAACGTCTTCAGTCAACAGATCAAAAAAATCAATCCTGGTAGACAGGATCTTCCAAAGAGTTTCCTCAACTTCTAGAGGAAGTAACTCTAAAAACAGTTTAAAACGTTGACCATTAACTTTAAAAATATTACCTCTTTCAATATTCATGACATTGACAGCCTCATGTGGATATATATGATGAATTTCAAAGGGACTAGTCCATCTAGAACATAACTTACCAAGAAATAAATGCAACCTAGAATTATACAAAAGGACTTTCTGACCAATTTCAAAAGATTTACGATTAATATTTTTATCATAAAACACTTTCATTCGGTCCTTATATGTTTTGGTACTATGGTATGCATCATTCTTAACTTTCTCCAACTCATTAAGTTGAAGTTTCCTGTGTGAACCAGCTTTATTTAGGTTGAAATTGAGCGTTTTTATTGCCTAGTACGCTCGATGCTCCAATTCCACAGGCAAGTGGCAGGCTTTGCCAAAGACAAGCCGATAAGGTGACATCCCAATTGACATTTTGAAAGCATTACGGTATGCCCAAAGCACATCGTTTAGTCGAATTGACCAATCTTTGCGGTTTCGGTTAATAGTTTTTTCTAAAATTTGTTTTATTTGCCGATTAGAGACTTCAACTTGGCCACCAGTCCGTGAGTAATATGGGGTAGCAACTTTATGAGTAATTGAATACTTTTTAACCAATGATTCAAATGCACGATTACAAAAGTGTTTACCCCCATACTGATAATGGCTCGAGGGGTTCCAAAATGAGAGAATATGTTATATTTTAAGAATTAGAGTACAACCTTGTGATCATTTGTTTTACAAGCTACCGCCTCGACCCATTTGGAAACATAGTCAACCACTACAAGAATATATAAGTTGCCAAAAGAATTAAGAAATAGTCCCATAAAATTAATACCCTAGACTTCAAAGATTTCAATTATCAAAATAAGATTAAGAGGCATCATATTGTGATCACACTCGTACTACCCCTTTTTTTAAAAAAAAAGACTAAAGACTACCTAAACTAAAATACAAGGAAGGATCCTCAGATGATGCGTACCCAGACTATAAATAAACAAGCAATCCTAATAATCTAAGATTACTAATTTAAATAATTCTAGGGGTACACCACACAAGAAAAGAAAAAGAAATTGCTCCTACTCTTTGAAATCTGACACGTACTCCAGTTCAATATATTTTCACCCTCAATTCCAAGTCCTTGAATTGCTTGTCTAAACTTGCGTTACATTAATCGGTGCTTCGCTTTCTTTAAAAGGCAAGACTCCTCTCACAAAGAAGTGAGAAGAGGAAGCATTCCAGTTAACCTCACTAGTCGACTTGCTTTTCACTTCGTAAGATAGAAAAGGATTCTACATACATCACTTGATCGACTGTATTAAAAATCTATAGTTTTCCTAGGAGCTCTACATGTCCTAAATGTGGTTTCTACTCGATTTTATACAGTGATCCTTCAGATTAATTATCCTAACGAGTGGGTGACTCGTATTTCTTAACAGATAAAAGGACCCAGCACTAAATCTTTAAAATATTAACCTAAATTTTACACACAAAAACAACCAGTAACTGTGTGCCGATGCGGTGTTTAGATTTACTCATCTCCGGCGTGTAACCTTCTGTGAGGTTAACTTAATACGCCGGGAGAAGGCCGTTAATAATAAATATGAATAAGCTTTCCTCCGATCCTTCAGTACGCTAAATCACTTTTCACTTCTTCTCTAGAAACCTGTAAACAAAAATTAAACATCTAAACCGTACAAAGGAACAGAATGAACTAACTAAATAAAATATAAAAAGTTCAACCTCATTTTCTTTTTAAAGCAGAAATAAAAACTAGAGAGAAAAATTCAATGAACTTAAATCCGATTTGAGTACCGTTACTTATCTCCGGCAACGACGCTAAAAACATGATGTGGATTTAAACTAACCTAAATTAAAAGATTAATTTAAATCAAATAATACTCGTAAGTGCACGAATCATACATAGATATGGCTCATATTACGAGGTCGATCCCACGAGGATAAGAATAAAAAGTATCAAATTAAATCTAAAATTAATTAAATTTTAATCCTAGCAATTTAAATTTAGAGATGATTTAAAAACTAATGATTTAAATAAAGCAAAAAAAATTAAACAACTAATTAAAAACAATTGAGTAAACTAATGGGAGAAACTACTAAGGTTTTCAGAATCCACCTTGTAAAAAACAATTGAGTAAACTACTAAGCAAAAAAAATTAAACAACTATTCAGCCCTCTCACTAATAGACCGCCTACAAAAGATTCCTCCCCTTTCTTTAACGTCTCATGGCTCCTCTCTTCTCTTTAACTCTTTTTTTTTCATCTCTACGTGCATCCCCTCTCTTTATAACCCAATTCCACCGATCTCCCACAATCTCTTCTTTTCTACTTCTATATGGATATCAATTAGAAAGATTTAATTAAGTAGTTATTAGGTTATAGTAGGTGGGGTTCACATAAATTATTTCTTAATTGGAGAGAGAGCAACGTAGCTGGATGGTTTAGAGAATAATTCACTTATTACATCATAACTGATGTACCATGTGGCATCAAAATTTAACTTTCTTACTCACAAATAAATCACATTTTCTTCATTTGATTATCTAACTTTGATACAGTGCAACAGGGTGCAAATTAAGTGACTTGCAACATGTCCTCCATTGACTGAAATTAAATATTTAGGCTTTTCTTCTACTTGGAGTGGGCTTAAATCGGGTTCTTCTCAAACCTTTTTCATAATTTGACCATATATAGGACACATAATGTATACTTTTTTGGCCTCCACAAAATACCTACAAAAAAAAATAAAAATACACTAATTAATTAAAATTAAATAAAATAAATGATAAACTTATATAATAAAGAGGGACTAAATGTAGTATATTTGTGGTTATCACACTACAGTATATAAAACACCAAACATGTAGATTAATAGATAAAGCAATAAGCACCTAGAAATGATGCAAACATTTTGATTTGACTGTTTCCTGGGCTTGAAATATACTTTATTTTTTAGAATTTAGTATTGTTGATTGATCTTATTTTAAAGGTCTTAAAAAAATTTAAAAATATATCTTTTATCAAAATCTAATTTGTAAAAAAAAAATTATGACAATTTATATTTTAAAAAACATCATGATTACAAAATATGTTCTATTTACTTTAATGCCTCTAGAGAAGGGTAATTATGTCTAATGAATTTTTAGTCAAAGATAACTTTTATTAAAAATTGGTTATCCGATTTTCTCACTTAGATTTTCTTTGTACAACCACTTTTTAATAATCCTCCTTAAAAATAATTAACTGATATCAATGACTATAATTAAATCGATATCATTATTTATAAATATGATAAGTTTTTATGATTTAATGTTAAAGAAATAAAAGCATTTATTTCAAATGGCGTGTTAATAGTGAAATTATTGGCATAGCACTTTGATGTTCATCCAGTTATCCATTTGATTTAAATGGGATGACAATTAGAGTTACTTTAACGATTTATTCTTTAACTATGTCATTCGTCCTTTATACAGTCTAAACTGTCAACGCTGATGTTCTGACATTCACACTGTATGACGTGCCGTCACATCTAACAAGAACCCTTTTTTTATTTTCTAAAAAATTTTGATTAAAAATATTTAATAAGATTATATTTTAAAAGACAACTAACAAGGGGCCTTTATAAATTATGCAAGACCTACTTATTAACAAAAAATAATGACTTTAAAAGAACTACAAAATATTCAATCAAATAAAATAAATTGTCAAAAAAAAAAGAAGTAAAAATAAATTGCTCTTTTTAAAAAATGATATGATTTCTGATATCGATTAGAGAAATTTATTTTTAAAATTAAATTAGTCTTGAAAATATTTTTACTAAAAGGGATAAAAAGTCAATTGAAGTATTAAATTATTTGCAAAGCAATGATTATTGTTACCCAAATACTCTCACTAATTGCTTAAAAAATATTGTTAACTATAGCAGTTACAATTTGAAAGAAACTTTTCAAAGTTGAAGTTAATCAAGCCTCATCTTCTGTCTACTGTGCCACATAAAAGATTAAATGAATTGGCTATATTATGTATTGAGAATGACATGGTACGTGGAATAGCTTGATTATATATTAAAAATTAGTGATTTGTTGTAAAAATTGTGAGAAGAATAATCTTTCAGAAGTAATTTTTTCATTACAGACCCAAAAAAACCAGACATATTAGAGAGGGTATTATTTTATTTCTCATTAAATATTTACTTTTGTTTAAAAAATATAACATATAGTATTCTGTTGAAAACATCATATTCATTTTATAAGGCACACAAAGATACAGTTAGTTGCCTCAATGTGGAGTCGCATTATCTTATTAAAGATCTGACTTTACTTTTTTAAAAATATTAAAGAAAGGCGTATACATTATCATAACTTTCATTAGAAATACACATATAATTTTTAATGTCATAATAAGATAATTATCTATCATCTTTATTTTTTTCTTTCAACACCCACATGGCATTTACACCTTATTTATCATAAACTATAGATTCATGTAAAAATTACCTAATTAAGGACTGATATTTTGTAAAGCTAATCTTATCATCATGTAAATCGCAAAGGCGGACCTGGAGGAGTATTTTTATTATAGAGAGATTTCTATTAGAAGAAAGATCAGTGCGGAGCAAAAGCAAAGAGAATGGAATATAATTTTACAATCTAATTTTTGAAAGAAGACAATATAGTGATTAATATGATAGCACTAATAACCACTTGCTCAAGTGGTTGGCATCCTTCCTTATAACTTGGAGGTCTTGGGTTCGAAACTCTTTGGTTGTAGTATTACCATTAATATAAAAGACCAATGTAATTTAATACATGCATATATGTAGGTACTTCTAAAGCTGTTGCGCTTGTTGATGTTCCCTTTCGTTCATTCGTTGTTGGTACTCTTTATTATTTCTGTCTATTGATAGTGACCTCTGTTGAAGATGATATTTAAGGCAGTTTGTATGCTTCTCACACATGGTATATTTAAGCATTGTAGTAACTTAGACATTAGTCCCTCGTCAAATAAAAATAAAAGTTATAATAATGTAATAAGATTATTTAACATCTATACTATTATATTATAGAAAAACCTCTAACATAAGGCTTTGTTTTATCAACATATGGAAACTAATTACAGTACCTTGTTATCAAAATTTAAAAATAGATACTACATTAGTATTTTCGTGTTACCAAAATGACATATCTAACAGGGTATATGCACGCACATTTTACATATTTTTTACTTTTGGTGTGTTCGTTATGTTGAATTTGTACCAAATAAGAATATGTGCATTACATGTGCAAAGCACAGTCACATTTTATTAAAAAAAATTAATTTTAATTTAATTAAATATTTTAATTTAATTAAATATTTTAATTTTATATTTTACTATTCGTTATTTTAAGTTATATACTTTCTTTAATAATTTTATATTTCTATAAGAAATATAGTGGTACATTTATTAATTTTAGTTTAATTAAAAAAATTAGTTTTAATTTATATTATTTTTTATTTTAAATTATATATTTAATCTATTAATTTTATACGTCTAATTAAAAATATAACTCACGTTTTCAAAAATCTACTTTAAGAGAGAATTAATGAGGGATTTTTATGAATAACAAGTCTATTATGTACAATATGTGAGAGATTTGTTAGGTTTATGTTTTGCATTAATAATTAGAAAATATTTGTCCAATACCATCCAATATTTGTGATACTCAATATGTCTTAATAATTCTTTTTTCCACATTTTAAAAATTCTCGCCCAGCTAATTCACAATGAATCATATATACATTCTTCTTCTTCAGAATCATATTTTGATTATAAAATAAATAAAAAAAATCTTAGAAACTAAAACAACCACTTGTCGGTTGGTTGACATCCTTCATATTATCTTGAAAAATTTGCTATTCAAAACTTCACGGGAATGGTATTGTGATATAGGTTTGACCCATGTAATTAATTAAGTTAGCGTTGGTTGCGACTTCTCTTCGTCTATGGTGGCGAGTTTCTCTTCGTCTATAGTAGCGACTACTTTGTATAATAGTGACAGTGCCTCTGTACTTCTATATACCTATTTCTACTAGTTAACAGTGTATCTTTGCATTGCTATTGTAATTTAGCCAATAGTCCCTTCTACCCAGAAACAAATTTAAAACTAAAAAAAATAGGAGAAGGTAATCTCCCGTAGTTTAGAAAGCACGAATACGAATAAGAGACATGATATGACATGGATACAACGACACGCTAAATCTAAAAAAAACAGGACACAGACACGGCAAGGATACGTAATTAAATAATATATATTATTATTAAAAATTTATTTCATAGCTAAAATTTCGTAAAAAATTCTAGTAAATCCTTAGTATTAAAGGCTTTCGAAAACATAAAATGCTGAAAACATGTTTGTGCCATCTTTGGGTCTATTTTTGGAGTTCTTAACAAAAATCACGTGGGATATGTATTTGAAGTGTTCATTTGTCTGTGTATCCAACATTGACACGCATTCCACGCTATGTTGTTTCAGGCGGAAGGTGGGGTGGACAGTGGAGTCTGAAATTAAGTAACGTGGCATGGCAGAAAAAAAGTAGGATGGGGCGTATTAGAATAATAGGCGCACTCCTACTCTGCTATATATTATATAATTTATATCTTCCTTATCAAAATAACTATAAAATACTAAGTATTAGTAATTTATGGTCTTAAAATTAATAATTTGCTCAAAATTAAAATAAGTAAGTCAATAACTACTAGACACCAAAAGAAAGACGAAGTAATATCATGATCAACAATAGAAATTAGAACTATTAAACATACTAGAATCTCAATACTAAAAAACAGCACTTTATACTTTATAAAACTCACATCAGTAATTAATAAATTAAAAAAAATCATGTTATACTATTAAATTTTTTTTAATCTATCAGAAGGTAAAAAGCACTAAAAACTAAAGAAATGCATGTGATATTACTTAAAAGATCCTGAATATAAATTTTTTTAACTAAATAAACTTCACAGAAAGTGAAAAGGTATTAAAAACCTAAAAAACAGCATTTGATACTTATAAAAAAACTATAAGTATAATTCTTTTAAGTAAAAAACATCACAAAAATTGAAAGGGTTGGAATTTTTTTTTAAAAGTCTGCTATCTTAAAATAAAGTCGTTTGATACATTTTTTGTTGTTGTACATAAGTTTTTTTTAAACACAGTAAGTACAAAAACGCATTTTTTCTATTCGCGCCTCAGCTAAAGCATGCTTTGGGGTGGCCAAAGGTGTTGTGGGGTGCATTACGAGCAAAGTAGGATGGTCAGAAAAAAATTAACGCATTTTTCCGACTAAGGAGCGCCTTGGCGGTGCCCCAGATAACATAGATCCCAAGTGAATTGTATGTGCTTCACAGCCCGTAGTTGTATTTGAAAATAATAGAAGAGTGAACTTATAAGCAAATCTCACATCATGAAGTACATAAAACAATAAAATCTAGTCATAAAAGTTGGAGTGAATTATTTGGTGGTTGTTGCTTTTTCATCACTAAGAAATGAGAGGAAGTTCAAAGGTAAAAAAGGAGAGTACCATTTTTATATAGAACCATTGTAAAATTTAAAACGGATTGAGTCGTAGTTATTCTAATTTCTAAGAAGCCAAGACAAAGTCAAAATTAAGCTCAAAGACAATCCAAGAAAATTCAAGTAAAGAATAAAAAATTAAAAATTGAGTGGTGTAATGCATTAATCACAGAGCAAGGGTTAAAAAAAACCAAAATCATGTTTTTCAAAACATTAATCATCTGGCGGTCAGTTACCTTAAGTGTGTACACAAGTTGCTATCGTCCTTTCCTAAACACTAACGGAATGTATCGAATAAGATTTATTAGGGCTCTTGCTTGACTAAGGCTCAAGTGGGACTCGTGTTGCATTGAGTACTAAAGGAATGTGCTCAGTGAGCCAAAGCCATAAGGCACACTCAATTAGCTGACTACACTCGTTTAATGCTAACAGAGTATGTTAGACGGGAGTCAAGAAAAAGAAAAATTTATGCATCGTGCGCCCAACAACAAAAACTGTGTGCAACGATTCCGCCATTCAGTTACAGAATCTCTCGTGATGCAGGGGTATCTTTACATCGTTATTCATACATTACTTATGGAACCCACCTAGAGATGATTCAAGGGATGATTTTAAGTTAAGATATTCCCATCATCATGTTGATCATCCTCACTAAAAATTATCATATTCTAGAACTTGTAAGTCCATTATCCAGTGATCGAAAATCACTTAAAATTAACAATGTTTGAACTATTCATTTTGTTATTGATTTGACTTTTATGGAAGATGAGTTTACAAGTTTTAGAATGGGCTAAATTTTTTGTGAGGATGATCAACATGAAAGGAGAATGTTATAACTTAAAATCATCATTTGAATCATCTTTAAGTGGGCCCCATAAATAATGTATGAATAACAATGTAACGATCCGCATTATATATCATTATATATATTATAATTGGCCCCCAACTTATACACATGGCTCCCATATATCGCTTCTCAAGCTTTTTTTGAATTTTAGAGGGCCACATCACCAACCTATTCTCTTTCTTAAAAAAATCTTTTTCCCTAATTTCTCTCCTTTTTTTTCTCTTTTTTTCTAGTTGCACCTAATTTTTCCCTCTTACTCACCATTTGCCCCCTAATTTCTTTGTTCTTCTTTTTTTTTCTCTTTTTAGTCATTTCCTAATTGAATTTTTGTAATTACATACCCTACAAATAAAAATGATAATAAAAAGGTTAAATAATAAAATAAATTATATACTAATGATATTACTAAATATTAATAATAAAAATAATTTTATTTAAAAATAAATGAAATCAAAATAATAAGATCATAATTATATAATAGCATTTATTTGTATAGTCCACTATTAAATAATAAAAATAAACGAAATAAAAAATTATATACTATTAGTATACTAAATTTTAACACTCTTAATTTAGACTTAATATTACTATATGAGGGCGGTTATTACATACCCTCTTATAAATCCCCCTCCCGTAGGACCCACAAGCGATGCATCTAGGGGCCGATTTTTTTATAGGATGTTCTTTCACTATGTACATCATCATATTAAAAAATCAGCTCGTTCTAAAACTTTTAACCCCTTCAAATTAGCCCTTAAAAAATTAGTAACTATTTGCCTGTGATATTTAAAGGATAATTTAGTCCACTAAAATTCAAATATACTAACTAACCAATCTTTGGACTAAATACTTATTTTGATAATATTGCATACTAAATACTATTATATTCTTATATAATAGACCAAACCCTAAATTTCTGATCTCTAGCTCTCTCTCTGTTAAACATCTAATAATCAAACAAGAAGCTAGCAAGCATTATTATTAATAATTTCTCTGGTTAACCCGTTGGACTGAAACAATCTCTTTTGTTTTTCACATATTTACAAAAAAATGGCAGGTTGCAGTAGCAGAATGGTTCTGATGTGGATGTTGGTGGCTGTGGTGGTGGTAATACGTACAATTGAGGTGGTTCAGGCTGAGCTTGATCTAAGACAGTGTCGTTCGGTATGTGTGGCCAAGTGCCTCGTCACAAATAAGGTGTGCGAAGGGGCTTGCTTTAACTATTGCAACGGAAATAGTACTATGCAAGAATTAATGAAAGTCTAGATCGATCGGTCCGATCATCATCCATCATATCGATCGATTAACAATTGAGATTGTAACACCATAGAAATTTTTATAATGAACGTCCCACATTTGACCCGAATAATCAAGTTGGTCTTCTCACACAAACCATACATTCATAGTAGGTTACATGGTATTAAATAAAATATATTGATGAATAGTAATTACGTACAGTGCTTACGTGAAAGGATGGTTGTATGGTACTACATAACAATTGTTGAAATATACGTACATATGAATAGTACCGTATGAACAGAACAAAATGAATAGTATATTTCATAAACTACAGTTTAGTAACAAAATTTGATGAATAGTGTTTTATGAATAGTGTTGTATATATGAACAGTACCGTATATACGTGAATAGTATCATATACATAACAATTTGATATGTATACTTAGTACCACATTGTACTACTTGAATTAGATTTACAAGTAAAATAAATCAAGTATTTTAGTATATATATTTAAAAAAAAAAGAAAAAAAACTACGTATGGCTACAGAAAAACTGCAAAAAGGTATGCATGGCTACAGTAAAAGCCGCAAAAAGTTACGCATGGCTACAGTAAAGATGGCGCTACAGTAGCCGCAATTTGTATAGTGTATTTGTGCAGTTATCACTATTTGCACAGTAATTCAAATCTCTACAGTACCCAGAAAAAAACTATATAAAGCCCCCCTTATTCCCTCAAATACTCATTTTTCTCTCCTTCTCTCATTATCTTACACCGCTTTAACACCTCTCATTTCTCTTCCCACCATACTTTTTTTTCCCATCTTCATAACATATTCTCTCCCATATTCTCTAGATTATCTACACCATACCCTCATCAAGATTATTAAAAATTTAAGGATTTACATCATCACATCCGGAAATTATAAATCAGGTAGGTGGGATCCCTACTATAAATAAAATCTTATTTTATGTTTTTGTTATAAAATGCATATGAAATGTATTTATCTTGCATGGTTATATTTATTTATTTAATGCAAGGGTTGATGTTTTATTCATGAAAATGAATTAATTGAAGTTTATTAATAACTTGTTATGTAGATTAAAAACAAATCTAGATGGTATCGGTAATGGGAGACCCCCATAACACCTGCAGGTACCGTTGAGTTCCGACTTGAGGAGACGGTGGAAACCGATGTAATGGACCTAAAATAATGGTTAATTATTGAAAGATTTAAAAAAAAATCTTTTGATGCATTAATATGGTGATTTTGGCATGTTTCGAATCTAGTATTTTTGGATAGTTTGTACCTACTGAGTTTTACTCACCCAATATTTCCCCCCTACAGATCAAGTTGAGGGCGACAAATCTTAGGAGGTGCAGTTCAAAGAGATAGCTTTGATCTCTTGAGTTAATAGGTATTATATTGTATTTGAAGAATAATTACTACTATATCACTTGGGATTATAGGTTGTTTGTGAGAATTATGATATGTATTATTATTATCATGTGCTTTTATGTTGAATTAGAATTAAGCAAATGTTGTATTAATTTGCATTTAATTTTCATGTCAGTGAACTAAAAAAATTATATTTTATACAATATGGTATAAACTTCGTATTTGTTACTATCGGATTTAGAAAAGCACGTTTTTGAGTATGTTCCACTCAAAATTGATCAAGGCCTATTTCTGCAACAAATAAAGATTTTAATTTATTTTTTTCAAAATGGTATTATACATTTATTTCGGGTATCTAGTTAGAGAGTAATTTCAGTTTTACATTACTGATTTCTGGGTATTATTTGAAATCTAAAATTATTTTTCTGAAAATGTATATATGTCTGTTAGTAAACGTAATACCTAGTTTTGAGTACTTTATAGTACGAATTGGCCTCCGGCCATTTCTGGGTAATTTGTGGAATTTTAAATGTATTTTTTAGAATGAGTTTCTTTGTATAATTCTGATTTACGGTTAAGAAGTTATGACCATTTTACTGAAGTAAGTGCAGTTGACAACGAAAATTACTTCTAAATAGTTTTTTATTTTTATTTGAATTTGACTTGACCAAATAGTAATCAAAGTTGATTAGAATTGACCATTCATTAAATATTTTAAATTTATCTTTCATAAAAAAAATCATTCACTGTTTTAACTTACACTTCTCACGCCTCGCCTTTCGGACTCAGTAAATCAGATCTGATTTTAGAGTTTCAAAAACTGGGGTGTGACAGCTTGGTATTAGAGCTCAAGTTCTTGATTTTTGGGCTTGTGAATTTTAAATTTTCCTATTAAAAAAAACATATGCATATATTTGGTTAAAATTTTTCATATTTTTTCTCAATTTTAATCAAATGTTTTAGGAGCTTGTTTCGTATACTTTTTTTTTTTGAAAATAGGTAAGGTTCACAAACTTAATCGAAGTGAAGCAAAGTGAATCTTGTTACAAGTATAGTTAGGGTGGGAAATTAATAACTAAAAGCCTTATTATTAATCTATTGTATGTATATAATTATAATTAGGAATTGTTATAGAAAAACCTAATAGGTGATTGATTGTGTATTGAAGAATGGCATGAGGACATTCACGAAGAAAACGCTGAGGAGCTCTACGATGCACCAATTGAGATGGAAGGAAATACATCTCAGCAATCGTAACAAGAAAATGAAGAATTAAAGAATCGCATACAGCATGTCGAAGAACAACTTGAGTGAGTAGTTGGCATCCTGAACGGGATGGCAGCAAATATGCATTTTGTATTGTGTGTTTCTACCCCTTTGGGAAAGTCTGTTGAGATTAACAGAATATGTAAGTCTTGTGCAATTAGATTTGCTGACCATGATTTGGTCGCTGACCTTATCCTACTAGAGATGACTGAATATGATGCCATTCTAGGTATGGATTGATTGTCCTTGTTTCATGCATCGTTAGATTTTTTTAAAAAGAAAGTTATTTTTCATCTTCCCGGCGGTCCAACGTTGACAATTTTGGGCGACAACGAGAGACTATTGACACCTAGAATGCCTGGACGATGACTTCAATGGCCAAAAGCTACTAGTCAATTAGCCCTTTTAGCATATATGGTGGGTGAGGCAGATTGAAGCAAAATCGTAGAGGACATCGCCATAGTTCGAGACTTTTCAAATGTATTTCCAGAAGAATTACCAGGGTTGCCTAAAAAATAGGAACTTGATTTCACGATTGAAGTTTACCCTAGTACCAAACCAATAGCTATTCCTTCATACCGAATGGCACCACTTGAACTAAAAGAACTGGAAAAACAATTAGAGAAACTACAACAAAACGGCTTTATTCGACCCAGTACATCACCATAGGGAGCACCTATCTTGTTCGTAGAAAAGAAGGATGGATTAATGAGACTCTGTGTCGACTATCAACAACTCAACAAGGTCACAATCAAAAACAAATATCCACTGCCCAGAATCGACGAATTATTCGATCATTTGAAGGGAGCAAAGTACTTTTCAAAGATTGATTTGTGGTCAGGATATCACCAACTAAGAATCCGAGATTGTGACATCGAGAAGACAGCATTTCGCACCAGATACGGTCTCTTTGAATTTTTAGTTATGCCTTTTGGCTTGACTAATGCACCGGCAGCATTCATGGACTTGATGAATAGAATTTTTAGGTTCTACCTTGATCGATTCGTTATTGTCTTTGTCGATGATATTCTAGTCTACTCAAAGACCATGGAAGAGCATGAGGAACATCTACGAATTGCATTTCAGACCTTACGTGATCACTAGTTGTATGCTGAACGTAGTAAGTATGACTTCTGGATGTCTGAAGCTTTGTTCCTTGGGCATGTCATCTCGCAACATGGAATAGCAGTGGACCTAGCTAAAATTAAATCGTTCTTGAACTGGGAGCAACCGAAGAATGTCTTTGAGGTACGTAGTTTTCTTGGCCTAGCAGGATACTACCGAAGATTTGTAGAAAACTTTGCCAGATTGGCAGCACCACTGACTCACTTAACTAAGAAGGGAATCCGATTCGAATGGAGCAAGGAGTGTGAGAAGTCTTTTCAAGAACTGAAGAAAAGATTAACAACAGCACCAATCCTGACTACACCGGAGTAAGGCAAGAAGTATGCAGTTTACTGTGATGCATCCCACAATGGACTCGGAAGTGTACTAATGCAAGATGGAAAGGTCATAGCCTATGCGTCATGACAACTGAAAAATCATGAACAGAATTATGCAATGCACGATTTAGAACTTGCAGTTATTATCTTCGCTTTGAAACTTTGGAGACTATCTGTATGGAGAGAAATTTGAAGTTTTCTCAGATCACAAGAGCTTAAAGTATGTCTTCACACAAAAGGAGTTAAATTTAAGGCAAAGAAGGTGGTTGGAATTTCTGAAGGACTATGATTTCACCTTAAGTTATCATCCCGGCAAGGCAAACGTCGTTGTAGATGCGCTTAGTCGAAAAACGTACGGTCGTTAGCATTACTTAAGATATTTGAAGTGTTAGAAGAATTTGATCTTCGAATCGAACGTGGAACTACATGTGCATATTTATCGCATGTTGTCGTAGAACCTACCATCATCAAAAAAGTTGTGGAAGCTCAACAAAGAGATTCGAAACTTCAAGAGATTCAAACGAAACTCGGGACGGATGAAGCACCTGAGAACTGGACCCAGCAATTGGATGGAGGATTGATTTACAAAGGCAAACTCTGTGCACCTGACGATGAAGGACTTCGCAAAGAGATTCTCAGCGAAGCTCATACTTCCATATTCACTATTCATCCCGGGAGTACCAAGATGTACCAGGATCTAAAACGACACTATTGGTGGAAGGGGATGAAAAAGGATGTAGCACTTTGCGTAGCAAGATGTCTAACCTGTAGACAAGTAAAGGCAGAACACTAGAAGCCACAAGGGTTGTTACAACCATTAACCATAGCAGAATGGAAGTGGTACTTTATTATAATGGATTTTGTAAGAAGATTACCTAAAACACGTCAAGGGAAGGACAGTGTGTGGGTGATTTGGACCGACTAACTAAATTGGCTCACTTCTTACCAACGAAAGGGACTGACACCATTTTTGTATTATGTGCACTCTACATCAAAGAGATTATTCGACTACATGGAGTACCATTATCTATCGTTTCGGATAGAGATCCTCTCTTCACATCCAAATTTTTCAAAATGCCATGGGAACGAAACTCGACATGAGTACAGCTTATCATCCACAAACTGACGGACAATCAGAATAGACTATCCAAACACTTAAGGATATGCTCCGAGCATGTGTACTGGATTTCAAAGGTAGTTGGATCGATCAATTATCATACGTGGAGTTTACGTACAATGATAGTTTTCAGTCCAGTATCGGTATGGCACCTTACGAAGCTCTCTATGGGAGACCTTGCACATCACCACTATATTGGTCTGAGGTAAATGAAAAGAGCGTCATTGGACCTGAAATACTTCAAAAAGTAACGAAAGCGATTCAAATAATCAAAGAACAACTACGTACAGTACAAAGTCGACAAAAGAGTTATGCTGATATGAGAAGAAAGCCTCTTGAGTTCCAAGAAGGTGAACACGAATTTCTCAAAGTCTCACCTCGCTTAAGAATCAAAAGATTTGGAAAGAAAGGGAAGCTGACTCCCCGATACATCGGACCTTTTGAGATTCTACAACGAATTGGTGAGGTAACTTACAGATTATCCTTGCCACCTCAATTGGTCAGGATACATGATGTCTTTCATATTCCATGCTGCGAAAGTACTACCCTAATCCCTCCCATGTGATTGAATGGCAGAATGTTGAACTAAATAAAGATATCTCGTACGAAGAGAAACCCGTGAGAATCATAGACACCCAAGAACTTGAACTTCGTTCAAAGAAGATACAACTTGTCCAAGTACTTTGGCAACATCATGGGACTGAAGAAGCCACATAGAAGCTTGAGTCCGAAATACGGACAAAATACCCTGAATTATTTCTAGGTACGTTTTAAGCTTTAATAATTTTTAATTTCGGGACGAAATTATTTTCAAGGGGTAAGTATGTAACACCCTAGAAAGTTTTATAATGAACGTCACACATTTGACCCGAATAATCAAGTTGGTACCCAAGTTTTAAGTATGCTTAATTGGGTATGCTCAAATTGACTAGATAAATAAAATCTTCTCACACAAACCATACATTCATGGTAGGTTACATGGTATTAAATAAAATAAATTGATGAATAGTAATTGCGTACAGTGCTTACGTTAAAGGATGGTTGTATGATACTACATAACAATTGTTGAAATATACGTATGTATGAATAGTACCGTATGAACAGCACAAAATGGATAGTACCGGATGAATAGTGTATTTCACAAATTACAGTCTAGTAACAGAATTTGATGAATAGTTTTTTATGAACAGTACCGTATATACGTGAATAGTATCATACATGTAACAATGTGATATGTATACTTAGTACCACATTGTACTACATGAATTAGATTTACAAGTAAAATAAAGAGTCATTTACCCTATAGACCCCAAAGTTTCAAATTTATTACATTTTCTACCCTGAAGTTGAAAAAACTCTTCAAACACCTTTTTCTAACTTTCTTACAAAAACTACCCAAAATCTTGCTAATTCCCTATTTGCCCTTCTCATGGTACGCTTCTTTCTCTCCCTCCACTCCCTCTCCCTCTCCCTCTCTCTATATTTCTCTCTACCAAAACTCAGTTTTTTTTTTTCTTTTTAATGATCCGATACTATTAATTAACTTAATTAACCTAAAAAGCATACAAGAAATGGAACATCAATTGGAACAGAACATTGATCCAATTTTGTATACAGTAAAGAACAACATTAACAATAAAAGATATTTTTTTGGAGTCTGAACAACAACAGTAAAGAACTGTTGATGAACTTCCTACATATAAACTAGGTAGTTCCAACTAAAAAAAACTCATTCTCCTCATGAAACATCACTACAAGACTTCTTTGTATGCTCTGATCCTCCACAGATAGAACAATGCATAATGTGCTTCTCTTTTGTTGCCTTAGACTTCTTCCTCTTGATTTTAGTTAACTAACTTATAGTATCTGATCATAAAAAAGGAAAAAAAAAGTTGAGTTTTGGTAGAGAGAAATAGAGAGAGAGAAAGAGGCGTACCAATTAGTAGGTGGAAGAAGAGGAAGACCAGTTGGGGAAAACCCTATTTTCAAAGGTACTCAAAGAAGAACCATGAAAAAAAAAAGATAACCTAAGTAGTCGGTTGGATGAGTAGGGCAAATAGGGAATTATTAAGATTTAGGGTAGTTTTTGTAATGAAGTTGGAAAAATAAGGTGTTTGGAGAGTTTTTTCAACTTTAGGGTAGAAAATGTAATAAATTTGGAACTTAAAGGTTCCTAGGGTAAAAGACTCTAAAATAAATCAAGTATTTTAGTATATATGTTTAAAAAAAAAGTACGCATGGCTATAGTAAAAACTACAAAAAGGTACGCACGGCTAAAGTAAAAGTCGCAAAAAGGTACGCATAGCTACAGTAAAGTCGCAAAAAGGTACGCATGGCTACAGTAAAAGCCGCAAAAAGTTACGTATGGCTACAGTAAAGACGGCGCTACAGTAGCTACAATTTGTACATTGTATTTGTGCAGTTGTCACTATTTACCCGGAAAAAAACTATATAAAGGCCCCCTTCTTCCCTCAAATACCCCTTTTTCTCTCCTTCTCTCATTATCTTACACCTCTTTAACACCTCTCATTTCTCTTCCCACCATACTTTTTTTTTTCCCATCTTCATAACATATTCTCTCCCATATTCTTTAGATCTATCACTAGATTATCTACACCATACCATTATCAAGATTATTAGAAATTTAAGGATTTAAATCATCATATCCAAAAATTATAAATCAGGTAGGTGGGATCCCTACTATAAACAAATCTTATTTTATGTTTTTGTTATAAAATGCATATGAAATGTATTTATCTTGCATGGTTACATTTATTTATTTAATGCAAGGGTTGATGTTTTATTCATGAAAATAAATTAATTGAAGTTTATTAATAACTTGTTATCTAGATTAAAAAAAAATCTAGATAGTATCAGTAATGGGGGGCATAACACCTACAGGCACCGTTGTTTTCCGACTTGAGGAGACATTGGAAACCGATGTAATGGACCTAAAATAATGGTTAATTATTGAAAGATTTAAAAAGAAAATATCTTTTGATGCATTAATATGGTGATTTTGGCATGTTTCGAATCTAGTATTTTTGGATAGTTTGCACCTACTGAATTTTACTCACCCAATATTTCTCCCCTACAGATCAAGTTGAGGGCGAAAGATTTTAGGAGGTGCAGTTCAAAGAGATAGTTTGGATCTCTTGAGTTAGTAGGTATTATATTGTATTTGAAGAATAATTAGTACTATATCACTTGTGATTATGGATTGTTTGTGAGAATTATGATATGTATTATTATTATCATGTGTTTTTATGTTGAATTAGAATTAAGCAAATGTTGTATTAATTTGCATTTAATTTTCATGTCAATGAACTAAAGAAATTATGTTTTATACAATATGGTATAAACTTCGTATTTGTTACTGTCGGATTTAGAAAAGTACGTTTTTGGGTATGTTTCGTTCAAAATTGATCAAGGCCTATTTATGCAACAAATAAAGATTTTAATTTTTTTCTTTTCAAAATAGTATTATACATGTATTTCGGGTGTCTAGTTAGAGAGTAATTTCGGTTTTACATTACTAATTTCTGGGTATTATTTGAAATCTAAAATTATTTTTCTGAAAATGTATATATGTCTGTTAGTAAAATTCAGACCTAGTTTTGAGTACTTTATATTATGAATTGGCCTTCGGCCATTTCCGGGAAAGTTGTGGAACTTTAAATGTATTTTTTAGAATGAGTTTTTTTGTATAATTCTGATTTACGGTTAAGAAGTTATGACCATTTTACTGAAGTAGGTGCAGTTGACAACGAAAATTACTTCTAAATAGTTTTTTATTTTTATTTGAATTTGACTTAACCAAATAGTAATCAAAGATGATTAGAATTAACCATTTATTAAATGTTTTAAATTTATCTTTCATTAAAAAAAAATCATTCACTGTTTTAACTTACACTTCTCATGCCTCGCCTTTCGGATCAGTAAATTAGGTCGGATTTTAAAGTTCCGAAAATTGGGGACTGGCAGAGATCAATAGATCCATCCTGCAACCATAAGTGAAATAAGGGAACCTCATCGATTGATCGCTCGCTATTTCTTCTTTAATTGGGTCTTAATTTCTTTTCTTTCTATATAAATTTAGTCCAAATTTTCATAAGCCTTGTGTTTTTAATCCAATGGATAAAAATATTTGTGAATTTAGTCCTAGTTTTAAAAAGACATAACTAACTTTGAATCTCGCAGTAGCATCCCATCAGAACAAAAAAATTGATTTTTAACACCTTTTAAGAGGAGAATTGGACTTTGTCTATTTCTGTAAAAGTTGTGTGAAATCGGATTTTCTTCGAAAGTAGGTATAGTAGAGAAAGTTCTAAGTTACAAGCAGAAAATTACAAGCGAAATATTGTAGCAGCATCAATTCGGGTTATAGTTTAACTTCTCTCTCTTGCAATTGCAGGTCTAAACTTGCTAAAGCATGTCTGGACTTGCTATTGCAAATATGAACTTTTAATTGCAGGTCTGAACTTGCTAAAATATGTATGACTTGCTATTGCAGGTTTGAACTTTTAATTGCAGGTCTGAACATGCTAAAATATGTATGGACTTGCTATTGCAGGTTTGAACTTCTAATTGAAGGATTGGATTTGCAATTACAGGTCTGGGATTGCTATTGCACGTCTGAACTTATAAATTTAGGTCTAAACTTGCAATTACAGTTCTAATCTTTTAATTGTAGGTCTAAACTTACTAAAACAAATCTTAGCTTGCAATTGCAATTCTGAACTTGGTAAAACAGGTCTGAACTTGCAATTACAAGTCTGAACTTGCTAAAGAAGGTCTAGACTTCAAATTACAGTTCTAAACTTGCTTTAGCAAGTTTAAACTTGCAATTGCAATTCTCAACTTACAATTGGGAGGGTATGGACTTATAATTGCAGGTCTGAATTTGCTAAAGAAGGTCTGAACTTGCAATTACAATTTTGAACTTGCAAAAGCAAGTTTGAAGTTGCAATTGCAATTTTGAACTTGCAATTGCAGGTGTGAACTTGCTACAGCAAGTCTGAACTTGCAATTACAATTCTGAACTTACAAAAGCAAGTTCAAACTTGCATTAAAATTCCAAAAAATAGATTTCAATAAAAAGAAATACATGATTTGCAAGTTCAAACTTGCATTAAAAATTAGAAAAATAAATTTCAATCTAAACTAGCATGATTTGCAAGTTTAAACTTGTAAAAAATAGTTTTTAATTCAAACTACATGATTTGCAAGTTCAAACTCACATTAAAACTCCAAAAAATAGATTTCGATAAAAAAATACTTGATTTGCAAGTTCAAACTTGCATTAAAAATCACAAAAATAAATTTTAATCCAAACTTACATGATTTGCAAGTTTAAACTTATAAAAAATATTTTCAATCCAAACTACATGATTTGCAAATTCAAACTTGGATTACAACTCCAAAAAATATATTTCAATAAAAAATACATGATTTACAAGTTCAAACTTGCATTAAAAATCACAAAAATAAATTTTAATTCAAACTAACATGATTTGCAAGTTCAAACTTACAAAAAACAGTTTTTAATCCAAACTACATGATTTACAAGTTCAAACTTGCATTATAACTCCAACAAATAGATTTCTATAAAAAAAAATACATGATTTGCATGGTCAAACTTGCATTAATAATCACGAATAAATGTTAATCCAAAGTAACATGATTTGTAAGTTCAAACTTGCAAAAATAGTTTTTAATCCAAACTACATGATTTGCAAGTTCAAACTTGCATTAAAACTTCAAATAACATATTTCAATAAAAAAATACAAGATTTACTAGTTCAAACTTGCATTAAAAATCACAAAAATAAATTACAATCCAAACTAACATGATTTGCAAGTTCAAACTTGCAAAAAATAGTTTTCAATCAAAACTACATGATTTGCAAGTTCAAACTTGCATTAAAAATCCAAAAAACAGATTTCAAACTTAAGATTGCAAGTTTGACATCTTGCAATTACAATTTTGAACTTACAATTGCATATCTGAACTTCCTAAAGCAGGTCTGGACTTGCAGTTGCAAGTCTGAACTCGTTATAGGAAGAAAGAACTTGCACTTATAATTCTAAACTTGCAAAAGCAAGTTTGAACTTTCAATTGCAATTCTGAACTTGCAATTGCAGGTCTGAACTTGCTAAAGTAAGTCTGAACTTGCAATTACAATTTAGAACATCATATGCAGATCTGAACTTGCTAAAATTAGTCTGAACTTGCAATTGCAATTCTAAAACTTTCAATTGTAAGTTTGAAATTGCATGGTTACAAATATAAATAAAACAGAACATTTGATGAATAAAAAGTTAACTAAGCTTACAAAAATCGCATAAGCAGAAGTGACGCATAATCGCATAATCCTTTTTGTTTATGCGATTTTTGTAAGCTTAGTCAACTTTATATTCTCTGTTTTATTGGTACTGCTTATCATGCAATTTCAAACTTACTTTTGCAAGTTCAAACTTATTTTAGCAAGTTCAAATCTGCAATTGCGAGAGAGAAAAGATAGTAACTTGAACTAGAACTAAAATCCAAGTTAATGTTGCAATTGTATTTCGCCTATAACTTTCTGCTCGTAACTCAGAATTTTCTCCATAATACCTACTTTCGAAGGAAATTCGATTTCGCACAGCTTTTTACAAAAATAGACTAATAGCATGTTTGTTTTTTTGCCACTAATTAGTGGCAGGCCCACACAAAATAGTTTTTATTTTTCACCACTAACTAGTGGTAGTTGTAGGCAAACCTTTAATTTTGGGCTTCAAACTCATTAAGTGGTAATAAGCTGTTTCCAATCACTTACTACCACTTAATGAGTTTGAAGCCCAAAATTAAAGGTTTGCCTCTAACTACCACTAGTTAGTAGTGAAAAATAAAAGTTATTTTGTGTGGACTTGCCACTAATTTGTGGTAAATAGGCTATAAGTCTAATTTTGCTCCTAAAGGGGTCAAAAATCTATTTTTTTATTCTGACGGAATTGTACTACGAGATTTAAGGTTAGAAAACATGAGCAAGGACAACTTAAGTATTTTTTTTAAAATCAATCACATATTTTTTAATTTCTATGGACTAAAATTATAAAACTATAATTTTTTAAGGATTAAAATCATAAAGTGTAAAAAAAAGGACTAAAAGTCTAAAATTATTTTGAGGAGGGATTAAAATCAATGGTCAGCTGAAAAATAAGGATCTTTTTTACATTTTCCGTCATGGTAAATTCATAATTTTATTTACCATAAAAAAAACAATAAATAAAGACATTTCGGTCTTTAAAACCGAATTTATTGCTCACGATCATCTTAATTATCATCTTAACGTTATTAATTAACAAGGGAATCATTGCCAATTGATCATCACCGACCATTCCCAACAATTGATCAATGAGATTATCAACCCTAATAAAAAAAATGGTAGCGATCACTGGTGTAATTCGTATTAGATACGTAGAGAAGAACAAAAACCACAAAGACCCCACTCAAAAGAAATTGAAAGTCCAAAATTCTCCCAAACAAGCTTTGTTATGCATGGTAATTAACTGGTGAAGAAGCTAAATCTAAAACAATGTTCGATGTTTTTTAGGGTTTTTTGCAATATTTGAATTCCACTATGAGATTCTGAATATTTTTTCAATCGTCGTTCCGTTTGTTTTATAAGATTTTTTCTGATAATCTTTGTCCAATTTGGGTCGCTTGAGAACCCAAGTATATACTAGTATAGTCAAAGATAGGTTTAAGAATTCAAAAAGCATGGGAACCGTGCTCCTTAAATTGGTTTTTTATAACTTTCAATTTTTTTAAAATAAAAATGTCATAATTTTTTACCTACAAATTAAATTTTGACGAAATTTATATTTTTGAAAGACGGTCGTAAAAATTTTCAAAATGAAACCAATTACTAATACAAAAATTTAAAAGAAAAAAATAAATTTGTGTTAAATACAAAAAAGATGCAAACAACACATGATTGATCTTAGCCGAACCCAAGCCCTAGTATTTCGTGTCGTAAGAAAAGACTTGATTCATAAACTAATCAGGGTTTGATAAGCTTGACCCACTAACCCCGCCTAAGGTCGACCCTAACCCGACCCATTGCTAAGCCCAACCCAAGGTCGGGTTGGTCAGGTGCAAGATTGGATAATTTACTGAACTTACCAAATCAAAGCATTCCCCTGCTTAGTGCTTACCCACTAACCCCACCTAGGGTCGACCCTAACCCGTGCTAGGTCTAAAGAGCACAACCTTAGTAACCAAAAACGTGCAACAGTTAGAACGCTCCCGCTCCCAATCCGCGAAGTTGCGGATTGAGAGCGGATTCGCCTTCAATCCGCGCTCCCACATTTGTCGATCCGCGCTTCCACATTTGTAGATCCGCGGTACCACTACTAGCTGGTTTTTTACCAATTAAAGCCCTTACTTGTTTGTCCGATCTATTGTCGTCTGCTTTAGGAGAGAGAAAGTAAAAAAGAGAGGAATGAGAATGAATCCAGCAATCTGAGAGGAGAGAGAGAAAGAAGAAACGTCGTCGTCGTCTCCTGCTTTAGTTGTTACTTTTTAGGGTTTCAAAAGTTTCTTTTATAGGAAACGGTGAAGAGGAAAGACTATTTTGGGGGTTTTATTTGAAAAAAAAATGTTTTGGTGTTGGCATGTGCTTAATATTTGATGCACCTCAGCCTTACAAAAAACTCTTCAATACAGCCTAGGTGCATCAAATTTGATGCCCGTGATTAATATAAAAATAGAAAAAATATATTAAGGAACCTGTTATTTACGCCCAACATCTTGTTTATACAATGGCCTGTTAGCTATTTTTGTTTACGGCGCTCGGCGCTCCGAAGGCGCTCCGAACCTTGAATATTTTTAAATTAGACACTCCGACGCTCTCGCTCCCGCTCCACGCTCTGGTTACTTAGAGCACAACCCAAGATTGGTCGGGTCCAAGATTGGATAATTTATTGGACTTACCAAATCAAGCATTCCTCTCCATTTCTTCTGTATTTATCTTCGGTACTGGTAAAATGATAACAATCAAAGATAACCCCAAATTCCCTTGCTTCAGCCGATGTACAAGAAATCAAGTTATAAATATAACTAATTTTCCACCAAATCTTTGGTCCCTACAAAATCCCTAATTAAAATCCTCCGTTCAAACAAACCATTAATGATTTTCACTTGAAACCACCAGTTGATCCATTCTATCTATAGATGGTTTCTTTTAAAACTAAGAACAGTTTGTGATCACAGACGATGAAATAAAAATACTTCCCTGATCTTGGGCACAATCTATATGTACCAGCCTTGCCAAATATCATGAATAACAAAGAAATAAAGTTAGAATTTGCAATTTTAACCCTTTTTTCTCTATTTTCATTTTCTTTTGAAGGATAATGTCATGGATAACTTTAAATCATTTAAAGGTCAGAAAAGCGTAAAACGCTACCCTGTGAAACTCGTCGCAGAACTTATAAAGCTTTGAGCAGCATCTGCACTCAGTTCTTTGAAGACCTGAAAAACATATATTGCAAATCACATTCATGGATACATATTAAGAAAAAAAAAAAAAGGGGAAGAATACAGAAAGAAGAAAAGGGGGATGGGAAAATGGAGGTTAGATAAGACAGAGCATAAAAAGCACGCTTACAAGTTTTTTGTGAACAGTTTGGAAAGCCTTGCAGAATCTCTCGGCAGCTTCTGGACCAACCTATCAAACAATGAGATATCATCGATCAGTTAATTTATTGATTTCTTTTCTGAATCTTCCTTGGTTTTTTTTTCGAACAAAGTACTTCACTAATGCTCGAGTAAAATGATAATGAACGTTTGAACAACTTGCCAGTATGATCAGCAAACATTTGGTAGAAGAAACTGACTCACTAATACATCTCAAATAACTAAAGAGATACAAAAAATGTAAAACTTTTGATTAAGATAAAGGAAAATGTAGAAACACTATAGTCTCCTTTGAGCAGAATTGGGGTTGGAAGCATGGTTCCGTTGGTCCAACTCAATCACCTATGCTGAAGTTTACCTCATTAAATTTTAGATATCAGATCTTTTGTGGAACATTGAAGATTTATTTCCTCTACTACTACTAAAAAAGATGTGATAGGTCAAATGGTGTACCATTAAGGCTGGAATTCGGCAGCAACTGTTCATTCTTTAGAGAGGGCCATGCTCAACATGGGGCAAGGGGAAGGTTTACATTTTATGCAGTACTTAAATCGTGAAAGAGATACATTAAATATTTGTTTCAACACAAGGGGAACAAAAAAGTAGAAGGAAACTTTTGGTCAGTATGTCCAACACTTTGAACATCTGTCAGACACTGATACAGTTAGTAAATCTACAGAGAATGGACAATCAGGTATTCGGAAGGTCAACCTATTGACTTTCGGCAAACAGAGGATTTAAATGCTACCTATGTCTAGAAGTACTCAATTGATTACAATTGGCTTTCTCTATTCTAGTCTCACTTAAGTATAGATATGACTCTACATTATTTACTTGTAAAGATCATTGAAGGTTCCCATCAAGTTTAAAAAAGCAGGAAAATTTCATAAAAAATAACCAAACTACCTTCCTCTCTGTTGCCAACTTTAATTTCTCCCAGAATGGATCTGTTGAAAGGAAAAAAACAGCACAATCAGTTTATTTAGATTTGATAATACATGTTAGATTTGCATATAGTGACATTATAGCTAATAACCCAATTATATAATCTTAACACTAATTGAGCTTTGAGAGTTACATAGCAAAGTCTGTAATTTGTACAATCTAGTAGTAACTAGTAACTGAGTTGAGCCTCTGCAATCACCTAAAACTTGTATAACACATAAACTACCAAGTTTAGTCAAGGTATTTGACAAGACCAAACCATTGAAGCACACAGCAACCTGACAAAGATCATCGAAGAAACATGCAAGGTATACAAAAGAGTAAACTACCTAGAACCACTCAAGAACTGAAAAAAAAAATAATAAACTAGAAATGGTAAACAGAAATGTAAAAAATATTATTTGAGGAACTTGACTATATTATATTCCTTTGAGTAGTTAACAAACTTGGCTTCCTGGAGATGCAAGTAAAAGTTGAGTGGACCATTCCAAACAAGATGATAATGGTTTTAAAACAAATAAGAGGCCTAACCTTCTTTTTTTACATTGTTCGGTAATATGAGACATAATACCATTTTAGAACTTCACCAACAAATGCCTAAGAAAATAGCAAATTGATATAAATAAAAGTATGCTACCTACATACCTTGATAGTCAATTCCTAGAACCTCTGCTTCTTTTTTATCCCCTTCACCCCAAGCATTTTGCCATTCTGTTAGCTGCTGTCAAAAGAATAAATAATGACATCTATCAACTCATAGGTAGAAAATTGAACAGGAAAGATTGGAAAAGACAAAGTTTATAGTAATTCCACACCTCTTCCTGCGATGAATGTGAAGTTGATTCTCTTGAATCTGAGTCTGGCTGTAATTGGAGAAGTGTTTGAGAATTAACAGTAAAAAGAAGCAAATGAGTAGTAAAAAGTCACAAAATTTTGACTCTTACAGATAAGTTCAGATATGGGAAAAGTTTAAGTATGGCCCCTATTGAAATTCAAAACGGAGCAAAAGATTTGGTTAAAGAAGTGCGGAATTGGAAAAGTATCTCAAAGAATGTAGTTCTGCTGAACATTTTATTCATTTAACAGTCAAGAGTTAAAATTTCAGCATATTCAAAGTGTAATTAGCAACAAACTATTAGCATTAGCCCTTGTTTTGTAATGTAAATGAGTACATCTAGGTCTCTGCTTATGGAGAACAAAAGTATCATATACCAAAAAAGAAAAGAAAAGGGAAAAGGTTGAAGCTTGGCTACGTGTATTTTTATTTTAAGAGAATCACAAGGTTTTCCATTTCTTTTAATCATATATTCTTCTCAAAAATCCATAAAAGTTTCTGAATGATACAGAAACAATCAACAACAGCAAATTTCAAGGTCACACTTGAAAACAGAAACGCACAAGAAAAAAAAATTAAAAACAATAATAAAAAATAAAAAAGACTAATCACTATTAATAATAGTTAAATAAATGTGTGCAGAGGTCTAATGCCCCGTTTGTTAACCTTCAAACTTATTGATTATGGGCCTAAAATTGTTAATGGGGGCCTCATTTCTTCTATAAATAAGGGTCTATAATCAATTTTAAGCCCATAATTAATTAGTTTAAAGGTTACCAAACAGGGGACAGAAGTACTCTTTATTAGTTGTTACATGAATGCAGTTCTTTTTTCGGATTTAGATAACCAAACATATGGGGGTCCAGTCACAATCTTATGATAAATAAGAGATCTCCTCAGTCAATCCCTTTGCCCCTCATTCTTCAAGAATTAGAAAGACCCCTCTCGAGTTTGAATTTCTTCATTTGGAATCTGGGCTCTCATACAGTCCTAATTATTTATTTTTGTTTAATTTTATTTCCTTATAATCTTTATTTCCACTCTTTTTCTTTTACTCTCTTCCATCAATTCCTTTTGTCCCACAGGTTTGATCCCGTGGAATCAAACTCATTTACTCTTTCTTTTCTTTACTTTTTTTTTTGTTTATCCGGTCTGACCAATTTTCAAATCGAACGAAGGGTACGAATAGATCAAATTGATTTTTCAATCAAAACTACAACGTGAAATATTAGTTTTTAGCTCTATAGGCTGGATTAAGATGCATTGCACGGAATACTAGTAGGTGAGTGAAAGCCAACATAAGGAAAGGGCAGTCACAATCATATGCGGGTCCAGTCACAATCTTATGAAACAGATAAGAGATCTCTCTCAAACAATCCCTTTGCCCCTCAATGTTCAAGAATTAGAAAGAGACCCCTCTCGAAATTGAATTTCTTCATTTGGAATCTGGGCTCTCTTACATTCCTATGTTTTTTTTTTTTTTCAATTTTTTTTCTTTTGCTCCTTATTACCACTCTTTTCTTTTTTATTCTCTTCCATCAATTCCGTTAGTCCCATAGGTTTGATCTTAATAACCAGAACCTTGGTATAGGGGTAACGCTCCCCCTCCGGAGCCTCACGTTTCCACTCCGAACAATGCTTCAACGCTCCCGCTCCAAAGGTATTTCGGAACTAAGAACATCTTTTAATCATCCGCTCCCGCTTCCGCTCTTGTTCCCGCTCCCACTCTGTGCTCTGGTTACTTAGGGTTTGGTCCTGTAGAATCAAACTCATTACTCTTTTCTCTCAAAAAAAAACCATGTTACTCTTTCTCTTCTTTCCTTTTTTTTGTTTATCTGGTCTAACCCATTTTCAAATCGAACGAACGGTAATAGATCATATTGACTTTTCGATCAAAACTACTTTTTAAATATTCGTTTTTTAACTCTCTAGGCTGGATTAAGATGCACTGCATCGAATACTAGTAGGTGAGTGAAAGTCACCAGTGGAAAAGGGCTACCATTGGGCCAGTGTCAATAGAGTGGGTGGCTATGGATACTGGTTTTGGAAGCATGGTGGAATGTTACGATCCCACATTAAGTCATTGATTAAGGTGGTGTTTGTTTTTTTAGGCATCTAATTCTGATTCATGTAAATCTAACCTTGAATTGTGTATGGATCTTCAAGCTTAGGAATTTTCAAATGAAATCTGGATGGTACATGTACGTACCTTCATCTCAAACTCAGCTTAATTTTTTAGCTGTATAAATGCTTTAAAAATTTGACTCTACCAAAAGGTAAAAGAATTCAAACATGTAAAAATGATACAAGTGCAATTCAAATGCATTAAATAAATAAATAAAATCAAACATCAAATAAGTATTGGATTAGTCGTGGGTATACGAGTCCTCGCCACCCTTCCCTTGCAAGACGGTTTTCAGGGTCAGGTTCTACCCTAGGGTTCATATTTTTCTCTATCCCTATCCCAAAGATACAGGGTTGCTCTAGCCTTGATGAAAAAAATATATGACTGACCTGGCTAAGAACTTATACATATATACATTTAATCCTCCCCAACTATACTCAAATAAATACATTCAAAAAATTTCAAAGCTAAAGAAATTTCAACCCACAAACATAAATAGAAGCAAAAAAACAGACACAGGAAAAAGTTAAAATTGGAAACCCAGAGAGACCCAAAACAGATTTCGGCATTAAAACTAGATAAATACAATTGCTTTTTGACAATCTAGATTTTCAAATGTGATTCAACAGAGCTATAAAAATTAAGAATTTCATAGATGATGAAAAGGGAATCATAATAGCTAGCTAGGTAGATTATCACCTAAATGATAAAAATTAAAATTCATAACCCACAGAGATTTGAGTAACAAAAAAAAATAAAATCATGGGGTTGTAAAAGGAAGTAGAAGTAGATGCTTACATGGTAGTTTCGAGAACGAACGACAGGAAAGAGATCCAGAAGGCGTCTAAACTCCCCCTCTTCCATGGTGTTTTGCTTTTTGGCTGTAGCTGCTACTTCTGAAATGCGACCCCTTTCTATTTTTGATGGGTTAAAATTGGAAGTACAGTTGTGTTTGGACGCAGGGTTATGTCTACTGGTCGGGAATAAGGCTGGCCCGGATCTAAGTATGGGCTAGACTAAATCTGGGCTGGGCCAAGTTGACCTCGATCCAAAAAGCAAAGCTCATATACAAGCAGTACGCTATTGCACAAAAAGTTAAGGTTCGTTTGGTTCTTGATTCGAAAACTTATTTTCAAAAAACTAATTTACACTTAATTTAACTACATTTTGTATCACATCTAAAACTGTTTTTTTTTTACTTTGCTATAAAATCCTAAATGGTTTCATTGAAAATAAAGAAAACAACATTTTTTTTGATCGATAAAACAACATTTTTTTTTTGTTTTATAAAATCCTACATAATTTTATTCTAAATTTTAAAACAATTCTCCATGTAATACAAAATGCATATTAGTTTAGGTGTAAATTAGTTTTTAAAAATAAATTTTTGGATCACAAACCACATAGGCCCTAAGAGTTTTAAACTACTGTATGTTTTTTTAATAATTCACGAGCCTTAAGGCACGCGCGATGCACGTGCATAATGCGTATTAGCCATTAATTTATTTTCTAGATATATTATTTTGTACTCTGAAGTAATATATAAATTGCATTATCTAAATGGGTAAGATTTTTTATAGTTATTATAATGGGTAAGATTTCAAATTCAAGTTAAATACATATTTTTAGAATATAATAAAATTACACGAAATAACATAATTGGGGAATCTATTTTAAACTGAAAACTTAGTAATCTTCTTCCATCAATTTGTACTTGTAGTATTTAAAATTTTAATACTATATATCTAGCCTAATCTTGCATATGCAAAAAGAAAATTGTAGTTAGAAACATAAAAAGTCTTTGGGTGAATGCATATTTGAAAAAAAAATTATTAAGTTTTCAAATATAAAAAAGAAAAATATCTTGATTTATAGATCTACTTACATATCTAGATTTTTAAAGGAAATACCTCTTCTAAGATAAAAAGAGAGAGAATTACACACTTGCATCAGAATTTGTCCTTGAGAATTTGAGTGGGAATCCAAAAAGAAGAGACAATTTAAGATTGTTTTATGGATCTCACACTTGTATAATTCTACCACTATCTTCTACTTCATTCCTTATTTTTTAATTTTTTTATGTGATTCTGTAATCAAAAATCTATTTTTATTAGGATTCTCTCTAGTTACACTGCTATTAACATTGGAGATTTATTAGGAAATAAAATTAGTTGTAACTACCTCATTTAGACAAATATACAAAAATACCCATATTTAAATATAGTTTTACACTTGAACACAATCAGTTTTATAAAACTAAAGGGGTATAAACGTAAAACTTAAAATAAAAAGTGAGGCCATCCAACGAAATAACTACCTCGAAGGGGTATTCCATTTATATAATAGTATAGATGTATAAACTGTACAAAATTATTTCTATAAATATTTTAATACATACACAAGAATGGTGGTGGTGGTGGTGGAGGTGGCGGTGGGTGTGCGGTGTGGTCGTGGTAGTGGTTAGGTGGTGATTAAGTGGCAATGATTATGGTAAAATGCGGTGGCCAGTGAGTGGTGATGTAGGGTGTAACTGTTTTGTCGAAAAAGTTATAAGGCCTTTCTCGAAATTCATTTCAAATGCATTTTTCATGGGATGCAAATTGCAATTAACAAAAATTTGGTACGAACCATTGGATAGAATTTGCTCTTGAAAATTGGCTAGCAAAGGAAGGGTGATGTTTACTATGGTCCACTCTATTGACACTTGGCTCGATGGTATATATCTTTTTTCTTTCTGGTGGCTTTCACCTACCTATATACCATTACTCATGCAATGTGTCTTAATTAATCTAGCTTATAGGTCATTCATTTTGTAGTGGTCCCGTAACATAATGGTTTGGTTCTAAGTAACCAAAGCATAGAGTAAGAATATTGGAGCAGTCAATTGTAAAATATCACGAGTTTCAGACCGCTTTTGAATGTATGTATATATGTATATGCAAATAGTTCAAAACGTTTAAAATTTCACTAATTTTCTTGCAAAATTAAAAGTTTTACTATTATTGCGGCTTGGGGTGCCAGCCTGGTTGGAATGCCTCGCCCGCATAGTGTTGTGGAGGGTTTTGCTTTTGTTCTTCTACTTTGTTCGGAGCTTGTCTCTACTTTTGTATATGTTATATCTGATTAATATATTCTTGCTTACCTAGCAAAAAAAAAAGTTTTACTATTATAGGAATTTTGGTGATGAGGATGAGAGATCATCACAAGAAATCTTCTCTAAAGGACTCCACAAACTAGTGTAAGCAGAGTGTAAAAAAATGAGTGTACTATATAAAGACATTTGGGTGTTACATGACTACAAGTTGATGGTGTTGTACTCGTACAATTTATACACCATCGATCTCTTTCCGGCACATTGCACACCATTCAAGACATGTTCTAATTTAAAATTCTTAAAAATAATTAGACTCCCAACTATTTCAGAACATCACAAATCACGTACGTATACATACGCAGTGTTTGTTTTTTTTTACATCTGAATCTGACTCATCTGAATCTAATTCATCTAAATCCAACTCATCTGAATCTTACTCATCTAACATTTTTGGACAAGATATGTTTGTTTTTCCTAATCTGAATTATTTTTCTGAATTATATATTTACATTTTTACCCTTATGGCCTTAGTTAACAAGTATTCAAATCAATATTTCTTGATCCGACTTGATATCACTGATATTATTAAAAAAAAAAGAAATAAATCAATCCAACCTGAGTTCACTTAAATAAATCGCAGATCACATAATAAGAAAAAAAAGAAAAGAAATTGAAGATCATATATATCTTTCATTAAAATCATCTCAATGAACGAGCATCCCATCTACATCCTCTATATCATCAAAATCATCTGAAAAAATCCCAGTTCTCTTCATATCATTTGAATATGAGAACAAAGAAAAATAAAACTCTTCATTAGATCGTTTTACTTTTGATTTTTTTCTTTCACAAAATAAATAAAAAATTACCCTATCTACAAATCAGAGACTGATCTGTCTAAATCCTCCTCTTAACGATAAAAAAGGATGATCATAAAAAAAATGACGATACAAAAAGGAAGAACTGATATCGATATAAGATTTGATATCTTATGACAATCTAAGATCTAATAACCAAAATCGGAGACTGATCTTGAATTGTGATCAATGTCAGATCTCAGATTGAGATAAAGAAAGAGAGAGAAAAAAAAGCCGAGGGAGAGAAAGAGAACGAGAGATAGAGAGAGAAAGAGAAGAAGAGAGGAGAAAGAGAGAAAACTGTGTTTTCGATCTCTTCGTCGTCAATGGCGGAAGATTGATATTCTAGGGTTTATATTTGGGAGGAAGTTCTAAGGTTTCGGTGGAAAAGATACAACAGTGAAATTTTTTTTGTTGAAATCTAGTTTTAGATTGTCGATGGTGATGGTCGTCATTTTAGAAAATTGGGAGAATACAATAGTAATTTGGTCGAATCAAATATCCATCCCCTCCATTCAGCTATAATTTATGTCTGACTCAATTCACCTTGAATCTGATCTTTTACGTGAGTCAGCTTAACCGAGTCAGTAATTTAAAACAAAAACAAGCAATCTGAAATCTGACTCGACCCGAATCAGATCAGATTCAGATTTCAGATATCTGAGTCAGTAAAAAATAAACATGACCATAATCTACTTACTAATGTTTGGCTCTAATACCAAATGGAGGTAGAGTGATCGATCCTCCTGATGGCCACTCCCACATTAAGATTCTATCTAGTTGTGTGTGGATAGGAAGGTCTGCTCACATCATAGGAATTAGTCGGGTGTTCTAAGAGGCCCAGATATCCTGAATTTTGAGAAAAAAAAAGATATAAACTTTCGAGAAAAATTTTCCACTAATAATCTACTTGCAATTAAAGAAAAAGTATGCAAGAACTTATATATCCACATCTAATCTCATACTTGATCGATATGCGATAATAATAGAATTATTTGAGAAAAATGAAATAGATTTTATTTTCAAGAAATTTAATCAACTCAATCGTGTCTAAGAGTGTTTTTATTGGTACCTACTAAAAACTTGTTGGAAGGCCCGAATGAGGGCGCCCCCAAAAAAACTTGTTTGTTGTTGTTGGAAGGCTCCATTTCTTGTTGGCACTCACTAAGTTTGGTCAAAATATTTTGATTGACCCTAAATATTTCTTAAAATTCTATTGCAAAAACACTTTATAGAACACACTTATACCTCTTTAAAATTCCAATGCTTTTGAGTTTTGGTGGGAGTTTTTCCACCATTGCTTATGTGTAGTAAGAATTGACACTGAAAGTCTGTTTTTATTTATCTAATTTGATAGCACGACGCCATTTTAAAGTATAGATTTCGATTAAAATTTGTGAAAACTGTAAATCAACCAGAACTGACCAAATTAAATCGGGCAGTTTTGGCCGAGTTACCTTATATAAATTTTTCAAAACTGGGAGTTAAAAACAAAATTGAAAAAATTTGTTTGACTACTTTGAGGCCTACCAATAATAATTATGCAGTTAAAATTATTTGACTAAGTCCAACAAAACAAGGACTGTCAATAACATTTTAGAGATGTCAATAAAATCATTCTTCATCCAATTCCACGAAACTATTAATCTTATGGAGCAAGAGTACTACACAGCCCAATAAAATCATTCACCTGACTTGTAATTGGTTACCCTATCTAGGCTGGTTAATGGTCATTGAACAATGCTAGAATGCCCGCACTTTGTGCGGTATTCTCTTCCTCTATTTCAATCGTAAGGTCATTATCCTCTCATGATTTGAATCACGTCTTCGAATTTCGTCTTTCCTAAATTTCAAAGCATGGACCATCATCCACCTAGGAGCGGGATATAAATCCCCTAATTTTTACGGGCATTCTAGCATCACTCATGGTCATTGAGAGTGGAAATCTCTCAATACAAGATGAGGTACACCATCCTTTGCGTGTACATAATGGAACGCTTTTTTGATGATATAAGGAAAGAGTAGTTATTAATTAGAGTTTTGTTGGATGCCAGTCCACTTTGAAATCTCTCTCAATTGTTCGCTTTCATTGATAAGAACACCTAACTAACTCATCCATGTGCTTCAACATTGTCTACTCTCCCTTTTACATTTACTTTATTCTTCACTAGCAACCATTCGTTAATTCATTTTTCTTAAAAAAAATAAAATAATGTACATGCAAATTTTACCTATATAACAGTGCGCCTAATTTTCTTTGGCGACGTACAATTACCATTATTTGAACTTTTTATTATTATTTTTTGTCGATATTATTTGAATTTTGTTAACATGTGCACATGTTAAGGTTATAGGTTTAGGCTTATTAGTCTTTTGTTTAGTTTCATAGGGTTGTCTAAATTAATTGAGTTGATTTTTTTTATAAATATGTTAAATTCATTATTTAGACCATATCTTTAAAAAAATCAGCTTAAATAGAGACCTCCAGTACTACAAATACTTAATTTAGAATTTAGTATATTTATAAATAACTTTTACTTATATTTAAAAGTATTTATATTTTATAGTGTTTCTTTTTTAGCACGTTTGTAGCGGTACGTGTTCTCAACGCTTCTCGATCTTATGCCCTTTCTCAGGGCAAGGGTAGTTGGAATTCAAGAATCCAACCCAAGAATATAAGGTTCCATAAATTTATGGGTAGAGACTAAATAGTGGGAGGAGGAGCGATGGATGGGATAAAGATGGTACAAACGACCATCAAATGGTCGTAGGGATGGCAAAAATCCCTACGGATTAGGGTCCCCGCAGGGATCCGCTCCTAATGGGGTGGGGATGGGGGAGAAAATTCCATCCCCACCCGGGG
>MVGT01003294.1:125687-147079 GCA_002174775.1 Macleaya cordata
ACCCCCCTATTTTTTACGGTTCCGTCAGAATGACCGTCTTTTTGGTCAATTCTTGGTCAAGTTCAAACACGTGATGCATAAAATGTCTCAAATGCCCTCAACTTAACCCAACCAAACCCAAGCTTAACTCATCAATCACACACGGCACTCGAGGATCATCCAACAGCGAGTATACACAAACTGGATCTCAAGGAAAACGACTGGTGTGGGTGACCGTTGCCACCATCGTCTTCTTCTTCAACCCTATATAAACTTGCAAGATTAGTTGTGCTGAAACACTCTAAGTCATTCTAAAACTAAAAGTAACCATTAAAGATCTTTCAAAGAGGTCTTCTTTGCTTAGACACAAAAGCTAGGGCAAAACTCCATGGGAGGAGGTGAAGGTTCATCTAGCAATTCTCAGGTAAATTTAATCCTTGTTATGTGTCTTATTTTTCATTGTACTATTTTTCTCAAGGTTTGATAGAGGTTTACTTTATCTTTTCCACTAAACAAGGTGATATTGTAAATGGGGGGTACTAGTAATTAGTATATTTACAGTAGGGGGTTTTAACGCATGGATTATTTTTACTTCTTATAGGTTATATGTCAAGTGTGCGATCAACCTGGGCACATATGCATTGAGTGTCCTTGGGCTTATACCATGTAATGGAACTAGGAGGGTACTTATTGCAAAGACTGATGCAAATCGTGGGAGGAAGCTCTTTGCCTGCAGCCTGACTGCAATGGCTTTGAGTGGTTTGATGATGCTTTGAATTCAAAAGCATTATCTGCAACCCAACTATCAAAGGGTAGTTGTTTTGGTTGTGGAGAAGGTAACCACTGGATGGATACCTGTCTGTGGAGGAAAACACCTTGCCCTCAACCTAAGTGCCATAGAGTGAGGATAATGGCTCTATCAAAGAGTGATCACAGTTTAGGGGTACCTTATCTTAAGTGTGATTCATGTAAGACATTTGAGTGGATGGCTGATGTTATATATTTGGCATCTAAAGGTAAAAATGTAGGAACTAGCAATATTAGGGTTAGTCTAGATCTTAGTATGAAAGATCTTTGTAAGGGTATTGCACAAAAATTAAATGTGAAGAATTGATTCCCGAATCAATGTAACAACAATTTCCTGTTATGTTTCATAAGTTTTCCTGTGATAGAATATTCCATTACATATTATGTTTAAAAAAATAGCAAAAATAAACACCATCAAAATAACTTCCATTAACAACCATCTTCACATTTACCTGCTAATTAATATTAGTCCAAACTAACATTCATAAACACCATCAAGATAACTTAAGTTCCAACTGAAAAGAAATGTTCACCACCCACCATAAATTCCCTAACAACCATTTAAACAAACTCAAAAGTAAAGTTATTAAACATCCACCATAAACAGTTGTCCAAAAAAAAAACCTAACATCAAACTTCTATTATTTTTCCTGCTGCTGCTACTGAGTAGGGTTGCTCCCCTCATATTGTTGATGCTGTGGCGTAGGTCTAATTGTGATTGAGTGGTGGATGGTTTGGTGAACCACTCCACCAGTCATAGTCTGCACATTAATTGTCTGGGAGACACTTCCTAGCCTGCTAGAATGCCTCCCACCTCTGCCTCGACTAGATTTGCCACTAGAAGTCATCTCTCTCTGCCCCTGCCAGACATCCTAATGGTTGTGGGAGTTGAGCTTGCCTCACCTTGATCTGAAGGTCCAGCTGCACCTCTGCTTGAGTTCGATTGAGAAAGACCCCCTCTTGTTCTTACCCTTCTTCCACCCCTATTCGCAGGAGGTGGACCCTGGCAAGATCTCTTGTTGTGCCCGTCAATACTACATATCTTGCATCTCCTCTTCTTCTTTACCCAGGGGTTTTCCTCATCCTCACCCCTTCTTCTTGTCATTTTTTGTCTCCCTGGAAGCCTATGGTCAGTTGGAGGCTTCACTAGAATTGTTGGCTGCACACAAATGAATCACATAAATATAAAACCCTAGATTCCCAATACATTTATAACCCAGTTTAAAAATTATTTAAATAATATACACACCTTTCCCCAGTCTGCTTTGTCTGCTATTGGGAATATTGTTTATGCATAAGTTGTCCTATATGCATCTACAATGTAGTACCAACTGCAGTACCTACATTAAACAAACACAAAACATAATTTAATATCAATAATCCCAAATAAAGAAAGCAAAAAATAAATATTAAACTATAAGAAATAGGTAAGTCCTTACTGTCCAATCTAGTCTCATGGTCACTAGGACACAAACAGCATGCTGACATGGAAGGGATCTCATCTGCCAAGCCTTGCAAGAACATTCTTTTTCTCTAACATTTACAGACCATCTTGTACTTGCACTGTTAGTGACCTCATAAATAAAGGATTTGCCCCTCTCAAAGTGTACAAGTGTATGTTACCAGTCATTTTCTCTATCTGTCTCATCACTGTAGGAACTAACCCACCATCTTCCCATGTGGCTGCAACATTTCTCCTATTGTACAAAGTAGTCATCAACAACTGATTATACATCTCACCTAGCATGCATATTGGTTTATCCCTCATACTCAATATCATATTGTTGAATGACTCAGAGAAATTGTTGGTTATGTGCTCACACTGAGTTGAATAGTCAAAAAATGCTCTAAACCATGTATCTGGCTCCTCTCCCATTAGATAATCATGAGCATTTGGATCAATGGTATATATATCCTTCATCCACCTCTCAAAATCAGTTTCCTTGTATGACATTGCAGCATTCCAAGCTAGAGTTTCAAGTAATTTGCCCTTGTAATCCTTCTTCAAGTTCTTGTATAAGTGCCTAAAACAGAATCTGTGATTGAAATTCACTTTCAATTCATTGAAAACATCTATAACAGCCCCTCTCAAACCCTTTTGCCTATCACTTATAAAAGTGAGCTTCAATGGATTCCTTGTCAACTGACCACTCAATTCTTCCAAATTTTTTTTCCAATTTTCGTAATTTTTAGTTTTACAAACAAAAATGCCTAATGGGACTACACCATTCTGGGCATCCAAACTAGTAGCTGCAAGCAAAACACCACCATACTTACCCTTTAGGAATGTACCATCAAGTCCTATGATTGGTCTACACCCCTTTATCCACCCCTCGATAGATGATTTGAATGATAAGCACATGTAGATAAACAAATGCTCAATTGGATCTCTAGAAAAGGTAACTACTTGGATTACTGCTCAAAATAGCCATACAAAACATCTGTACCAACCCATAACTGTTATCATAACTGCCATTGATCTTATCTAGGACTCTAACCCTTGCTTTCTATGCAACACAATATTTGATATCAGTCTTGTAAAGGCTCCAAATCTCCTTCTTAATCTCCTAAGGCTTGAACACTATGTGGTGCCTCTTGATGAGTGGTTCAATGATCTCTGCAACCCACTTAGAATTGGCCACGGAATTACAGCTACCATCATCCCACTTACAACTGTGCTCAGGCCCCAACTTTTTCAACTTGAAAGTGAGTTGGTTGGCTAACTTTCTTGCATAAGCAAACCATGGACACCCCTGGTCTTTCGTCCTGCATACAGACCTCATTTTGTACCCCTCATTCTTGATATTTTTGTAGGCAAATTTGCGAGCTTTGGCATAAGTTATGAGGTGCCTCCTGTAGTCTGCACCTCTAGGCCACTCCATACCCACCTTAAGAATGAGAGGAACATAGTTAGTCTGACCCTCCTCAGTATATAGATCATTTGCATCGGCAATAACCCTATCCCATTGATTACCTGGTGGTGGAATGTACTCAGATTGTGCACTAACACCACCAGGTTGTGCACCTTCATCTATATGTTCTACACCAGCTGCATCATTAGCTTGTGCATCTCTATTTCTTCCTCCAACATCATTTTTTTCATCAGATATATTTTCATCACCCCTAGCCACTGCATCCTCATCTTCATCACCATCACTGTCATCATGATTATCTGCTAGGAATTGACTAACATCAAAGTCCTCCTCACTACTCTCTGACTCACCCCTACTCACATACCCTTCTTCTGGATCTACTTGAGGGCGTTTGAGATATTTTACACGTCATGTGTGGTCACATGTTTGAACTTGTTAAGAATTGACCAAGAAGACGGGCATTCTGACGGAACCGTTAAAAATAGGGGGTTCCAGAGTATTTGAACAACTTGGGGGTAAGTGATATAGTGATTANNGGTGGTAATAGTTAAAAATAATAATAATTAAAGAAAAAAGTGCTTAACTTGTATATATAATTGTACAAGAGCTAGATTGAGAAAAAGCTAAATATATAGTAGAACTCATTTATTAGAAAATATTACATTCACATAATTAAACACATATATTAAAAAATCAACTAACATAAATTGGAAAAAGAAAAAGAGACTCAAACTGACAATTAAGTTATATATATCCATACAATAAGACCTATCATGCAAGTACCAAAACCAACAAAATCCCAATCATAAATTTCATGTCCAAATGAGACCCAGATTTTGTTAAAGAAACAGAACCAGAAGTCTCTTTAACATCATCACTACTACTGCTACCACTCTCTTTGGGATTATTAAAATTTGAAGAAACTACAGTATCTGGATCTGGCGTTGAATCATCCTCATTGTCGTCGTCGCCGGAAGTACTTCCCCTCGGAGGCGGTGATGATTCAGTTGATGGGTTTTTCAGACTTGCCGGTAACCCTTCTCCATATGTTACATTAACCTTAAAACGTTGGCCGTGTTTGCATTGCTCACCATCATAATCACCCGAAAAGAAATAAGTCATTCCTTCCTTTATTAGTGGAATTGCTACGGTTACCGGAACCGGGGCAGTCGCCGAGGGGTCTGCAGCTGACCATTGTATGGTATCATCTTCTTCTGCGTCGTCGTAATCGCAGCGTTTGTAGGTTGTGAAGTTGTAGGTTTGAACAACTGAATGATTACTATCAGTGTTGAAAACTGCATTAAGATTAGCCAGCCCGATCGCAATAATTAGTGTAAGGTATAGCTGAATAAGTAGATCAAAAAAAAAAAAAAAAATTGAAGTTGAATAAGATTTGAATATACCAATATCTACACATGATTTCAGATTAAAAAATAAAATAATAATATACCATAGTAGTACAAAGCTCTGTTGAAAGCCAGGCTTTTTAATTACGTCAATTACCCTTCCATTATATATAACACATAAAATTATTGGTATAATTTTATCATTTTTTCTTTTTAGCCTTTTTTTTAAGGCTCTTTTTAGCCTTCCAAATCATAAAATTAAGAGTATTTCTGACTTTTTTATCCTTTAACTAAATTTGTTCTAAAAAATGAAAAACACTATTTTTTTATTACTGTTGACATAAATATATCAAGAAATGTAAAGTTAAACAAAATATTCATAAATATTAAAGTTTTTAAATATATATTATATGATGAAAGTTTCATTAAGTTTGTGGGTGCCAAACTCAAAATCAATTGGCAATGAGTGGAGTGGCCTAGGATCATTATATATTGGGTTTGCTAGGCTCTCATATCCCATGTGGGACTATTCTCGTCATGCCCCCTTACGTGTGGGATTCTTTTGCTCCTAACACGTGGAACTCTTTTTAGGTGGCGGGAGCACGTGTGACCGTTGGGCCTATCACGTGTGGACCTGCACTCCGATACCATATTAAGTTTGTGAGTATCTAACTCAAAATCAATTGGCAATGAGTAGAGTGACCTATGATCATTATATATTGGGTTTGTTAGGCTCTCGTATCCCATGTAGGACTATTCTCATCAAGTTCCATTGTTTATTTTCGTAGTTAATATTGAGTCAAAGGCCTTCTCCTACCTTCTTCTTAGGTTCCCTTGTTGGAAAATATAGGCAAAGGAATAAAAGATCTTAGATCGATCCGAGGACTTCAAGGCATGTAAGTTCGCTATCTTTTAGACAATATTTCTCCCCTAACTATGCACAAAGGGTTGATGAAAAAATCGCCTTCAGGATACAATGAAGTCTCGACCATTAGATGTTGTGAGTTTAAATGTGCATTATCCGATCACAATCCAGAACACTCTTGTAGATAAACTAATAATGCCAAACACGTCTTATACCCTCTCTCTGATTTTCTGAATTTTGAAGTACTCCAAAATGATCCTTGAAGCCTCTTATTTATAGGCTTGAACATGTCTATTCGGAATAGGTATGATACCTTTCCCATAAAGGTTGTCTCTTATGAACAAATACATGCTTTATTCAAACATACACCATAATGAACATGTGTTAAACTTATTATGAATAGGTGTATGCCTATTTTAAATAGATACCAATCCAAAAGGCTCTTTATGCTAACTGTAGGATTGTGATGGATCGATATCCACCACTAGATTATCTTGTTTCAATGAACCAATATAATCTCTTCGAACATACATAATTCTTCAACCATCGGTCAATAAATGCCAATCTTGTAATTCATTTGGGATAAACTAGAAGAGAATATTTAGGCGAGAGGAAACACAAGAAAACCCCAAAATAAAACATGAATATATTTTAAATATTTCCAACATCACTTGGGTTGATTCTAGCTCAATTGTCTACCCCAAGAAGTGAGTAGAGGAAGCCACTGGATTCGATAGTTACATTTTCTTTCACTCCCATGAATTGTAAGATGGAACACTAGAATCTAACGACTCCCTGCACTCACTTTTCTAATAGTGCAGTCGAGAAAGTGTTGAGCATAGTATTCTCACCCTATGCAACCATTGGGAGTGCAGTATAGCACAACATTATTTTTTTTTAAAGATTCTGTTCCAGCTATGACATAAGATTTTGACATAGAATTTATACACTTTCTATTTATTATTTGATGCAATCATAAAATGATTTAAAATTATTTAAAGTCTACTGATAAAAGATCTTTATCTTTATAAATTTAAGAAAATTCCTAAATTAAAGGGTGACATCCATTAGTTGGATGATTGCATCTAAAAGTAAACAGAAAATGTTTAAATTCTATGTCAAAATATACTTGACTCTTTCTTAATATTTATATATATAAAAGAAAAAAGAAAAAGAACAAAAGAGTGCCTTTTTTTTTTCTTCATGAATTCACAATGTTCAACATCCCGACTGCTAGTTACACGGGCTGTTTCTTTTGTTTTTTTGGCTGTTTTATTTCTATGCTGACTAAAAGCAAAGAAGGTCTAATGATTTTTCTTCTTTTACATATGCTAAGCACGTGCTTACGTGAGCTTTTAGTTTTGTGATAGTTGGATATTCCCACACATATGTCGGTAGAAAAGATATTTAGAATTTATTGGCTCATTATTCTAAAGCTTATTATAACCACACTAGCTAGATTGGCTTATCATCACATCAAAGCTAATAGACTCTCTCTCTTTTAATTTCTTTTTTTTTTTCTTCTTTTTTAATTAAGCAATAACGGTTATAACTTATAATTAATTATAACCTTAGAGGATCACTTTTTTTTTTAATAACTTTGTGATAATACCTAAAACATAAAATTTCTATTATAGGATTGATATTTCAGCCCACCTTTCATTAATTCTACGCAATTTATCGATTAACATATATTGACTTAAAAATATAAAATACTTTGTCAATTCTATAGAACTGCAAACACAATCACTAATTTACTTGTTAGGTCTATATATAGAACTGACTCTATACAGCCCTAACTAATTGGTGAGTTGAATTCGTAAAGTGATGGGCTGAAATATCCATTCATCGCCTTCCTATTATTGAATCAATTAAATATCATAAAAAAACAAAAAAATCATCAACTAACAGAAAACTCTCATAAAGGAAAAAAAGCCAACAAGTTCTTCAATTATAAGTTTGTATCAAAATAGCAATATACTAGAATCCAAATTTCCTCAAATGGGTAATCAAAACTTTTGCCAATTAATGGAAGTTTTGCTCATATTTGAACACATTTGAGATTTCATGCACAAAACAAGAAACGAATTGATTATGAGAAATTCTAAACAAAACAGGAAAGATGATGAAAAAAAAATAAGCAAAGATCAAACAAATTATGTAATTCTACTTTTAAAAGTGTTTAATTATGTGAAGTACTTACTAAGGAAATCTCCCAAGCTAAAGTCCTTCCCAGCAACCCATTTTTGGTAATTTACAGTTGGTTTCTGAAGATTATCATACCAACCCAAAGAGTCTCCAACTGTGTAGTTTTTGTAAACTGCAGCTTCAACAGATCTAGAGAGAGAAAGAAGTAAGAGAGAGAAAATGGAGAAGAGCAATGGAGTGGTATTGCTTATACACTTGATCATCAAGTTTCTTCTCTGTTCCATTTTTTTCCTTTTAGGGTGTTTGGGAAATTGGAGAATACTGGGGATTGGGTTTTGTTGAGGAATAAAGAGGACAGATGGATTTCAGTTCAGTTGTTGCTGCCAGCTTCTCTACTAAATGACCTTACACATCCAAAGATTTACCAAAATGCTCTCCTCTGTTTTCTTTTACTCTTTTTTCTATCTCTCATATCACATGCATGACGATTGATGGAATAAAACTATGCAAGTATTGAAGAAGGGTCAATGGTGGATGGTTTGTCCTGTTTTGATATACGTGGCTGTTGGCCTGTGGACGGCTCCACTTTTCATGAAATTTAGTAACCAATCAAAAATTAACAGAAAAAAATAAATATAAATAAAAACTGTAATATTCTTGAACTTTTAAACTTAAATTATTTTTAATGGATGCCAAAACAAAATTTTGAGAAAATCAAACTGTCCTTTTTAAGGACATTCATTTGTGCCTTTCATTTGCCAATGTTTATTTTGGCTTGTGGGGTCTGTGTGGAGGCAAACCAACTACTGATTTTTTTTATAAAGTTGTTCTCCTTGTCATATAGATCATTTTCACAAAAAACTAATTTATTCTAAAGCATCTAATGCTATCAAAAGTTGATTGAAAAATAAACAGTTCATTATCATCGTTTTTTTCAGTTCAACATCTGATGGGTTAAAGGTTTTAGAAATGACTGATTTTTTGTGATAGTGATCTATATAGTAAGAAGAATAATCTTACAAAATAATTAGCCGTTAGTTCGAATCAAATCAACGTGACCACATGGAGGACACATGCAAATGGGAACAAAATATCTGCTCTCATTCACTTGTTAGAAAATTTAAATTGTAGCTAGTTATTTTGGTTGTACTTTATTTTTAGTATTTTTCTTAAGGCATATCTCCTTACTTAAATTACATGGCAAATTTGGCAGAACCCTAAATGTTTTAAAATTTTAAGATTATATTTTTACAACGCCTCTTTTCCCATTTTCATAAGACAAAACTTACAGTTTACAGACAACACTCAAACATAGTGTTTTAAAAACCAGACCGGACCGGCCGGTTCAACCGGTTCGGGTCAACATTGACCCAGTAATTTTCTCAAAAACCGTCTTTAAACCGATTTTTTTTAAGTTAAAGTGTTATAATTTTTTACATTTTGTAAAAATGAGCTTGCCGGGTTTTGAACCTAGGACCTTAAAGTGACAAACCTCTTACCATTTCAGCTACCATTAGATTGTTGTCATTATGATAGTATAATTACTATACAACTAATTGTTATTTAAGAGTTTTAGTATTTCTCAAAAGACACTTAACCCACTGGTCAACCCACTGGTTGAACCAGATTGACCCAACCCACTAGCTTTTCCGGTTCAATTACCGATCCGGTTTTTAAAACATGCTCAAACATGACAGAATTTCATTTGTAGATAAGGCATTATTCCTTCTGGACTATACTAATATGTCATTTACATGCATCGCGGGTTGGACTTATGGTTGATCAGAAGTAAGAGATCGATCTTGATTTTGAATCTCTCTGAGAATATCTCGAAGGAGAACTTCCTCTTTTATTTATTCAGCATGTGTGAGACGAAGGGATTGCATATACTTTTGGGTCGAGTGAGAATAAAGACTTGTTAAAATATTTAAAAATAAAGAAGAGTAAATTAACTTTAATTAATTATATAAATTAACTTTGTAAGACCATATTTTTTCACTTTGTTGTGGATTATTTGAAGAGGATTATGATTTAATTTGGTCATTTTGAACTCATATTTATTTTATTTATATAAATTTTTTTATTAGTCAATATCATTTGACTAAAATCCAACCATATATATGGCAAGGGGAATATCTACGAAAAACCATTTTTTTAATTAAATAACATATATCATCAAAATTATTAGGGTTAGTTGGCTTTGAAAGCTGGAAATATTAGATATTTTGATTATTATATTTCTATCCCTAAGGGACAGTAGGAAAAAGAGAGAGTGTCGGTGGTTTCCGGATCTGACATGTGACTGCAGCTGGATGAAAGCTTTTGTCACGCGAGCACATGGGAGCGCCATGCATTTTGTTCACCCACTTCAAACGTGGGTGAACAAGACCTAACAGAGTGGTTAGTTGTCTTGGAAATGGCCCCCAGTAACTTTTTTCTTTCTCCCAATTTCTGTTTCTAGTAAAAAAACCAATGGCTTCCATGGTTTGTTCACCCACGTTGTAGGTGGGTGAAGAGAATTGTGGTACACCACATGGTCTTTCGTCAAAGCTGCAGAGCAACCGTTCTACTTCAATACAACTATACCTTTTCTTTTCGAATGTCTCACCCAAAACACACCGTTAGATTTAAGATCATCAAGATCAAAGCAAGGCTGTAGTTGGAAAAGGGCTAGTACTATAGTAACCCTCGATTTTCGGTTGGTCAGTGCTTGGTCAGTGCAGGGATGGGCAACTACGAAGATTCAAATGCTTGGAACTGCGATAGAGGGAATAAAGGGCAATAGAGGTCATAGAGGTCTTAGGTTAAAGATTTATTCGCTCTGAAATTACTATTAAGTTTGGCTCATGTAATGTGTTATATATATGTAGGCAAATATTTTTAAATAAATTGTGCCAATTGTTGGTGGTAGCCTTTCTTACACCCATTAGTGGTGGTCTTCCTGCGCCCGTAGTGGCAACCTTTCTTGCACTCGTTGGTGGTGGCTTTCTTTACACTCGTCTTAATAATGATGTTGATGTGCTTCTCATATGGTGATTATAGTGTATCTGTGTCACGTTGTAACTTGGGCATTAGTCCCCTTCTACCAAAAAAAAAAAAAGAATGTCCAAAAATTACTTTTTAATAATATTTTGATTCAAAACCTACAAAAATATTTCAAAATAGCCAAAAACTCCAAAATAAGGTGTAAAGACATATCTGCCCTCTAACTAACTACTTTTTTATACTTTTTACATAGAAAATGTTATAACTTTAAAAATACAAATCAGTTTTTAAAAAAATTTATATATTTGGAAAGCATTCATTGAGATCTACGAAATGAGACCAATCAACAATATTTTTTTTTTTAAAAAAAATTACATAGCATAAAACTATGTTTTTAACTAGTTTTTTTAATCTAAATTTATTAGAGGAACAAGATCGTGATCCTACAGTGATACGTAGGTAATCACACTCAAACAATTTAAGTAAACAAGAAGAAGAAAAATAAAAGTAGAATAAGAAGAAGATGTCTAAGAGAACGGAATTGTTCTTCTTTATTTCTCTGCTGCTGCTAGTAGTAAAAAATACATGATTTGAATTCTTACAAAAGAAAAACTCTCTTCCCTAAACTGACCATACAAGCCCCCTTATTTATAAGCCTAGAATCCATTTTCAATCAAAGGAAAGACTCTCTTTCTAATTCTGATTCCTTACTGAAACAGAATTCCTATTTCTGAATGAAAGACTAACTATTTTTTAATTCTTATACTTACTAATTCTCATTAAAATAGAAGTTTCTTTCTAAGCCTTCCTTACCGAATTCATTCTATGCGAAAGAGTCTCGCGCCAGGAACGCTGCTGTAACAAGTTCTAATCTCAAGCACCTAATCTTTGTTGTGAGGACTTATTCACCATCGACCGGTAATACCCAATTTGAAGTAAAGGGAGGGCGCCTTACTAAATAGGGGCGGGCCACCGCTTTTTAAGCATTGTTTGCCCACATTCTTGATCTCATTTTTTAGACAAAACAAAAAAGGCGGGCTTGCCTGCGCTTCCTAGTCGACATAAGGAAAAGGTCCGAAATGGCCTATTTTATTTGCTAAATCGCGAGTTTAAGGGGTCAGATGAAAATTTAGTTGGGCTCTAAAAAACATGCGATAACTATTATAATAAGAACTCTTTATTTTGGAAACTCATGTAACTGTCATACATGCAAAGCTTGTTCTTATGAAACTTATGTGTTGCACGTGCAAACCATAGATACACATGTATCATACGGTTAGATGGATGAGAGTGAGATCCAATAGTTAGATGGATTGAGATGGAGACCAAGATCAAGATCAAGATCAAGATCAAGATCAAGAGAAGATTCTGAAGATGAAGAGAAGATTCCATGATCTACAAGATCGTGTGTATATTTAGGAAACATATTTTTTTTATCTAGTTTCCTAATTTTATTGTTTCTAAGTTTCCTATTAGTTATAGATTTTCTAATAGGATTAGAATACTTAGGAAGCAAGTAATTCCACACTATAAATAAGTGTGCTTATGTAAACCAATATATCCCACTATCACAGAATTATTGGTGATCAATAATATTCAGCCCTTGTGGCTTTTGTGTCATGGATGTAAGTCAATGATCAGACCGAACCACGTTAAATCTCTTGTCTCAGATTATCCTTATTTTTATTTATTTTATATTTCAAATTTCTCCCCAATATGGAAATTTTACATGGTATCCTATTAGGAAACCTATAACTAATAGGAAACTTAGAAACAATAAAATTAGGAAACTAGATAAACAAAATACGTTTCCTAAATATACACAAGATCTTGTAGATCATGGAATCTTCTCTTTAGAATCTTCTCTTGATCTTAATTTTAGTCTCCATCTCGATCCATCTAACCATTGGATCTCTCTCTCTCTCTCGTCTATCTAACCGTACGATCACGATCTTGTTCCTCTAATAAAATTAGATCAAATTCAAATTTTAATGTTTCAAAATCAGGCAATAGCAAAAGAAGAAGTGAAGATCTCGACGAGTACTTTCTAAATATATAAATTTCGTCAAAATTTGTTATTAAAAAACTATATGCAAAATATTTTTGCACAAATCAATATACTACTACTTTGACAAAAAAGTGCAAAACTTTTTTGCACAAATAAACAAACTACTACTTTGAGAAAAAAAAAGTACAAAAATATTTTTGCACAAATAACCATACTACTACTTCGACAAAAAAAGGCAAAATTTGTTTTAGAACGTTTTTAACTAATTTGTATCCAAAATTGAATTTTTTATGCTTCAAAATAAAAAACATTAAAATAAAAAGTGAAGAACTCGACTAGTTCTTTCCAAATATATAAATTTTGTTAAAATATGATATTAAAAATCGCTTGCAAAAATATTTTTACAAAAAATTCGTAATAATTTTTATTTTTTTTCATGAAAAAATATTTTTGACTAATCTCATCTCGAAGATCTCGACAAATACTTTTCAAATATATAAAATTTATCAAAATCTGATTTTTAGTTTAAGAGATGTAATAATTTAAAGTTTAAAAATAAAAAACTTTCTCTCTGCTCTACTTATATACTTTTATAATGACATAAAAGACCAAATAAGTGTATAATTGGAACAAAACGTGCACTAAGATGGAGTTTTTAGATATTTTGATATTAAAAAGTGAGTAAATGGATATATAATTTTTAAATATGAGTTTTTGTATAAAAGATAAAAGTTTATGTAGTAAATGGTATTTGGCAGCAATAAAAGTGAGTTTTTGACAATTTTCTCAAAAACGAAAGGGCGTAGAAACAATGTGGGTGACATTGCCTTTGTTGCCTCTATTTCTTTTTTCTTCAAAGGTTTTTTTGTTGTATTAATGTTTATGTATGTTTCGAAACACCACTTGAATATGATCTAATAGACGATATTTGGTTAGGTTGTTTAAATCACTATGTCGATCATCCTCACAAGAAATCATCCCATACTAAAATTTACAACCCTATAAAAATTTGACTCTTTTCCACATTGTTCTTCTCACTGTTAATTTTCAATCAACTTTCGATCAATTTTTGAAGAGGTTAGAAGTTTTAGAATGAGATAATTTTTTGTGATGATGATCTACATGGTGAGGAGAACAACCTCATATCTAAGTGGGCCCCATAGGCCTGTTATTTCAAAATATACACAAACCTTAATACAATAAAAAAAAACTTTTTTTTTTTAGAAAAAAAAAATAGGGTGACAAAGGTAGTGTGGGGCGACACTGCCTCTGTTGCCCACTAATTCCTCTCTCGCCGAGCAACCCTTCTCTTGATCCATCTTTTTCCTATTTTTTGTCCCTTGATATGGGTTTGAGGGTTATCTCCTACTTTAGTACTTGACTTTACCCTCTCCAAAATGGAGGTTTGAGGTTACCATAGTACTTGCCCTAAATGCATTCTAATAAGCCTAAAATAAGGTAAAGCTTAATTTTGATCTAGGCCCTACTTGGTATTAGGGCTTTGGGTTAGGCCTTGTTTGGTGTTCTGCTATTATTTGTGGGATGCAACTATTAGGCGTGCCTCAATTTCTATGGGTTCCTAATAAAGATTAGTGATAAAATAGGGTATGAATAAGTGCAGTAATTTTAAGAGCATCCACAATAGTGAAAGTTAAATGTGCATTCTTGTATGAAAATTTTTTAAAAAAAATTTGCATTTTGCAACACTATAACTACAATACTGTTTTTTTTTAAAAAATTTACAAATCAATTAAAAAAAAATTTAACATGGGGGTTGGGGATCTCCCAACCCTAGGGCGGTGCCTGCCTAGACCGGCCAATGTTAGGCGGGTAGCTTGGACCTCTCAGTATGGCAAAATGTAAATATGCAAGTCTCTACTATTGTGAAATTTTTTACAAATTTGTAAATATTATTTTGAGCTACTTTAGATGCTCTTATAATTATAAATATTTACATCCTATTTCACCAAATTCATGTGGAACCCATTATGATTTTGGACTGCGAATTTTCGCAAACATTAACCGGATACCAAGCCCAGCCTCTAGGGTTCAAATATCAGGCCGAGCTCAACACAATCTCGGACTTGATGTGAGACGTAAAATTAAAGGAGCCCAAACAGAAATTTCTTCCAGAGTACTTAATATATTAAACCCAAACCTAACACAATCTCGGACTTAAAATGTCAGAGCCAAGCCCAGATGACCAGATAAACTGGACTGAGTTGGCCTCAGGTTCAATAGGTTCCTGAACATCTGAAGCATCTGAGTCCTTAAATTGATCTAAAGTCCTTAAGTCATATAGCTAGAACCTTTTAGATTAAAAAAAACTAAAACAACGCTGGCAGGATATGAACTTAGTCTTGTGGTAACAACTACAACAAATTTTACCAACTAAGTTTGTCGGCCTTGTAACTAAAAACATGATGTTACACAAGTTTAAGATCAAAGCTTGGCCCAACCAATATAATTTAGCGATGTATAATCCCACTCAACTTTTTTACATGTTCCACTTAGCGATTCTTACACTATATTCACCCACCCATTGAGTTAGCGTGGAGATAATCAAAGAACTGATTTTTATTGAGAATTATCTCATAAAAATTGGTTGAAATAATAGAAAAAATGGATAGTTCATAAAACTTAAAATGTTAATCATCTTTTGACGGGGTTAAGAGTGTTAGAACCATGTAACTTTTGTGATGATATATGTATAATTATATAATCAGTATATTATCCTTACAAATAATCAACTCTCGATTCATCTTTATCTTCGTTCGTAGTGATAATCTCTCTTCGTCCGTGGTGGCGACTTCTTTGATGATCTTGGCGGTGTTTCTGCGCTTCTTACACACTCATTGCTAGCGATTAGTGTTTTAATTGTAATTCGGACAATAGTCCTTTGTATCAAAAAAAAAAACCCTCCCATCATCTCCACTCATTAATGTGTAATGTTTTGTAATACTTCTCAATAATTTAAGAAAAGGACTATCAATTGTTTGAAAGCCGAAACTTAAATTGGAAATTGTTTTGTAAAACAATAAGCTTACAGTTTGTTTCCCTCGTAATGATGACGATCTTTATCGTCCAACTTCAGTCTACTCTTTTTACATTTTTTCAATCGGAACAAATAAAAAAACTTGTTCTGATTTAATGGTTTACTTTCCCAAAGCAATGATTTGTATAAGAACAAAGACAAAGTTGATGCTTTCTCTTTCCTTTTGAAATCTGGACTCCAAAAGCAATAATTTGTTTAACAAATCCAAGATATGTCTTTCATGTTTGTATTTTTTTTCTTCTGTTCTTTTATAAACTATATCTAAATTAATCTACTTAAAAAGTAGGTAGTAGGCCAACAAACCCCTTAATAGAGAGAAAGAAAAAAAATATATTTGGGCGGGTAGTTTTAGATTTGAAAGTCTGCCACCCTCAAAATTAGTCGGATGCTCTAAGAGGTCTAGACATCCCAGTTATAAAAAAATAAATAGAAAAAAAGAAAAAGAAAAGAAACATGTTGTCTTAATTGGAATGTGGGGGCAAACTATTATCGAGAGTCTTAAGGGCAAGTCTAGTAGGAGGGATTGAACTTGTTGATCAATAAGTTTCCTTCCATAGTGGATTCCCTAAACATCTAAAAATGGACCAATTTCCATTCGAATAGGGATCCTTAGTGGAGAGCTAATCGGATGAGTGGTACGCTCATCCGTTGATCACGCCCGTTGAGCGCGACGCTCAATGGAGCGGTACGCTCATTCATTCAGCGGAAAGTTTATTTTTTATTATTAAAACAAGCTAACTTTTCACACCCTCTCTCTCTTTTCTATTTATTTCTTTAAAATATACAAACTTTCCACACTCTCTCTAATCAAACCAAATTTTCTCTCTTTTTTAATCTTTTTCTTTCTTTCTCTTTCTTCTCTTTCTTGGTTTCTCCCACGATATCCATTTCTAGAAAATGAAAAGGTTTAAGGGATCCATTTTTACATTTTCCACTAGAATTTCCCTAACAAGGCAGATTGACTTGGGGTAGGTCTACATGGAGATTTTTTTGTGGGACATACATGAAGATGAATAGATGATTCGAGGATGTGAAAATAATATCTGCACTCTCTAGGTCATCTCTGAGTAATTAACTTCTAATTCCTAAAAAGAATATTTTAAAATTAATTAACTATAAAAACAGATGAATTTATAAATAATCCAACTTTTGATAGGTTTAGAGCATCCACATCGGTTGACAATTTAAGCTAAATATGCATAATTGGTTTCACATCGAATCCAATCTATTACACATTTTACATTATACAAGCTAATGGAAAGCTATTTACATTTATACATTCACGAAATGTATATTTTTAGGTAGGCGGTGTCCAGGGTGGGAGTCCCACCTTGGGCGGTCTTGGAGGTGGGTGCCTGGCACCAGGCGGTGTCTAGGCTACCCGCCCTTTTTTTTTTAAATAAAAAAGGTACCAGGCGGTCTTGAGGGTGGGCGCCTGGCACCAGGCGGTGCACAGGCAGCCAGCCCATCTTCTTAAAATTTTTTTTTTAAAAAAAACTTAAACTTTTTGTTGTATAGTTTTATAGTATGTAGTTTATATCTAAATAGTACGGGTCCTACATGGTGATGATCCAAGAGTTTATTTTTTAATAAGATGTTCATATCGCCATTTAGATCATCTTTAGAAAAAATTACTTTTTTAAGCTTTTATATTGTATAACAAGTTAATTTTAAATGAGCAGTAGAAAAATCATCATTATTCAATAAGAAACTGTTGATTTCAATTAAATTTTTTATGGTGATAAGAATTTTAGAATGGACTTATTATTTGTAAGAATGATCTAAATATTGAAGTGAATATCCTCCTCAAAAATAAACTCTTGGATCATTACCATGTGGGACCTGCACTATGCAGACATAAACCACGTACTTTAAAATTATACAACAAAAATATTCTTAAAATTTTTTTTAAAAAAATTTATCGTCCCCTTGGACCGCCTGGTATTAGGTTGTTCGTTTTATATATAAAACCAGGCGGGCCCAAGGGACACTGCCTGGTATTAAATTTTTTGTTTTTTATTTTTAAAATTTCTAATATATCCTCATTTTATTTTTTTATTATTTTTTTTAAAACCCTTTTATCCATCGATGTGCAATTACACAATCTAGTGTAAAATTTTCACACTTAAAATACAGTTTATATTATGACCGCTCTGGATGGTCTTAAAAGTGAATGATCTCTATCTTTAGCAACTTAGTAGATCTTCCTAACTGAAAATTCATCACTCCGAACATCTCTATACACAAAGCTTGTATAAGTTAAAAGTGTATAAAAACAAATGGGCACGGATCCTCGTAATAATATTTTTTTAAGAAAAGATAATAGGAAAGAAGGGTAATGCTACGTAAACACTCGATCGGGTGTTTTTATTTTAAACACTGGCCTATGGGGCCCACATAGATACACTTCAGGAGCTGAAATTTTGTGAGGTTGTTGTTCTCACCATGGGCAACATCCTCACAAAAAATCAGCCCATTCTAAAATTTCTATCCCCATCAAAATCCAAACTTTTTTCCTCACCGTTAATTTTCAATCAACTTCAGAATAACTTTTGATAGGGTTAGAAATTTTAGAATGGGTTGATTGTTTGTGAGGATGTTGCCCATGGTGAGGAGAACAACTTCACAAAATTTTAACTCTTGAAGTGTATCTATGTTAGCCCCACAAGCTGGTGTTTAAAATAAAAACACCCGATCGAATGTGTTACTTAGCATTACCCAGGAAAGAAAACTACTTGAGGATATTGGTAATATTTTAATCAATTAATAACAGTAAAAATAACTTGACTTAGAAAAAACAATTAAGATTTATTTTTTTGTGACGATAATAATAAAAATCATCAATATATATCAATACTATATATAAAGTCAAAGCGAAAAAAACAAAGCTACACGAGGAATTAAAGATTCTTTTTTCATGAAAACGGTCCTTTTTTTAATATATATACTTTTGATTCTAAGGTTCTGTTTGGTATGTTGGAAAAATTCGTATCTGCAGTTATTTTTGGTCAAATTGATAAAACAACTGCTTGATATAGTATTCCTCTGCTAGTTAGGATACCTATAGCCTTGTTTGTCCATGCAAACTACCACTACTACAGCTGTGGTAATTTGCATTCTGCAAATTTTTCCTGCATATTAAGCAAGGCGTAAAAGTTTTGCTTTTATAAAGGTTATTTTGATTATACTTTCCACAAACAATTTATAGTAATATATATACATTTTTTTTTCTTTTATCAGAAAAAAAAAACCATTCCCTTTGCTTTCTCTAATATTCTTGTGAGACATACAATTTATTACTCTTATTTGTCTCTTAAATGTAATCAATACCTATATATGGATCTTTCCTTCTCAATCTAACCCTAATTTTTTGCTTCCATGGCCCTGCTTGGCATCACTGCAAAGGTTCCCGATTGGGAAATATTTACAACGGTAAATGATTACTGCAGTAAAGGTTTACCAAGTAAACATTTATTGGTGCTTGGTATGGTTACCGAAAATGAGATGTAAACATTTAATGCTGCTTGGATTCATAGGCAAATGCAAAAGAAATCACATCCTGTTCACCCATATCTCTATTAGACATTTCATCGAACATCTTCTACCCTCTTCTCATATAAACAAAATCTTCATCCTTCATTTATTGGCCTCAAAGCTTCGTTAATGGCTTGTGTCTAGTTTTTAGACAGAATAAGAAAAATAAGAAAATTATAGAAATCAAGTTAATAATTCGTTGGTGTTTTTGCAATGATTCAGTAACAATGAAAAGAAAAAATTATTTTTAATTTAATGTGATGAGAATTTTAGGTTTTATAGGCATCACTCCTAAATTAAGTAATAAGAAGAGTCCCCAATCTCCATTGATTTGAGTAATCACTCAAAAAGACTCCATCTTCAATTTTAAATTTCACATCCAGGACAATAAACCTCATCACATCAATTTTATAGTATTTTGGGAGCGATTAATTAAGGTATGGGTTAGATATCCACTCTGAAACCTCCCATGTTGACTGTGCTCTCATGAGGTTCAGATCTAAAAGAAACTTTTGCTCTCAAGGTCTGATTTCATTGGCCTTGATCTTGAATCCAAAGGTTGAACGATCCAAAGGTTGATCGAAGGAGATGAAGAAAAGCTTCCTATTCAGGAGAGAGAGAAAGAGAAAGAGCAAGGTTCAGTAAATTTAGGGGAGAGTTGTTGTTGAAGAAGAGAAGCTTGAACAACTATCTGTTAAGAGCATCAATAGAGGGTTTTGGCTTTTGGGAGAGGAGGATCCTTGAGATTCTTGACTAAAATCGAGGGACCGCAAGAAATGATTACCATAAGTGAAATTTGCAATACGCCTACCAAGCGGGCCTATGTTTGCGCTGCATATGTTTCCAGCATACCAAGCGGGCCTATGTTTCAATTGAAATATTAATTAACTCTATTTTTTCCCTTAAATACTCTTTTTGTCATCCTAACTCAAAAATACCTTTATTATTTCCAATTATTGACAATTAAATAAAAGTTGGACAGTGCTAAAGCTACATCAATGCCTACAGCAAGGTTCGTGTATTTAAGATAGGTGCAAATTATTTTCAATTAGGCGCAAATCACAAGATTGTGTGGATTCACACTTCCACTGTCGAATTGTAATCGTTGTAGTAGCAGCAGCTGTAAGTTTAGTATTATTCATTAAAAAAAAATTCCTTGATTTTCTCATAAATATCACAAAGCAACTAATAGCTTCTTACCAAATTTTACATGAATTTACATTCTTCCGAACAAGAATTATTCTATTAAAAAACAAATGTACATGAAAACTAGCTAGTTTCCAAAAACAAATGTACATGTAAACTAATCTACTCCCATCCAAAATTATTTATGCACTTCACTGTAAAATCTTATATGATCATTGAAAACACCCAAAATTAACAACAATTTTTTGTTTTATAAAATTATATATTATTTTATTATTGATAGTTCCAAAATAATTTTGGATGTATACAAGATATACATTAGTTTACATGTAAATTAGTTTTTAAAAACTAAGTTTTGATCGTGAACTACATGGTCCTTTAGTCATCTTTATTATTATAATGCGATACCAACATTAAGCCGACTATGTGTACTTGTGTCATACACTTGCATGTCTCTCCTGTAATACCCCAAGAAATTCTATAGTGTGAATATTCCACACTTGAACAACATAATTAAGTTAGTATGAAAGTATGCCCATTTGGATAAGTATTGATTTGAAAATTAAATTTCTCATATGTATGGTAATTTGCATGGAAACTCATAATGTACTTTAAGAGAGTTATCTCTAAAAAAAAAAAAATTTAA
>MVGT01002285.1:6045-52648 GCA_002174775.1 Macleaya cordata
GTTTTAGGGCATCAACCTAATATTTCTCATCTTCGTATTTTTGGTTGTGCCGTACAAGTTCCTGTTGCACCTCCTCAACGCTCAAAATTTGGCCTTCAGCGTCGATTAGGTATTTATGTTGGATTTGATTCACCTTCTATTATTAGATATCTTGAGCCTCTAACAGGTGATGTTTTTACCGCACGTTTTGCGGATTGTCACTTTGATGAGACAATTTTCCCGCCGTTAGGGGGAGGAAATCAGCCGCCTGAAGAACGGCGTGAACTTTGTTGGAATACACCAACTTTGTCTCATCTCGATCCTCGCACAAATCAATCTGAAATTGAAGTGCAGAGGATTGTCCAGCTCCAGAAGATAGCTAATGAAATGCCTGATGCATTCAATGATGCAGCAAAAGTAACTAAGTCATATGTACCTGCTGCAAATGCTCCAGCTCGAATTGAGGTCCCAACAGGACGTATTGTCCCTTTAGGACAAACTATGAATATTGCAGCAAATGAGTCGTCCAAAGCACGCCTGAAGCGTGGACGACCACTTGGTTCAAAAGATTCTATTCCCCGGAAGCGGAAATGCCAATCACAATTTATGCGAGATAGCACTCCAGAAGAGGCTATTAAAAGTTCCACACTCTCTAAAGAAATACAAACTCCTGAAGAGAAACAACCCCTTGAAAAGGAACAGGTGCCTGTAAATGAGGAAATCTCAATAAATTATGCATGCAATAGAGAAGTGTGGGACCGCAATGAAATCATTATCGATGATATATTTTCATTCTCAGTAGCTACTCAAATTGTTACAGATGATGATGGTATTGAACCACACTCTGTCGAGGAATGTAAATATAGAAAAGATTGGCCAAAATATAAAGAAGCAATTCAAACAGAATTGGATTCTCTTACAAAACGTGAAGTATTTGGACCTGTAGTTCCAACACCTGAAAATGTAAACCCTGTAGGTTTCAAATGGGTATTTGCTAGAAAGCGAAATGAGAAAAATGAAATTGTTCGCTATAAAGCACGGCTTGTAGCACAAGGTTTCTCGCAGAGACCTGGGATTGATTATGAAGAAACATATTCTCCCGTTATGGATGCAATTACATTTCGATATCTAATTAGTCTGGCAGTCTCAGAAGGACTCGACATGCGTCTAATGGATGTGGTTACTGCATATCTGTACGGAAAATTAGATACAGATATTTATATGAAAGTCCCTGAAGGATTCAAATTGCCTGAAGTAAAACCACGCCATATGTATGCACTTAAGCTAAAACGAGCCTTGTATGGATTAAAGCAATCCGGACGAATGTGGTATAATCGTCTCAGTGAATACTTAATTAAGGAAGGATATGTCAACAATCCTATATGTCCATGTCTATTCATTAAGAAAACAAAATATGGATTTGCTATCATTGCCGTATACGTTGATGATATCAATTTAATTGGGACTCCTGAAGAGCTCACGAAAGCTGCAGAATATTTAAAGAAAGAATTCGAGATGAAAGATCTCGGAAAAACAAAATTTTGCCTTGGCTTGCAAATGGAGCACAAATCACATGGAATTCTTCTCCATCAAACATTGTATACTGAAAAGGTTCTAAAACGTTTTAATATGGATAAAGCACATCCACTTAGTACCCCTATGGTTGTAAGATCCTTAGATGTCGAAAAGGATCCATTTCGTCCAAGAGAGGATAATGAAGCGTTGCTTGGTCCAGAAGTACCATATCTTAGTGCAATTGGTGCACTGATGTATCTTGCCCAATGTACTAGACCTGATATTGCTTTCTCAGTAAACTTGCTAGCCAGGTTTAGTTCAGCACCAACAAGAAGACATTGGACAGGTGTAAAACAAATTCTCCGTTATCTCCGTGGAACAACAGACTTGGGATTGTTTTACTCTAAGAATCCGTCCAATGGCTCACAAATAAAAGGCTACACAGATGCTGGATACCTTTCTGATCCCCACAAAGCTATTTCTCAATCTGGGTATGTTTTTACAAGTGGTGATACAGCATTTTCTTGGCGATCCAACAAGCAGAGTCTTCCAGCCACTTCTTCAAATCATTCGGAGATCATTGCACTGCATGAAGCTAGCAGGGAATGTGTATGGCTGAGATCACTAATTGGACATATCAGAAACTCTTGCGATTTATCATCTATCACAGATGTTCCAACTGTCATTTTTGAAGACAATGCTGCTTGCATATCACAAGTCAGGGAAGGCTACATCAAAGGTGATAGAACCAAGCATATCTCGCCAAAGCTTTTTCATTCTCACTATCTCCAGAAGAATCATGAAATTGATATACAGCAGATACAATCATGTGAGAATTATGCTGATTTATTCACAAAGTCTCTACCAACAACTACATTCCGAAAGCTAGTTTATGGAATTGGTATGAGACATATGTATCATCAAACAGACTGATATTGAAGGATTACTTTATCAGGGGGAGCATTATAAAAGTACCAGTTGGATATTATCGCGCTGTACTCTTTTTCCTTTGTCAAGGTTTTGTCCCTCTGGGTTTTCCTTGTCAAAGTTTTTAATGAGGCAGCTTATGCGAGTTCAACGTTGTTCTAAGTTTCTTTGTATTTTTTTTTCCTTCGCTTAGGTTTTTGTCCCTAAGGGTTTTTCCTAGCAAGGTTTTTAATGAGGCAACTATCTTAGAATTGTGGACATCCAAGGGGGAGTAATATATTATTGTGGCTGCCCACATCTAGTAGGCAGCTGCCTATATGGGCAGCAGCCCACATGGGCTGCCTCATATTATATTATGGCAGCCCATGTGTATTTTTCATCCCTTACTCCTATAAATACCCCCCCATTTGTAACCATTTGAATACAAGTGAAAATCAAGTTGATTATGAGATATTAAGAGTGAATCTTTCCTTTACATGATATATATATTTACATACTAGTATTACACCATTTGGTTTCTTTAAATTGTGTAGTTTCATAACACACTTACGATTTTAGCCATGCATATAATATCAGGTACCTAACCCATTCATCATTAGTACCCAACTCTAAACTCTAGAATCCAGATTGTTGTCGTCTTATAATATTCTCATTGTGAAACTTTATTTGAGCACTTGGGTCTCATTGTAAAATCACCATTTTCCTAAAAAAAAAGGAACAACAACAATAACAAGAGCAATCAAACATGAACAATTCTATGCGCATCCATAATTATTATATGACAAAATTATTCAGTTTAGAAGCATTTAAATTTAGAGAGAAAAATCAAAGTGAATAATGAAGGACCTACATAAAGATGATCTAATGGTGTAACTTTAGTGGGTGAAAACTTTGGGTGAATGTAAAAGCGCTCGTCAAACATTCATTCGTCATTTCGTGTACCACAATGGATCTTAGATCAAAAATTAATCTTGTAGGACTGTTTAAGCAATAATAAAGTTATAATTACCAAGGAAAAAGAATGCATATTTGTCAATTAGGAAAAAAAAATGAGCAACTTCAAACAGAGTTGCACGGTTTTTTTTGAAGCTGATCAAGCTCAAATAGCTTGTTTATTTTCCCATTCCTGACACCAAAAAACCATCAAACAGCGCCGCAGTTGTGGAAATTTTATTTGAAAGCGATTATGCTTGACATTGCAGGACTATCGTGGGTGTTTGGGAACACCCATTTTAGAAGTCATTCTTTTGACTTCTATGTAACCAAAAAGTTGAAAGGTTAATTGGTTTGACAAACTGTATGGAAGTTATTGAGTGATGCTACACGTACACGCACTGAGAGTACCCAATTTTGGGTACATGCTTACACGCCCTCTTGGTGGCCAATTCATGGGGTCTTAAAAAATAGGTTAAGATTAGTAATGCATCAATTTAAGGACGACCTGTAAACAAGTACCCAAAATTGGGTACTCTATAGTCTAGCTATTTTCCAAAGTTATTTCCTTGTATGAGTCATTCAACTCATCATATGCCAGCATCCCTAACACACCACCACCACCACGATTTCACCAAAGCTTCATAACAACCCCTACTACTCTCACCCCCACCAATGTTGCTATATAACCACCACCACCACCACCACAACAGTCACCAATACTTAAGGTTGTGCTTGCTTTCTAAGGCATCTGAATCTGATTTGTGTAGGATCTTCAAACTTGAAGCATATGAATTTGAAAGTAAAGTCATTTGAGTTGTATATCATGAAGTCATATTTTCAGTTCAAAATTTTAATTAAATACTCATTTTAAAAGTCTAGTACTCTTATCTGGAAGGGAAAACGTTCAAATAAGTAAGATTCATACAAATAAGATTTAGATGCCTTTAAAAAAAACACCACTTGAGATTTTAGCCATGCATCTGTTACCAGATCTACCTACCCATTCATCATCAGTACCCAACTCTAAAGTCCAGAATCTAGATTGTTGTCTTGATTCAAGCACTTGGGTCCACATAGAGTTGATCTAAGGGTATAACTTTAGCAGGTGAAAACTTTGGGGAGTATAGAAGCGCTTGGCTGTCATTTCGTGTGCCACGAGGGATCTTAGGTAGAAAGTTAGCCAAAAAGTTAGTCTTTTAGGACTGCTCAAACAATAATAAAACTCTAATTACCAAGGAAAAAAGAATGCATAACAGTCAATTAAGAAGACAAAAATGAGCAACTTCAACAGAGTTGCACGGTTGCAACTCACTAGTAAAAATTACAATACTGAAAAGTGATGAACCTTCTACAGTAATTTACAACGTAAACTTTTCAAATTTCATGTCTTCTACACGTTGTCACAAGTCGCAACTGTGCAACCACAAATAGGGCGTTGCATTATTACACTAGAAAGAATAATTAACCTAATAAATGGTGACTATGAATCTAAATACAAATCATCAATAACTAACTAACCGTCATCAAATTTTATTCAACGTCTGTATAAATGTAAACGTATGTACTGCGAAGCTTCAAATCAATGCATCATAACCGCGAATTCCTCGAAGCTAAGAACACCATCACCGTTGAGATCGAAGAGTCGAATCATCGTGCTACATTCTTCAATCGTCTTCGACTCACCGAGTCGACTCAACATCCTTTTCAAGCTCTTAGGAGTTATACACCCTAACCCATCCATTTCATACATCTTAAACGCCTCTCTTAAATCCTTTCTCTTCTCCTCCTCTCCATTTGCTTCCATCAATTTAACAAAATCATCAAACCCTAACAACCCATCTCCGTCTAAATCCGATGATTCCACCGCAGTTTCCGCCTCTTCACTCGTAATCTCCCCGCCCATAGTCCTCACACAACTCTGCAACTCATCTGCTGAGATTTTCCCGTCTCCATTCGCATCAAAATACCTAAAAACCCTTTCGAGTTCTCCGCATTCAGGTGCATCAGGTTCAATAAAAAGAACACGTTTTTCTTCTACTTCTCTCTTGGGAGATAATTTCCTGCGTAATTTTGAGAAAGTGCTGGATTTTGGAGACGAACTAGTTGCGTCTTTCTCTGGTGATGAACTTGAAGAAGAAGAAGAAACAGATTCACTTTTTCTCATGTTTCTGTAATATAAAGAAAATTAGGGCACCGAATTTGATCAAGTTATTCTGATAAGTACTCTGTTTTTTTTTTCTCTGTTCTGTAACGAAAATTGTAAGTATTGGAAGTTAATTGAGGATTTTGATATGTTGCGATGGAGGGAATGTTATGTTAGGGTTTGTATTTATATAGGTTAGAGTTGACAGTTGAATTGTGTGCCAATTGGATTGCAACTCTGAAACAGCTACTGGTTTTTGCGCGTTTAGGAAAGTTCGAGTTTTCATCGTATTTGGAAACGATGAAAAAGGAAACTTCAGAGGGACATTTTAGGGAATTAAAAATGAAGGTACTAGAAACCCTTTTTTTGTTAAATGAGAAATGGTCGGTTAGAGATGGTCTTAAGGCGGCGAGGCTGAATGAATGACCGACTGACTCGTGGCGTGGACTTGGGATTAAAGTGTTAAACTGGAAGGGTTTGGAAGAAAAATAAAAAAGAAAAATTTGGGGATTGAAGGGAATAATAACGGTCCAAACCGTCGTGAAAAACGCGTATTTTGCTAAGATTTTTTATGGGGTAGCTATGTGGGTTGTTGATTGGGCAACAACAATATGCCAAAAAGTAAACTATTGTTTGTTTGATTGGACCATCATGTAATCAGTGACGGTTGCCGACCTACATGCACTTAAATAATTAGCTTGTTTGATTGGTGGATCTATGGATTCTTCTTTTTAAATTTTTTTTGGGGGGTTTTGGAATTTTTTTTGAAGGTACTGCCCAAGATACATTAGTGAAGATACATTATGATAGGTGTGTGAGAATCGTAAAAACACCTTCCCGTACGTACGATCCAGCAATGGAATCGCCACCAAAGAGCTATTAAAACCGCCACCAAAGGGCTAAGGGCTATGGACAGTACTTGCTACAAATATACAAACTAATGACAAAGTACAACTAAAAGTTTTGATCTTAAGACCTCCTAAATCATAGAAGGGATGCACAACTATTGAGCCAAAGACCCATGTATTGGATTTATAGAATTCTCATATTCAGTCTTTGAGTGCAAGTCATTTACAAAAAGAGTCCCCATTTCAAATTAAAGAAATGATGAATTCTAAGAAGTAATAAACGGTTTAAGGCTTTGAGGTGTAGCAAGTACCACCATGTGCGGTTAGGTACTCTCTTTGCCATTTAGTAAGTAGTTTAATTAAAGAAATGATGAATTCCAAGAAGTAATAATAAGTTTTAGACTTTTTACACGGTAAAATAATTGTGTTGGACGGCACAATCTGTGTTGTAAGGTAGAGACAATGCATCCAGTACAATCTCTGTCGACTCCCTCAAACCCTTTGACGCTGCTTTAAATTTGGGACGGAGGGGGAAAAGTTGACTGTTTATAAAATTGCTTTTGTGTGCTTATGAAAGACCATTTTTTATGTTCTAATATTTGTTTTTGTTCAAGAAAAATATAGTTTTTTAAATTAGGTAAGAGGCCACGACGTGCACGAAATAATCGTGGAAGCCCTCCTAATTTTATATATTACAAAATACAAGATTTTTTTTTTTTTTTTCCGAAATTAAGTAGAACATAGTTTTGCAGAACCTGCTACTAATAGGATCAACTCCAAAACTTGATGTCGACGTATATCTGATGAGGATCCAATTAATCTGATAAGAGCAAGCTTGATTCACATATTATATTAGGGTTAATTGTTTCTAGCTTAGTTCTACTATTTATCAATCCCATAAGGCTCTAGTACGTTTTGTGTAAGTCTTTTTCAACATGTTTGGTTCCGTCAAAACTACTGGAGTAGTAAACACGGTAATAATATGGGCGACCAACCACTAGTACCAATATGTTTTCAGTCGCGTTTTTTAGCATTCTGACGTCAACTAATGTAAAGGTGATGATTTATTTTTTTTTTTTTTATCCGAATGATCATCATCTCAAATTCATCTCAATATTTTTATTGAATGTTATTTATCTTTTGAGTCAAATTTTAATTAAAGTTCACCATATCTCAGACCAGGATTGACTATGAATATTCCGACTGGCGAAGGTCGCAGAAAGCTCTTTTGGGATTAGAGTCATTGGACCGATCCCATGGTGAATCATAGTAGGATTGATTTGAATCGGGTCTCCTTCGAATTTCTAAAATAAAAAGAAAAAAAAATGTGGTAAAAAACAAACGAGTATCAGAAAAATTCTGTACTCACACGAGATTCTCACATATTAAAATTATTCAATTATGTGAAATTAATTAAGTTTAGAGAAAATGAGTGAGACGCGCTCCGTCATTACTTTCTTAGTCAACGCCTATCAAGAATCCCATCCGATCGGATTGGTTATGAATCATCCACCCACTTGTTGCTAGGTAAGCCCTTATTTATAATTCTAGTCGATGAGAAGAATAACGCACTAAATTCTTACATCACACAAGAAGAAGAGAAGAGTCAGAAGACACATTTTCGTTGCTGCCCAACAACTTTGTCATCCGGGCCCATTAGGGGTGGTGTTGGTTCATCCAAAATACAAACATTGTTGTCTGACACGTCAAAGCATTTCTCAAATGATGAAATGAATTTACCATGCACGCCTTCCACACCACTTCCAATTTTCGCACTTCTCTCGTTCAAATTTCAAAGTCTTCCCTCTATTATTAAGATTCTGGACATCAAGTTTTGACAAAGGACTTTGACAAAATCTTATTGATTTTTTTTTTTTTTTTTTGAAGAGGTGAACCTGTTTTAACACCGTGGAAAATAATTTTTTAAAAACTTTTAGTTCTCTAATTCTAATAGAACGCTTAATAGTTGTAAGAATTTAAGAAGGTTGGAAGAACAGTTACCTTTGAAGTATGAACTTGATTGAAGTAACGCTTCAATCTATCAGAACAAATCTATTTTCCTTTCTTCATTTGTACTAAAACTAGATGGAGGCTAGGTTTCTTCTCAACAATTAATAGTAATTGGAATTAAGAGAGATAGGGGGGCCACGGTTTTCACGAGGGTGGTGTAGTGAAAATCGTCCCTCGGAGGCCCATCCAAACCCTATTCCACTTCTAATTAGATTTAAATGGTCCCCACACAATTATTGACTAATTATTTTATTTTCTAAATCATTATAAACCTCTTATAATATTAGAAATAAAATAATAATTACAAGTTGATCCACTAAAGAACTGTAACTGAACCCTCCATAATAGTGTCTATTAAAAGTAAACCCTACCACTACTTTAGCTGCACATAGTCCCTACACTAAAACTACTATTCGTAATCACCCCCTTGGTATTGCACCAATTACATGTCAGCACCATATAGGAAAATTACATCTTAGTCTTTAACCATCAATTGCACTACAAACTTCATTATTCTGATAATCTTCTAAACTGTTTAGAGGATCACTAACCAGTCTAGAATATAATCTTTGTGCAACGATTTAAGGGAATGTCAAATGGACTTATGGATTCCATATTGAATAATATAACCCTATTAAGAGATCTTAGCCATCCATTCTGCTCAGAATATTAGATCATGTTTGACGTTGAATGACTTATTTGTTTGCAAAATAAAATGATTGTGATCTACTTATAAGGTATATATTGACTCTCAGGATTAAAATCATTGACCTTAAGTGGTATTCTGAATACCTTTTAATATGCTGATAGATATTAAAAAGTATTCTAATGATCTAGTTCAATGTAATCTGTTAAAAGGTATTTAGAATACAAATTTAGGTAAAGGTTCTTAATCTTGAGAGTCAATATATACCCTAAAAGTAGATCATAGTCATTTTGTTTTACAAACAGTGAAGTAATTCAACGCCAAACATAATCCAATATTCTGAGTAGAGTAGATGACTATGATCTTTTAATGAGGTTATATTATTCAATATAGAATCTACAAGTCCATTTGATATTCCAAGAAACCCTAACCTCCATATAGTTCTTGTTCTAGTTTGGGTTTAAGTTCTACAGCAAAGGAAGAAAGGAAAAAGAGATCTGTTCAGATAGATTGAGAGCAGGATTGAAAGCTTCGTTTTGATACCAACAATCAAGTTCATGGTTCAAGGTAACTGTTCTTTTAACGGGCATTACTACAGGGACACCAAATTTTGACATCTAAGATTACATCTGCTTATTTTATTGATTGAAAATCAATCATAACACTTGTTGAAAAAACATTATTTCATTTCAACCCCTCATTCCACTTTTAAAGAGCAGACGTAATCTTTTGGTGTCAAATTCTGATGTTATTCTAGGAAAACTCATTTTCCATTGTGTTTCGACAAAACTCCGATCCCAACACTAACAATAGACATTACAAATTTAACAAGCCAGCACATGCCAATGATTCGATGGTTACTTCTTGTTGTGCCCATCTAGTTTAATAAGTGACTTTCAATTTAAAAAGTGAGAAAGATGATTTATTAGTAGACTTTAAACCTTAGTAACTAGAATCGTGCAATAAGGGTGATGCTCCTGCTCTAGAACATTTTTTAGTTAGCCACTCTGGTGCTCCCGCTTTTTCTCTCGCTCCATGCTCTAGTTACTTAGCTTTGAAATTAAGGGTTGGAATCCTTTATCAAAACCCTGAGTTCCAGGATATTGACCCTATTATTAAACGCAGAAATGAATTGAGTACCCTAGGGTCCTACATCTAGATGGACTACCTAATGGATGCTTGCCATGTGTATTGGGTAACATCTTTTATACGTACTTTTTTTTACGGCTTGGCTATAGCCATTGAACGATCCATGTAGATCAACATCACCTTCCTTTGACAGGAGAACACCCGACGACTAGACGAGGGATGGAAATTGTACACGGTACACGTGCACCCACTTGTAAAGCAGTAGTTGAAAATAGCACACTCCAGGCAGGTCCTCCTAAAACTGAACTTTTAACAAACAAACGTCTATTAAGAAATTAAAAGACTAATTTACCCTTCTCTTTATTTTCTTTAACTATTGTTTTATACTATTTATTTATTTTTATTTTTTATAAAGAAACTATAGTTGAGAAGGCAAAAAAGGATTTGCAAAACCCCACCGAGCAAGTTGCAATTCATAGCGAGAAATCAAATAATAATCAAAGACTTGTCTCTTATTAATCTAATAGCATTTTCCGCACATGATTTTCTACTAATCCTTTAATAGTAGGATTAAAGATTTCTTAATATATTATTAAGTAGGAGGACCAGGGAAAGGTATATCATAAAAGATTTCTAGAGACAATATACTATTCTAATGGCAGAGAAACACCCACATAATGAACAGTTACACCGGCAGCAATAGAGCCCTGTTAACTGTTAACAACTGCCTAGAACATTATGTCATTATGTCTTCTAATGATCGATGATTATTGAAGAACAAATGAGTGCCTATAAATCAAAAACTTCTGAATTGAACACAATGAAAGTGAAGATGACAACCCATTACTGGTTCGTCAGCTAACTAAAAGCGTTATTTTATGGCAATCCAAGTCCTCATCTTGACCTGGGGACACATTCAGTCCTCCGTCCCAAACATACCAGGCTATTAGGGGGAGAAACTCCTAGGAGGTGGCCAACAAGACTTGAACCCAAGGCACATTGACGCCTTTTTCTCAAAGTCTCTATCACTATAGGCCAACTTTTGTTGGTTGATATAAAAAAAATGATGTTGTTCCTCGAAAGTGAATTGCGTTATCATTTTACTTTTCAATGAATAGAATCAAATACAGAATGAGGAATCCTCAATACCTAATGGGACATGTCCCTGAAATTAATTTTTTTTTTACCTCCACCTAAGTTTCTCGAAACAATAAGAAATGCATTTTCAATTGCTACAGTAAAAAAATCTCATACCTTCAATTTAAAAATTGTGCTACCCAGACCACGTAAGCCTTCCATGACAGTATGGATCCGATCTGAGATCGATGTATAGAGCCATCTCTGTGCTGCCTCATCCAGACCATGAGGTGAATCGGTGGGCCATCCCACACTGCAAAAAGATTGTTCTCTAGACATGGATATAGCTGTCTGCCTCAATCTGGGAAGATCAAATTCTATGGGCTCACCTACAATTATTCTGATATCTTTGTTGCAAAGTGGGAGTGGAGGCCGTCTACCAAAGAAAGATTTCTCAGGCATCACCTGAAAAAACAAGGAAGAATTCAAATATAACTAAGTGGTACAAACAACCATAAACAAAGTTCGGATCAATTTCTAATGAATTTTGACCCAGCATCTTTGCAATTTGTCATGTTTTTCATGGCTGACTATTTCCCCTGAAACTCTTAACACAAAAAAAAAAAAAAAATTATGAGATAACAGTAGCCGAAAATCTGCTACCTGAATCGGTTTTGAGTATTCACAAATGTTTACCAAATGCTCAAAAAGATTTTAATAGGAACCTGAAGAAAGCAACGGGTCACAATATGTGATAACCAGTTAAACTTCGGAGAGAAAGAGAACCCAAAAGAGAAAAAATAATGCGTTTACAGTTGAACTTATAGTTGGATTTTGAGCTGGATTCCACACAGAACTAAAGTCAATTTCGACTGTTTTCTGCAATTTTTTTATCAACCGAGTTTCCAAAGCAACAACTCATGAATTCTCAAATACAGTCCCCAAGACAGCAAAAGAAATTCGAAAGTTCGAACACAAATAGAGATCATATTTTGTAATAAGGGAAAAGTCGTAACTAACAACAATAGGACTGCACATAAACAGCCTCCATCTTCATTTTTCATTGATATCCAGTTAAACATAAGCTGGCAATGTGAGGAACAGGAAACAGGATACCATAAAAACTTACTAGGTCCTTGGCTCATATAAAGAGAGCAAAACCATATTAACAACAAAGCGTCACCATAAGAATTTTCCTACGTGCATCAAACTAAACGAAAAGTTTTAGAAGACAACAATAAGACTTTATGGGGCTGAATAAGCATCTAGAGAAACACGTAAGTCGATATGTATGAGCCATAAAACTAGATGAAGGAAACCAGTTGAGATGGATTGATCAAGTAAAACAGAAGTCAATGACAGAAAAGAACTGCTGTGACGCAAGTTGAAGGCTCTAAGAAAAGAAAGAAGACCGAAAATGATGTGGATGGCAGTAGTTAAAAATACATGAAAGACACATGCATGAAATATGACTATATACTGTTGAATGTATAATCGGTGTTCTGTTGCTGACCTTTATATTTCGTATAAGCATGATGATGGCAATGATGACGATGATGATGATGGTGAAGACTGCTAATAGGCTGGCATAATGGTCCTATTTGGCCATTCATTATTTCTAAAATATGCACATGATGAATAAAAACCATTTGATTGGTCCCTTATCATATTCAGATGTCATGATCAAATCATATTGAAAAGACGAACGTAAAGAACAATCTAACTGGGTTTCCCTGAAAAAGGTGTTCAACCCACAGGAATCGTTCATGATTTTAAAAGAAGGCAGAGGTATTTAAAGAAATTAGTGTTCAACAAACGAACTAAATTTAATGAAAAAATAAAAAGAAGATAGGGTCACCCACTCACCACTATGCAAAGGCATACAAAATATCATAGTCTAATCCTCAAATTGTGAGGTCTATATGTACCCATACAAAAGTGTTAGAAAATACTTATGGTCTGCCTGATTGGTAAGTTTGCTTTATTTACTATACAGAAGATCCCCCATGCACTTCAGAAAACATGGAAGTTTATTCGAGGCCAAACTCATAAACATGATGTATTGGCAATAAAATGTGATGACACCAAGAAAATAAACAAATTAATAAGTCAAACTTTGTAAAGTACCTTTTCAAAACCACGATGTACAATTGGCAAAACTATCGGTGTTACGGGTGCACGCTCAATGAGACTGGCAGTTCCCCATTTTAATCGTCTGATAGGTGCATCTTCTTGGGATACTTTTCCTTCTGGGAATGTATGCAACTACACCTTGGAGACAACATGTAGCTTCAGAAGGACTTCAAAATCATAAAAATAGAAGTTCTCACATTTGAAAGAAGAATAAATATGGCTAAGATAAATTAAATGAAGGCTAATCGACCAACTACATAGAGGTGCACATGTATCTAACTATGTGATGGGTGTGCCTCTGTTCTTGGGGTGATTATCAAGGCCCATAAAAGCTCTTCTAGATCATTACCTTACCATCAATTTTACTAATGCAGATGGTCAAAGAATTTATGAGCCACGAAATAATCAAATACAGTGAGAAAGTTTCAGTCAATCAATTTCAGAGCTAAAAGAGATCTCTTGCATTGACCAATCAGATGGTGGCTCCTGAAACGCTGCATGACACCATGTGGACATTAGATCTACCTGATCCACAGTCTGATTTCCCTATAAGGAAAAAGAATCTAAGCAACCATCAGGTAGACGCCTAGACCGCAGATCAGAACATTACCACCCACTCTGATAATTGTGGCCCTTGAAAAGGCCAACTCTATAACTATTACTAGTCAGTCTAAGGAAGTTCCTTTGGATGGTCGGAGAAAATATAGAGAATAGTTCATGGACAGGCTGTAGCGATCATGCCAAACATTTTCAAGCATAACAGACATCTGAGGTATGACCCATTAAACAATGAGAACCAAAGTCCTGCCCAGGAACCTTAGATTTTATTCATAAAATAAACAGTTCATCAAGTAAAGGCATAAGCATCATATGATAACAAGGGAATACCCAGGCTCCATCACTCAAGCGATCAAGAGCTTCTTCCATGTGCTCCTGAAATATTCCACCTCCTCTTGTTATGGGTATGCATTTACCTGTACAGTTCACTAGGCTCAGAAAACACATCTCTGACTTAGCAATGATATATGATATTCTACTAAACCACAATCATTATATGATAATAAACAATCCAAAAGATGTAATATGAGAAGCGAGAAACAAATGAACCGTGATAGATCAATAATGACCCAAGAAAAAAGAAGAAGTAAACAATGTCAAATACATGAGAAGCAGAAAACAAATGAATGTAATAGATCAATAATGAACCAGGAGAAGAAAATTAAACAACGCGAAGGAAACCATGATACCTTGAAAACATTAATCATTAATTCATTTCCTACAAACAGATTTGTGTTCTGATATTGATATAAATGATTCATACTTCCATAGTTTCGCAGACATAACATGCTTGAGAATTTCTCAGGACCATTTTGTAGGCCCAATAGACAGAGAAACTTGCACTACGACTTGAAACTCATACAACAAAAACTAGATACATAAACCCTTGAAGTGAATGTTTGGCCCTGTATTAACAAATTCAATGAACAAACAGGGTATACAATAGTAAAATCAGAAAACATCCATACCAAGTCGGAAGAAGTAGGATAAAATGGAATTTTTGAAGCAAATGTCTTCTGCAGCCAGTACCCACCGTGCCATTCTTGCATCAGACGTTGGGAAACCCTTAAATCCCCACATTAACGGGTCATCCAACCTGTAATTCAATTTTGTTCCTCACCAATCATTCAAACAAACATTTCTACATTCTACTTCATGCAGGGAAAAAAGTAATAAATCAATCAATCAATCAAACACGAAGTTGATCAATAACCTGCAAGGAGATTTAAATAGAATGGGAGGGTTCAGAGAAGTGACTGACGTGGACATGTGATTGCTGACGGTGATGAGTGGTACACCAGGAGGACGAGATTGAACCAGACGAACTAGGGTTTCAGGGTTGTGGACGGAGGTGGAGTTGAGGAGAGTGGTCATGACTTTAGCGAAAGCTCCTACTCCCATAATTACGAGTTTTCGAGGAATGCCTCCCAGATGATCTGCTCTTGCTGCCCATTCCATTGTCCTTGCCATGGCCGCCTCCTCGCGCACTTTCTAGCTAGAGAGAGAAAGAGAGAGTCTACTTGGATCCCTGGTTTCTTCGTTTTATTGCGTTCTTGAAAGAGATGGTCGGAAATCTGTACTGGACTACTGGGAAGCGCAGTACATGAACAGGCTGGGAAATGGAAAATCAATAGTCGTTTTGAAGGATTAGTGGACGATCAAGATGTAAAGGAACTAATTTTCACGGTAAACATTTTCGATGTTCCGACACGGTTTTGGTTCTTTCCTTTTTCTTTATATTCTTTTTAATTTTCACAATATTGGGCTGAAAGCCCGTTATAACCGTTTATTTATAAGTCTAATCCCCGCTTTTTACCATTTTGTAAGCAAAGGAGTTAGTTCGTTCTTTTAGTTAGGGTCAACCCGCCCAAGGTTAGGGTTTGAAAAACTGACCCGTTCAATAAATGAGTCGGGGTTGACCAATCTTGACCCGCCAAACCGCCAACCCGCCTATAGTCGACCCAAACCCGTTGCCAGGTCTATTTGCAGGCGCTTAGTGACTTTGTGAGGGTATCTAATACCAAATGTTTGCTGGGATTTTGAGTGGGACTACAAAATAACCAATTTGGGAGTTTTTTTATATGTTTCTTTAATGTATGGATTTTCACCTACAAAAATCGTGAATATTCACATTTACGAATTTTCGCTGCGTACAAAGCAAGGCCTAAGATTGTGTGCCTATTAAGTTTTGGGGAATCAAACTTAAAACTAATAGGCAATAAGTGGAGTGGTCCAAGATCTTTATATATTGGGTTTGTAAGACTTTCATTTCCCATGTGAGACTATTCTCAACACTGCCTTTGCGGTATCGCACTTACTAAACAAAAATTCCACTTAGAGAGATTGCATGCCTTTTTTTTTTTGGTAATTGGTACCTACGGTCAACCATACTCCTTTATCATCTATTGTTTAGCATAATTGGTTGATATCCCTTCTTTTTTAGGGGTGGTTTTGGCATCAAATCTTATGGCCGTGATAGTACTGTAAAGTTTGACTGCGATCTTTTTGTGTCAGTTCATGACACATTCTCTTCGTCTGTTTGCGGCGATTTCTCTGTGTTATGTTTGGCGTTTTTTCATTGCGCTTCTCTATTCGTATGCTTGTGACTGTGGTAATTTTTCTACACTTCTCACACACTTGTAACTAGCATTGCTCATGCTTGTAAGTTGTAACCTAGGCATAAGCAGTAGGCAGAAGCAGTAGTCGGTAGTACTCTATCTACAAATTTTTTTTATTTTTTTAAAAAAACCCTATTCTCCTTTTATCGTATAGCACTTTAATGGCAAATAGGCTGTTTGTTTTTTTTCTGAAAAACATGTCTGAATCTGACTCGGAGTCTGAATTGGGCCGAGTCAGATTTCAGATTGTTTGTTTTTTATTTTTAGAGTGTCTGAGTCAAATTTTGACTCAGCAAAATGTCTGAAATAAGGAGGTTTTTTTTCAGCACAAAAATTGTACTGAAAAGAAATAACATATGCTAACTCGTCCTTTTTACAGTTTTGTCCTCTAATATTTATTATAATGACAAAATCGTCCTTTTTACAGTTTAACTTGTTTGGTCCTCTAAAAATTGAGCTTTTTGTTTTCTTATTTTTTTGAACGGTTAACATTACATGAGATCCTCCATTCACGATCTCCCCCAATTTGGAGGGGATGCCTACCATAATATAACTTACTCTAAACTAATAGGGATATATTTTAATTAAATAAGGGCAAAAGTGTCAAAAAGTTTGTCAGATATCATTTATAAAAAGAATTCAGATGAAAAAACAAACAAACTTAAATTCAAACAAGTCAGATCTAGATGATCTCAGATCCAGATGACCCAAGTAGTCTCAGATTCAGATTTCAGAAAAAAAAAACAAACGCCACCTAAGATTGTGTGTTTGTGTCATCCGGAGCTTACTTAGGTCGCACTCAATTCTCAATTGGGGCATCAATTTCTCGCACCCCAATCCCAGCCGCCTCTTGGGTCGACTTAAGTTCACCCCCCACAACGGTCCTGATCGTGCATCTGCCGATTTTTTTGTTTTTGTTTTTAATTTTTTTTTTTTTTGTTTATTTTTCACGAAAGGCCTCCATTTTTTTTGTCGTTACTAAACGTGCTTCAACCTAAAGCCACAGCTTTTTTCGTTCTTAATTTCCCTTACATTTTTCTATTTCTCTAGAATTAAAGTTTCTTAGCACACAAAAGAGGAGGTGTGCGTACATTAGCTTATCCTTCACCCCTCCTCTCCCCCCCTTCACCGACCTTCATCTATCGTAAATGTCCTCCTCGTCATCTCTAATGGCGTCTCTTCCCCATTTATGCTCTTCCAGTCTTAGGGACGATTCCTCCTCAAGAAGTCGCTTAAATCTTCTCCTCCCTCGTTCTTCCCTTAGTTCCAGAACCTCCTCGAGATTAGTTTCAGGACGTCAATCCATTTCTTTCAGACAAAGGTGATTCCTTTTGCCCATCTCCAAGCTTATATTCGTTCTATAAAGTTTTCAATTTTTTTAGGGTTTCTATGTTTAATCAAATTCTGTTTTTTTTTTTTTTTTTTTTTTTTTTTTTTTTTTTGCAGTATTTATTTTTAAATTCGCCTTATCTTAAAAAATTAAACAAAAAAAATAAAACAGCTTTCTGCAATAGTAAAAACGAATAGTTTGTTAGAATTAACTTAGCTTACTGGAATAAGACCTGTTAATAGATATTAGTTTTATGTTGGTTGAGTTTTACAGGTTAGGAAGAACAATTTACTTACTGAATTAGTTTAACTTCTTGGTGACCTAATTATAAAGTAAAATAAGTGTTTCAAACTATTCAAGTTTTTTTTTTTGGGTATTATTCCAAAATATTGTTTAGCATCTCACTTGTCATGAATTCTGAATTATTATTCTAGTTAGCCTTTTCCAGATACCATTCTTGGATAAAGTTTATGTTTTTTTACATTGCTTTGGCAACCTTGGTTATATAGAAGAGTGATGAATTGGTTTTACGTGAACATAGACATTACTTAAGGCTCGCTTTGATACCCAATTTGCCGACGAAGTGTTCATGTTGGTTTGGAGATTATTGAGGCGAATATGTTACTGAGAAGTCTGAGATCATATGAAGTATTCTGTTGATATCTGCAGAAGGAATATATCACAAGATGTTCATACAAATAGATTTTGTTTGACAGTGCTCAAAGCCCATTTTGCTTATATACTAATAGTGGTTTATCTTTTTATGAAACTTATCGAAAATTTTTCCCCGTCTAACTTACCCCATACATTATGTTAGATTAAATATTATGGTCATAAATAATAACTGCAAAAGGAAAATACTGATCAGAAAATTACCCTGCAAAAGGAAAAAGCTATAAAATGTTTGTAGAAATATCATTCTTCTTTTTAGTGCGTGTCTGGGTAATTTGTCATGGGCATGTCCACATGTCTCCATTTAAATTTATGCTCTGAAAATTGACCATAATAACGCTCTTCTTTTTCTTCCTGCCTAGCAATTTTGTTGGTCAAAGGTGGCTGCATGAAGGTGGAAATGGAAAATCACAAGCTTGCAAGAGGAGTAAAACATGGAAACATTATAGTTCTATTTTATGTGAACCAGTCAGCGCGGCAAACTTACAAGAACGACCTACATGCATTTCTTGTTTCCGGAATCAGAATACTCGTAGGCACAGTGCTAAATCATTTCCACAACAGATCTTGCTTGACAAATCTACATTTCCTTTGTCAAAGTGTTCATCCAGAAAATTATCTGTAAGTAACAAGTCTTTTTATGGCTATATATTTTAATGATATATCCTGGATTAGTTAACTGACAACTTCTCTGTTTCCACTTATCGAAAAAAATAAACTGCAAGTACTTTCTTCATGATATAGGTGCATTAACTTAAATATTTTAGTTGTAATAAGCTCATCTTATTTGGGATAGATGTATTGTTTAGATTATACTTCATTATTAGGTTTAGTTTGATGTAGATATAGAAATACCTCACTGGACTTGGGAGTGGCAACCATTGGCACTATTATGAACTTAAATGATGAGTATCAACCTTTAGAAGAAAATAAAGTGAGCTGGATAGCAATGTGGCACGTCGAATGCAATTAATACCAATTTAACTTGGGGGTTCCCAAATCTCCATAAGTGCTTGCTTTTCAATGCAGAAGAGTCTCAAATAAGTGAATAACATGCTGTTGTAGGAAGAGTCTTGCTTTACTCAACTATTGGTCAGTTTACTGTCTTTGGTCACAAACATCCCTGTCTTGTAATTCATAATCCAATAAATGCCTTCTTCTCGGATCCTTTATCTGGTTTGCAGCTGCAAAGATAAACTTTGTTGATGTACATTCAGAACCCTTTCTACTAAACATGTTATGAAGTGAATGGTACAACACTACAACTTGATTATATTTGAATACATAGGCTTTGAACTTCTAATTGACTCAGGCAATGCAATAAGCATTTGCTCACCCTCTATGTTGGTCACAAATTCATGTTTGAGTTTTTGGTAGTCTTGAAAAAGCCTCTAGCTTAATACTCGTGCAAGTATCCCTAACTTTCCTCTTAAGTTCAAATATAAGTCTGTTCAGCCATTTCCGAATTGACTTTGGACAGTGGCTAGTTGGCTTGGTTCATTTGATTAGCTGGCAGGTACTTTGAGCCTAGCCATGCAACATACTTTTGACCTATATGTTGCCTAAAACTGCCACTGCGTATTGGGTTGTTGCTGTGGCAATATGAAAAGGTTTATCTAGGAATGGTAGTGGCTTCATCACAAGGACATATATTATATAATTGGAAATAAACTACCTAATTATCCGTATTTAAACTTTTTTAGGTAGTTCACAATTTTATTTGTCATGGGCCATTATATTGTACCTTTTGGGTCAATTGGGTTTGTTCTTCCTTGGCATTTGATGAATGAATGTTATAGCTCTTCAAGTTTTATTGTAGTTTGGATGTTGAAGGTTGCCAACAGAGACATATTTTAATTTTTCTCCTTTTGATAAAAAAGAATTTATTTTGTTGTAAAACTCAGTGTTTCCAAGTGTTCACTCTAGCAAGATCCTGATATAAATGTACACTTAAATGAACCTATTCTCCTGCAGTTCATTGTAAGTAGAAATTTTGTTCACCAGTTCCATTTGGCTGATGGTAGTTGGATGTCTGTTAGGTGAGGCCAGCTCATGTTCCATTTGCAACTTTAGGTCCAGATGAGCCACATGTAGCAAGTACAACCTGGACAGACGCCATCCTAGAAAAACAAGGATTGGATCCTGAAGCAGCAAGAGCAGAGTCAGAAGGATTTTTAGATTTTCAACTTCCATCTCACCCAAAATTGCACCGAGGGCAACTGAAAAATGGACTTCGCTATATTATTCTACCAAACAAGGTTCCAGCAGAAAGGTACTTCCTTTTAAATTTTTGCCTGATCTTGCAGAAAGGACAACCTCTTAGTCGTGATCTTTTAGGTGGATATGGTGCGTTGACAACTCGACATTACTGCTGTGTAGTAAACCACCATGAGACTTTTATATGTGATTAGCTTCAGAGGTTTTGTTTTGACATGATACAGGCATTGCAGCTCTGCTGGATTTAATTCAACTCGGTTTCTTCTTAGTCAATATATCACGTTTCTACAAATGAAAATACTACACTAGATGATCTTGCAAACTGGTTTTGTAATTTTCTTACTGTATTGGGGTTTGATCCATGATTTAACTAAGTCCTATCTTTGATCTTTGGTCTTTCCTTCTTCTTCTTTAACAATTTTGTTCATAGCATCTACTATATATATCCCCTCAACAACTTGGTTGTAAATCTAAACTTGTTTTTCTCTTTTATTCTATAATTTTGGATTTCAGATTTGAGGCACACATGGAAGTTCATGTCGGATCCATTGATGAAGAAGACGATGAGCAAGGAATTGCGCATATGATTGAACATGTAGCATTTCTGGGAAGTAAGAAGCGTGAAAAACTACTTGGGACGGGAGCACGCTCTAATGCTTACACAGATTTCCATCATACAGTGTTTCACATCCATTCACCTACTAGTACAAAGGTTTGTGTTTCTTGTTCCATGTCTTATGAAAGCTGAACATTTTGTTGTATCATACAGATTTATGCTTTACCTTACTTGTATGGGACCACTTAGGTTTTCATCTTATATTTTGAAACGCAATTTATGTTTTATACTATATGCAACATTTTTTTGTAATTAAATTGCAAAAACAATTAATAGTTCGATACGTTAAGTTTGTCAGACTTGATTCTCTTATCTTTGCTACTGGGGAACAACTACAATTTTTAAATTAGTCATTTTTCAAAATAGTTTATGGTTTCTAGAATAATGTTTTCATATTGGGTCAATATCCATGGGTCCTATATTCATACCTTACTGAAAGTCTGAAATGCGTATCTTGTGTGTTTTGAGGGATCTTGGTAATATAACTAAATCGATCCAATAACTGCATTAAGAAATTGTTTATTAGAAAATTTAAGTTTTTATTCATTTTTTTTGTCTTCTTTATGTACGTAGTGTGTTTATATTTTGGCAGAAAAGCCCCCAAACTCTGGCATAACCAATATCCAGCGTTGATCAGGAAAATGAATTTGTTAGCAATTTATACAGAAGGAGCATGGTGACTTTTAATTTAAATTACATTTTATTTATATATTATTTGAACACCCTACTTTTTCACATAAGGAGTTTAGTATGGCATGCATTGCTGAATTCTATTGCTATTCTATAGCTTTTGTGCCTTCGTGATGGATTTATGCTGCATGTCTCTAGATATAGTCATTTGCATGCGCATATCCATGTTGCAGATGTTGACACAAAGACATGCATATGTTCATATACTAAATGGATTTGTACAATTATACTTTGAATCTCTGAAAGGCTTCCCTGCTTCTGTTGGTATTTATTGTTTAAAAAGCTACCTTCACTTTATGAATGACATGTTATGCATATTTTGACATTAGATGAATGTTGCTTGTTAGGACCCTGATGGGGATCTACTTCCGTTTGTACTGGATGCTCTGAACGAGGTATGCATGATAAATTAGATAAACTATTTCTTACTGGGGTTTTCATCATACTCCTGTTTAGTGTTCAAACAAATTAAAACTGTCATCTGATGATTTCTGAAGTAGGCTTCAGTATCAGTAATTCAGTGTTCCTGTTATATTTATGTCTTCTCTATTATTTGAATGTGTAAACCACATAAGGGTAAAATGATATGTGTAAATGTGTAACCATATTATGTCACTTCTCTTTCACGAGTGCAGATAGCATTCCACCCCAAATTTCTTGCTTCTCGAGTAGAGAAAGAGAGACGGGCTATCCTTTCTGAACTGCAGATGATGAATACAATAGAGTATCGCGTTGATTGCCAGGTGTGTACCCTGTTCTCTTTTATTGTTAGAATAGTATTGTATTTAAAAAAGTTGCCAATTTTGGTATTTTGGACTGGTTGATTTCACAATTAGTTTTCATTTTCTTTGCGTGCAGTTGCTACAGCATTTGCATTCAGAGAACAAGCTGAGCGAAAGATTCCCAATTGGATTAGAAGATCAAATTAAGAAGTGGGATTCAGATAAAATTAGGAAATTTCATGAGCGTTGGTACTTCCCAGCAAATGCCACCTTATATATAGTGGGGGACATCGGTAACATTTCCAAGATAGAGTATCAGATCGAAGTATGTGTTGGTTCTGGTGAATTTACTCATTCCATATTTCTCTGTTATGTTTAGAATAGGAACTTTTAAATATGTTTGCAGGCAGTGTTATCCAACGCGGCAATCCTCTTGGAATTTCAAGGTGCTGATTAACTTACAACTCTAGTATCATACAGGCTGTCTTTGGAAGAACAGGTGTAGAAAATGAAACATCCCCAGCACCTGCTCCTAGTGCATTTGGTGCTATGGCGAACTTTCTTGTTCCAAAGCTTCCAGTTGGGTTGGCTGCGAGTTTATCAAATGAAAGGTCATCTCTTTCTATAGATCAATCAAAAACTTTGAAAAAGGAGAGGCATGCTGTTCGTCCTCCTGTCGAGCATAAATGGTCTCTTCTCCCTGGTGTTGGTGTGGATGCTAATCCCCCACAGATCTTCCAGCATGAGTTGCTTCAAAACTTTTCTATCAATATGTTCTGCAAGGTATGTAGAGCCCTTTGGTAATTGTTTATCTGTTTGAAATAGTTTTCTTGCATTAAACATTTAGACACTGGTGTGTTGATCCCTCCCCAATGACTTTGGACTAGTTTTACCATCTCTGCAAGCATACCATTTTCGAGAATACATCTCTGTCCTCTTGATGTGTATGTCCCTGTGTAGGATAAATGCCGTGTGTTAGAAGCTGAGAATTTGAGAACAGCCAACAAAGGAGCAGGTTTTTACCCCTTGTGTGATTCATATACTTCAATAACTATGATTTGTGTATGGAGTGATTAAGGGTTGATAAGAACATAAGTGTAGTTTAGATGTGAAGACTTAGAAAGACGTAACCACGCCTCAAAAAGAAGTTTTGTTTTTCTTTTTCTGATCAAAATGCATAAAAGGAATTGTTGGTTAAAATCTAGTGATGATTTAGGGTTTAATATGGATGAAGACTGATTTAAGGCTCGGCCATATTAAACCCTAAATCATCACAGAGCTTTCAATATTCTTTGCTAAACTATGGGAATGGAAAAGAAAATGAAGAATCTGGGGAGATGATTTAGAAATGAGTTGGTTCGATTGGCCAGCTCTCGAGTACCTTCCCAAGTCCGAGGTGTGGGGTGCACACTAGGTACCATAAGACAAGCTAAGGAAATTAATGAATTTTTCTACCTAACTTTTGTTTAGATATTTGTATTCGCGGACCTTTATGGACAAAACAGTTGATATAGTTCTTTCTTGTTTATTAATGATATTTTTATGTCTTTCTTTTTTGTTTGTGCCTGTGGATTTTTTTATGATTGTGTTTTAAGTTTGTCCAGTTCTTAAAAATATTTTAGGTTTTCCATGCCTGAAGTATTCTGATCTGATTTTTTTTTACAGGTTCCTGTGAAGAAGGTTCAAACATTTGGAGACTTGCGCAATGTTCTGATGAAGAGAATATTCCTGTCAGCTTTGCATTTCCGGATTAACACGAGATATAAGGTGCATATTTGTTCTTATGAGTACAATTTTGAGCATTTCTTCAACGTGTTTTGCCGATGGTGTCACCTGATTAAAATCCATTCACCAATGATTCACATTGAAATGTGCCACAAGATGTCATTGACTGTCAGCACTGTAAACTCCAGCTTGTTCAAACATTGCTTTATGTTTCAACATGTCAATTGTTGTTGAATCTTGGTAAAGGGGTATTCCTAAATTTTGAAACTATTGGAGGGTTTTACAAATTCTTCCCATACCTGGGGGAGGAGGGAGGATTTGAAAACACAATTTCAGTGATTCTTATGAACCACATGGGTTTTTTGTTACAGTTAATGCCATTGTTATGAGTTGTCCAGTTTGCTATAAGAACCAGACTATCTTCTTAAATGCAAACGAGTTTGGATATTCTTAAATGCAAACGAGTTTACCATGGATCTGTATCCAAATCAAGATGAGATGAGGGCTGATATTTGCTGTGGATGTCTTCATCCTGGTGGTAATCCTCCACCCACCTTGAGACTTCTAACTGATCAAAGTTTGAAACAACCAGATAGTCTGTCAACATTTTGTAGGGTTATAAGTTACAGAATGGCCTGATATGGAGACTATCCTCACCAAAGATTAGACTCATCTTGATGTTGGCACCATGGACCTGTTATATATTATCAGAGGTCAGGACATCATAAATCTTATATGCTGCTTTCTTCATGGTTCTATAGAGCATGGTCTGAGTCTAGGGATGATTTCTGTGAGGATGATCTCCAGATCTCCTCATCATGGAGATAATCCTTAAAAAAACAAGTTAGTTTGAAACGTCTAACATAAATCAAATCCTGACTGGAGTTTGATGGTGAAATTAATGGATTAAAATGCTTTAATTTGTTATCCTGTTTGGTATGTAAGTTTCAGAATTTGCAACTTGTTTCTCGTGGGTAGTCTCCATGAGAAGGATATCGTTCTCATTAAGTTTGATCTGGACTCATCTTCATGTGGTCATTCAGATCCATTAACAAATACATGTATGCCAAGACATATGAGTCAGTATTAATGTACGCCCAATTCTGTAACCCAGCAATGAGGCTCACATGAAGATTATGTTTGGAAATTCCACCGCATAGTGTTTGCCATCACATGGACACCTTTCTCAAAAGAATTCAGCCTAATCCATCGTTTATAACTTCAGTTTTCTTACAATAAAAAATTGTCATCATCCAACTAAACACTGTACTTTTGTAAACTTTTCTTATTATTAATGTAACACCTAAATTTGTATTGATTTATTGTTGACTCACTTTGTGGTTGGACTATTGCTCCGATAACTGGAACTTCTCAGACTATCAGTGAAAGATTCCAACTTTTATGAACACATGCTTTCAGCTGGGATATGAGTTGCTATCCTAGTTTCTAGTACTGCATGTGGGCAATAAGTGTTATTTTGAACGGATTTGTAGCATTATGCCTCAAGACAGGCATTCAGATCATCAGATGTCATCTACAACTTATGTATTAGTGTCACATTTGTAACTTAAATCACCAATTACGTAAACAGTTAAGTCACAAATAAGAAAATCAAAAGAAGAAAGAAAGAAAATATAGAAAGCTATCATGAATTGTCTGCCACGTAAATGGTCATTGTTTACAGGATAAGTGTTGCGTGTACTTGTATGCTATGAAACATGCAAAAATAACTACGATCCCTCTGTAAAAACTTTTAGTTCTTAGCTCTGCCTGTTAGTACCGACTCAAATAGAGGACTAACTAATGAGGTCCATTTGGTGTTGGCAATCTAGACCTCCTTAAATTTTTATTCCAAAAATTGTACTTGGCTGGTCAATAAGCAGACTGCTCATTTTTGTTGAAAAATATGTAAATGTGTAATATTAATTGATTTATAAATTGTGCAGAGCTCAAATCCTCCTTTCACATCAATCGAATTGGATCACAGTGATTCTGGAAGAGAAGGGTGTACGGTCACTACTCTCACTGTAACTGCAGAACCCAATAACTGGCACAGTGCGATTAAAGTTGCAGTTCACGAGGTTTTTCTTCTGTGCTTTTTTACTTTAACAGTCTATTTCAACTGGGCTATTTTAACTTAATGTCGGATCTGTCACGGTGAGGTCAATCATTACTCGTTGCTAATGATCAAATTTTATAAACCGAGTTGGTAAATTCTCGTACACATGCTGAGATAGCACAAGTTAGATGAGATCAAACATGCATGACTTTGTCTGTTTAGAAAAAGAAGGATGCTTATTTATGTGAATGAGATCGTACATCAAGTCATAGTCACTGACTTGAATGCAATTTGAGGGTGGGTTTTGGAATATTTCTATCGCAGAACATTTTTCTTGTTTCTTTCTTAGTTCAAGATTCTGTTCAAACATTTCATATAGCCATTCTTGTTGCTTATTTTGTAAATTACCCTGAGTACTTTCTGATACCTTGGATTGAGGATCATGGACAGGGATTGACTGAGGCTGTGTTCTGATATGCACTCGTTTGATATTCCTGCATCTTACATTTTTTATTGTTGGTGCAGGTTCGAAGGCTCAAAGAGTTTGGAGTGACGAAAGGTGAATTAGCTCGTTACATGGATGCACTAATAAAAGATAGTGAACATTTAGCAGCAATGATTGATAATGTCCCGTCAGTGGATAATTTGGATTTTATTATGGAGAGTGATGCACTAGGCCATACAGTTATGGACCAAAGACAGGGACATGAATGTTTGGTTGCTGTAGCTGAAACAGTTACGCTTGATGAAGTAATTTCTTACCCTGGCACGATCTTGCTTCTTCTACTCATAAGCTGTATTATAACTGACATTCCCGTAAATTACAGTGAATACCCCTTAATTATACTCCTTTTATTTTTTTGAAGAAAAACTATAAAGGCCTGAACATAATCTTTTTTTTCCTCCTTGGATCAGTACTCTGCAGAAAATCTTGACCAATGCTTCTAATATTTATTTTACCAAGATTTTTTCCTAGCCAAGAGTCTTCAGTTAGTTACTTACCATTGTAACTTTGGTCATTATGTGATAATTACATTTTTGTGGTGTTGGAGACCTATATTAGATTAGTTAGCCTTGACATTATAGTGTTTACAACTCTTCTTGTATCTCTTTTTTTGAAGTACTCTTATATCTTGTGAACTGTTATATGTGATTGGCAATAGCATGACCAGATGCAAGATACAGACATGGCTATAGTTTATTGCGGATCATTATTCCCCATATGAAAAATCTTATTGAGATTGGTTTCAGTCAGCAGTAGAAGTTCTTATTTTCTGCATTTTGATCATGTTATTTAATTAGTTTTCTTTTCATCTTTTTTAATCACAGAATGTTTTGTTGTTATAGGTGAATTCCACTGGTGCAGAGGTGCTCGAGTTCATATCTGACTTTGGAAGACCTAGTGCACCCCTTCCTGCTGCAATTGTTGCGTGTGTTCCGAAAAAAGTGCATGTTGATGGAATGGGTGAAACCGATTTTAGAATTTCACCGAATGAAATTACAGCTGCTATCAAAGCAGGGTTGGAAGAACCCATACAACCTGAACCAGAGGTTTGCTTTTCCACAAACATCTACATCATACCTGATTTCCACATTTACAATAATCATCATAATGTATCATTGGACCATGAGCTTATCTTGTTATGTCTTCCATTCTTTCTTTGTTAATGTCCAAAGAGAATGGGACACCACCCAGTAATTTGCAGGCTATAACTTCAGTTCAATGAAAGGATTTCTCAGGCACTCTATCGCTTGCATGAGCTATCACACCATCAGACTTGCGAATATGACCATATATTTTCTTTTATCCTACATTTTTATAGTTGAATTTCTCTTCCGCTTCATACTTCCATCTGAAACATAATATATTATCTAGTTTGGAAGACCTTTGCATATTTTTTCCTGAAAGGGGAATTCCTCCGTTTTGCTTGTCTGTGCAGCTAGAGGTGCCAAAAGAATTGATATCATCGTCACAGCTGCAGGAACTAAGGTTGCAACGTACACCATCCTTTGTTCCTTTAAGTCAAGAAGTTAGTAGTACAAAAGTGTATGACAAGGAAACAGGCATCACACAACGACACCTTTCAAATGGGATTCCTGTAAATTACAAGGTATACCACTTGTTCTTTTCATCACCTGATGTTGACTTGCTTACGAGGTGTATCTTTTATCAAATACAAGCCGCACACATGTGCATTGCATGTGCTTGTAAATCTATATCTATAATACGGAGTAAATATGTTATATATTTTGTTTGATCGGTAGAAAATATAATGTATTTATTAGTCATCTATTACAAAAATAGTCTTTACCCTATGGGCTCAAAGTTGTAAGTCGATTGATTACATTGTAACTACTTTAGCTTTTTTAAATCTCTCATTTCTCTTCTGTTGTTTAACTGCCAACTCGGTAACTTTTTTTTCCCTATTTTTGTTCTTTAATTTTTTCTTTTGTATTTAACAGAAAAGGGGATTCACACTTTTCAGCTTTTATTAATAATAAACTACTTAATGTTATTGCTTAATGTGAAAAAGATAGTAGCTAAAGCTATTATTTATCTAATGTATGTTATTTAATATTTAATTTGTAAGTTGTTAGACATTTAATGTTAGTGAAGTTATTCATTGAAAGCTAGAGTGGAGTTAATTTGTGTCAATGTTTATTAAATGTCAATTATACCCTTCATTAGACCAAGAATTTACAATTGCATAAGACATTTTGCTTATAGAAAAATTTGTAATTGGAAGTTTGGCAAAGAGGCTTCACCACCATTCAAGTAATTGCATTATATAATAGCATAGATAACTGACTTCTAAGTGCTTTGTGCTTCTATTAGAGGCATTTGGGTAATTTTTTAAAATTTACTCTTGTATAGAAGGTTTTCTCTCTTTGTTTCTTTACCTATCTTAGCAAAGTCCCTACTTCCTTTCTGGCTAATTCACTTTCTCTGCATGAACTTAGATTAGTCGAAACATTTTTTTTTTGAGAGAAAGTTCAAATTTATGAATGTAGTCCTTAGGCATAGAATTTGCGAGGATAAATAAAGCAGCAAAAAATAATTAGAAAAAAGAAAAACCCTGGACTCGCCAAATCTCTGGCCATCCCATCAGTCCCAAAATACTAGAGTACTATCCTAATCTCACCAGAGCAAAGAGTCCCAAAAGAAGATATAATCTTGGAATCGCACTTTCTCAAAAAGCTTGTTAGAAGAGGACCATAGGTAGATGATAGCTTTAATCTCCAACATGACTTTATCCAAACGCTTTTCCTCCCCTTGAAAGATCCTGTCATTCCTTTCCTTCCATATACTCCAAATGATTGCAAAAATTTGGCTCATGAAAAAGTTAATAGTTTCACAGAACATTATACTCTGCGTTCTGGCAAAGGTACCGTTTCACAGAACATTGCCATTGTTATGGAGGATAGTTGATATGCCTCATGAAAAAGTTAGTAGTTTCCATCATTGACAATAAGAAAGGGTTTTGCTACCATTTTCATCTACATCATCTCTAGATATATGGTTGTCCTCATCCAATCCCGTCTTCTGTTTTTCTTTCTACGTTAGAATCAAAATGCTCATGAAAAATTTGACTGAAAATCTGAGTTCTGATATCATTACTGTAGTCTAGGGTTCTGAAATGAACACTAAAAAGTAAAAACACTTGTAATATAAGTTGAATAAAGAAGTATAATGCAGACAAGATCCAAGTACTCAAATTTTTTTTTTTTCAAAGAACAGCAATACGAGAGAAAATAGCTGAAGGATAAGTTCTTCAGTTTTCTTTTGATTGGTAAGAGAAGTTTTCCAAATTGATGTTCATTAAACATATGCTTATACATAACATTTCTTTTAGAGGTGGACATCGCGCCCTTTGTTCAAACTCCTCTCAGTTACTCAAATCTGAATCTTCTAAACTAACCGTAACCCTAGTCCTACTCCAACTTAGATTTAACTCTAGTACTAGTCAACATTGTTAAGAATCTAAATTAGGATTATTAGTTATGAAGTGAATGTTTCCTACGACTGGGACTTAGTCAAATTCATCATCAAGGTTTTATAAGGTGTTGCAGGTTTACTCTTCAAGGTTTGCCTCAGGTGAGGCTTCCCAAGTTATGTTACTCATCTATGAAGGCTTTGAAATGGGAGTAGTTAAAAAGAAGTTTGCTTTCAGGTGAGGCTTGAAGGCTTACATCTCATCTTGTTTTGAGATGTGAACAAGATGACTATTAAATAACTCTGTTTGGCCGCCCCAAAATGCCGCCTAGTGTTGCGTGGTCATAGTCTTGTATCTCCATTATATGTGAATGCTGATGGAGAGGTGTGCATGGTTGAGTGTTGTGTGTGCCTGCATCAATGGAAATTTGAAGAGCTTTTTTTTTGCTCATATTTGATCATAATATTTGCAGATTACGCAGAATGAATCCAAGGGTGGTGTCATGCGGCTGATAGTTGGTGGTGGAAGAGCGACTGAAGATTCTGAGTCAAGAGGAGCTGTTATAGTGGGGGTTCGAACTCTTAGTGAGGGAGGTCGTGTTGGCAACTTTTCAAGGGAGCAGGTAGGCTTTAGATATTTACATTCTTTGATGCTTTGTAGTGTACTAATTTCGCAGACATCTTTTTTTCAATACTTACATTTTTTGTGTATAAGATCGCAACAAGTTCTCTATTTAAATTTGATTAACCAGTTATAACCTGCTTCTCCTTTTATGGTCTTTATAATTCTTTAATCTTTTCGTATGCTTTGCCAAGATTATTCTGTGTTTTATTTTCTTATTCTTTCCCCCCCTCTTTTCTAGGTAGAACTTTTCTGTGTGAACCACCTAATAAATTGCTCGTTGGAGTCCACGGAGGAGTTTATTTGTATGGAATTTCGGTTTACTCTCAGAGAAGGTGGAATGCGTGCAGCTTTTCAACTGCTTCATATGGTACTTGAGGTATCTCGATCTGCCTAACCATTTTTCTTTCATTAATTCTGAAGATTTCCGATATCATTTTATTTATGTGTAAGGTTTTTTATGTGTCCACAATTTCATTGAAGGTGCAGTAAATTCACTGTTATCGAATGTAAATATTACAGAAATTTGCTAGAACTACAGGATATTAGATTTTATTCTTGATGGAGCAGAATACTCACTTCTGCTGATATCGTAAGTTACAATACATTTTTATTAGTACTGAATATTTCTGCTATCATTTATTGTAACCTTACACTGTTTTTTACTGATTGTGTCATACAATATCAACCTCCAAGGATTGATTTTGATGAAAGTATAGCCATCTTGTTCACATCTGGCCTGAAGGCTTCTCTTTCAACTCTCCACACTCTGCTTAATTGTTTATGTAAATGTATAGTTATTTTTTTATTTTTTAGTTGACATTAGCATATGATTATTTTTTTTACTCTTGAGATAATGCAGTTAGTAATGAAGTATTTCGAGGGTCCTGATTTTGTTTTTTCCTTTAATGCTTGGATTTTCTGACATGCAGCACAGTGTCTGGCTGGAGGATGCATTTGATAGAGCAAGGCAGCTATATTTGTCATATTATCGATCCATTCCTAAAAGCTTAGAAAGATCAACTGCTCACAAGCTTATGTTAGCAATGTTGAATGGAGATGAGCGGTTCGTTGAACCTACTCCCCAGTCATTACAAAAATTAACTCTGGAGTCTGTTAAAGATGCAGTGATGAATCAATTTTTTGGAGATAATATGGAGGTCTGATGACATCTCTGCTTGTAAAGATTTCTAATGCACTTGATGTGTTATAATGATTCAGTAATCTATACCTATTTCCTTTTTTTCTCCTTTCTCATTGCCCTAACCCATTGGAAAATCATTCTACAGGTTAGTATCGTTGGAGATTTCACAGAGGATGACATCGAGTCTTGTATTCTTGATTATCTGGGGACCGTTGGAGCTACCAGAAGTGCTGGGGGTGTGGATGGGTTCAACCCTATCATGTTTCGACCTTCTCCATCTGATCTGCAGTTTCAACAAGTGAGAAACCAGTTCTAGTGCACACTCTACCATCACTGTTTTTTCTTTTGCGTCTTTTGAATCTCTGGCGTAGTTGCCTATCCTATTTTGTCTTTTCCCCTTCAACAAGATCTTGAACCTGCAAATTCTTATAAGATATATCATGTCTAATATATTATACTCTTAGACGAATTCGACCAGAGTTAGCCACATTTGTTGACACTGAATCTTTGTTACCTTCAGTTCGAGAGAGCAGAATCTCTAGTGATTGATACTGACTTATATCAAGTGATCTGGGGATTTCTGAGGGTTATTTGTAGTTCCTCCTAGAGCCTCGTCCATTTTACAAAAATTACCTCTCAAGCCTTAACCAAAATGCCTTCAAAACACAAGGACATTAAGGTAAGAAGAGTTAGCATGGTTATCTAGAAGTTTCTAATGCCTACTTTCACTAAACTAAACTAGAAAAAGCTAGTTTAGAGTTCAAACCTAATCCAAATTTCTAGAATAAACCATAGGCCATGGGTTGAACTCATTATGGTTTGGACGGCTTTGTCTAACTTATCGAGAAGTTGATATTTACATAAATCAGATCACCAAGAGGTTGGCCAACATAAAAAAAAGAAAAGAAGTTGGCCAACGTTCATGGTCACTGGGCCAAAAGAGTGTTACACTTGTGGAATGTCATTAAGGGTGTCTTCATTATTAATAACAGAATGGATAGGGTGGTTGTAGCATTATTAATGGAAGAGCATTTTTTTTTTCTCAAAAAATATGGTTAGTTTCCAAAGAAGTCCTGTCCTTGTTCTAAAAAATGAAAAAGAATTCCTGTCGTTAGTGCTTGGCTGAGTTCTGAAGATTTACTTTTTTTTTTTTTTGTCAGGTATTCTTGAAGGATACTGATGAGAGAGCCTGTGCATATATTGCTGGCCCAGCACCAAATCGGTGGGGGTTTTCAGTTGATGGACAAGATCTTTTTCAGTATATTAATAATATCTCGCATGCGGAGGGTAAGTTATTGCATCATAGCCAGTATACATTGGTGTGCAACGTGTATGCTGTACTTGTGTTGCATAGATTTTGCATCATAATGTTAGTTTTGCTGTTGAGAAATTGGTATATAGTACCTTCCACTCGTCTGCCTAGCTTTGAATCAGGGTCACTAGTACAGATTATAGGTTTTGTTTCCTGCTGAGCTCTTGTTTTTAACTTTCCAGTGATTTAGTTTATGCGTAAATTACGTCTCTGTGAAGATGATCTTCAAATTTTAAAACCCTTATCTGCATGGGTGACTTAAATGGTTAACATAAATGTGCTTGATGTGGTCTGCTCTCTGAAGATTCTCTTAAATTTTAGCAGAGAAAGCAAGTTATGTATCAGATTGACATGAAATTGGATCTGAGAGGTTAAGAAATGATAGGATTAAGTATTGTTATGGGCTATGCTGCATGAAATTAGATTCAAACCACAAAATTTTTATTATGTGCTGGTTTCAAAGTTGGGCGATTGCTTTGCAGATGCACAATCAAACTCCGAGGAATCACTTGCTCTGGAGAGAAAGGATGTTGGAGAGTATCCAAAAGTGAAACTTCGTGGTCATCCGCTATTCTTTGGCATCACACTGGGGCTACTGGCGGAGATTATAAATTCTAGGTAACCTTACCCATGGAGTTAGATTTAATTAACTGCATTTCTCATTGATGCGCCAATGATGTTCATCCATCCACATCTCATTTTAACTTGGTTTTACATCTTAAGCATTCTCGCCAATGATGTTCATATTCTTCTCATTAATTGCAGCTATTTGTTCCATGTCACGTTATAGTAGTCTAGTGGATGTCAATCTGCTGGATCAGAGCATATCAACCATGCTAATATTGCCATATATTCTTCTCATTAATTGCAGCTATTCGTTCCATGTCACATTATAGTAGTCTAGTTGATGTAAAGCTGCTGGATCAGAGCATATCAACCATGCTAATATTGCCTTATCAGCTATAATATAAAATTGGAGTTCTTAACTTTGCTCCAGTCTTTAGAATGTAGTTTGGCGGAATTTCTTGTACAAGGTTTTTGGGAGTTCAATATGCATGGCTAAATATGGAATTTTTTCATGGTTTGCTGTGCAGGCTATTTACAACAGTCAGGGATTCTTTAGGATTAACATATGATGTGTCCTTTGAACTAAACCTGTTTGATAGGCTGAATCTCGGGTGGTATGTGATCTCAGTGACATCAACTCCTGGCAAGGTGCACATCCAGTTTGTATTTGTTACATTTTTCTATTGTACCCTTTACAGTCTTTTATTTTATTCGATCAGATACCGTTTACGTTCGTTTCCTCACTCTTTTTAGATTTTTCTACTTGCAGGTCTACAAAGCTGTTGATGCATGTAAGAATGTTCTTAGAGGTTTGCACAGCAGCAAGATCGCCCAAAGGGAGTTGGACAGGGTTAGTAGTTAATTTTCTCACCTATGCCGATCATATGGTTTTGTTGATACCAAGACTCCTTACAGTTATAACGTCTAGTCTTCATACTTGATCCATTAAGTTGCAGTTGTAAACACCTTGATATGATAAAGGTCATGAAAATTTCATTTATGGCAGGCAAAACGAACGCTTTTGATGAGACATGAAGCTGAGACCAAATCAAATGCTTATTGGCTGGGATTGTTAGCTCATGTGCAGGCTTCTTCTGTTCCAAGGAAGGTAAAGTGTGCAGATACCCTATGCTCAACCTTCTTCAATATCCTTCTTGTTCTATGCGTCACGTATAATATTGTTTTAATTCGCTTATGTTATGTAAGGGTATGTAATCTTCTTGATTAGGCCTTAATACACGAATAGACATTTTATCTGTTCAAAAAAGAAAAAAGGAAAAAAAGAAACATAGATAGGGATTACTGGTGAGTAGTGAGTTCTAATTTCTAAAAATTGCTGTGGGTCTGCTGTTGACTATGAAATGTGTTTTGCATGCATTTCAAATGACCCATTGATATGTATTCCCATTTTTATTCAGGACGTATCATGTATTAAAGAACTGCCTTCGCTGTATGAAGCCGCCACCATCGAGGATATATACCAGGCATATGAACATTTGAAGGTAGATGAGGATTCATTGTTTTCATGCATAGGAGTCGCTGGGTCTCAGGCAGGCGAAGATATCTCTGGTAAGACGTGTCTCCACTGAGCAGTTTAGACTTGAAAGAGTAAGATCTTATTTTGGTTCATCTAGCATTGCCAAAAGTTAGACATCTTAAATTAGCTATCTTGGTTCAACACCCTTGCTCCATGCAAATTGTACTTCTGAGGTCTAATATCGGTCGGTCATCCAGTTGGATCTGCATCAATCAATTTTTCAAAAATAGCTGAAAAAGTTGTGCTTAACTTGGAAGTACTTAAAAAGTTTGCCCTTGCTCCCATGCGAAATCTTCTTGCTTCTGATGTCTAATACTAATAGCAGATGTCAAGCTTGATTTGCATAAATTATCAGTTAGCGGAAAATAGCTGGAAAGATGTGCTTTGGAACCTGGTTGCAAATAACTCAAAATGTATATGAAGTTGATTGGATTACTAAATGAAGTGTCAGGGCTGCAGTATAAGCATTTCTGAGTAGGAAAGCTCAAATAGAATCTTTTATGGATCTGGATTGAATAATTAAACTTGTCTCAACATATCTGAATTATTCTGGAGCATTCATTTAGCCGCACCCTCTTTTATTAGTTACTTTTGTAGTTCTGTTATCTGATTTGATTCCTTTTGTCCTGGATCCATCCTCATTCACCCATTTTTTAACTTTACGGTTCAGCGTCGTTGTTAGAAGAGGAAGAATCAAACACAGGACATCCGGGAGTTCTCCCCATTGGACGTGGTCTATCAACAATGACACGACCGACAACATGAACATTCTTAATTTGCTCAAATTGTTATAGCAGTCTAACCACGAGATCATATACAATAGGAGGTAAGTTACTTATATATGCGTGCTTCAGTATTTTCATAAATATGTAGATACATATTTGGTTCAGTAGAATCACACCATTCCTCATGATATACCGTACTTTATTTAAACTTATATCATGTTCAGAAATTACTGTTTCAAAATCCTGATTTTGTTACTCATCATGTTATTCTAGTTTAGAGAATATATGAATTGAGAAAACATATCCTAAGCACGTGCTTATCAGCACTAGTATTTATGGCTGTTGGATGGTCGTCAGATAAAGCTCCATGAGAGAATCTTGTATTTTGTGAGAATCATCCAACGACCATAAACATTAGTGCTGATAACAATGTATGTCCTTGGCATATCAGACCTCTGTTTGACATTAGCAAATTCGGACATGAGAAATGTTAATCTAAAGAGGAAAAGACTATGGACAACCAACCACCTCGCTGAAAGAGAGATTATTGGGTAATGCCGATTTAAAAAAAAAAAAACCCAGAGAATACTTACGGGTTTTGTCTACTAATTCAGAATGAAGAAAAGAGCTCAAAAATGAAAAGTGGAGGATTTCCAGTATGTATCTAATATTTAATGATTGACATGTTTAAAATGGGGTACGGTGTGCAGGAAGGCAAAGCAAAGGAGTAGGAGGAGGGAGTTGCCGAGCTGCTGCAGAGACCAAAGAGGGAGGAGGCAAAAAATCGCCATTTCCTGTATTCTAATATCCTTCTGTATATCATGTAATGCCCTTTTCCCTCAATTTTATTATTTGAAAACCAAATAAATTCCATCAAGCATATTATTTGCCACCATAATTTGTAAGGTGTTCTTCCACCTGTGAAGGTCTTCATCTCTGCAATTCAGAAAATTAATTTAAGATTTTTTTTTTTAATCCAAAATTAGTTGAAGACGTTTTAAGAATAGAATCTATGAAACGTATTATTCTCTAAGTAAATAAGGGTAAAAAGATAATAAGAAATAAAAGATTTACTCCACCATAGATATATGATCCCTACAAAACTGGGAAACGTAAAATAAAAAAAAAAAAACGGTTTTGGCTATTATGAAATATTTATGGAGTTTTTGGTATTTGGCAATATAAAAATAGGGGTTTTGAGCAAAATTATGTTCTTTTAACTCCATCAAAAGTTGTGACTTAATTATAAGTTGTCTATTTTTACAATTAATTAACTTTAAACTAATATTTAAGGGGGCTAGAAATTTTAAAACATGATAGTTTTTGTATAAAGATGATCGACATATCAAGGAGATCATACTCAGTCTGATTATCTCCATGTGAGCCTACATGGCTCATGTTTATAAAATGTCTAAACAAGTATGTCTACGATCCTAACTCATGTAAAGAGTGAGGTTATATAGCCCTTTTTATATAACCCCCCGCTTGTGGGGCCCACATTCAGGGGTTGATTTTTGGAGAGGATGTTCTCCTCGCTATGTATATCATCATATTAAAAAATCAGCTCGTTCTAAAACTTCCAACCCCTTCAAATTAGCCCTTAAAAATTTGGTAAGTTTTAAACTTTTATTTTGACTGTTCATTTACAGGGGTAGATTTATGAGGTTAGAAGTTTTGGAACCGGTTGATTTCAAGTGAGTATGTTCTCTTCACCATGTAGATCATCCTCTCCAAAAATTAACCTCTTGACGCATTTCATGTGGGCCCTACAAGGTGGAGGGGTTATTAATGGGCTATTTAAGGGGGGCTATAACCTCACTCCTCATGTATATTACACTTTTATAGTTTTAGGGGGTGTTTATTTTTTTGGGGGAATGATCAATATCTACTTTTTAGTAATATTTTGATCCATAACCTACACAAATATTTCAAAATAGCCAAAAACTCTAAAAGAAGGTGTATTTGCCCTTTAACTAATTACTTTTTTGTATTTTATTTTTCACATAAAAAATGTTATTACTTTAAAAATACAAATCAGTTTTTAAAAAAATTTATATGTTTGGAAAACATTCATTGAGATCTTGGACATGAGACCAGTGAACAATACCTTTTTCTAAAAAAAAACAAAAAAATTTTACATAACAAAAAAAAAAGTTTACATAGCATAAAAATTTTCACATAAGAGTTTTTTTTAATGTGGCAATAAATTAGTTATCATTTTTTTCAACCCAATGAATTGCCGGGCAACAACTAGTAAATTTAAAAGCTTCCTAAATGATGTGTCTTGTTGTCACATTAGAATCTCACTTAAAATGTTTCTAAAAAATCTCCCTCTGATATAGCATTACTCATCTAATGATTAATTTAAGCTTACACTCGGATGTAGGGCCCGCATGAAGATTTGATTCAATTGGGTTGATGAATGTGTTGAACGTGCATGCGTATATTTGTGCAGACATTAGTGGCGATTGATGAGGTGACGAAGGAGATTTTGGGGAAGAATGAAAAATTCGTAAACATAAAAAGGCTACGGATTATACGAAGTACTTGGTGCTCTCTCTTGAGGCAGGATCAGGGTTAGCTAGTAAGGCTGAGGAGGACAAGTATACTGCTACTAAGGCCAACAAGTGGACCGTGCAGCAGTGGCTGTTCCAGTTTTTAAGTCTAGACTAGTTTTAAAGCCTGTGCTTATTTTAATATTGAATTTTATTAACTTCAAAATAAAAAGAACCTTGAGTAATTTAAAACCTTGAATAATTTTTATTAAAGAACTCAAACTGTCTAAACATAAATAATTGAAAGATGGTAATTGGTGGTAATTAATTAACATGATAGAGTAATGAGTAATTATGATAAATTAGAATTAATGATAATGAACTATAATAGTAGCTTTTGATTTTGAAACCCTATATAACTGTATTTAGAAATGGTTGACTACCATTATCATAGTAATTGTTACCAATCACAGAACTATTCGAAATCTCATTTTAGAACCTCATCTTTATGTGATTAATAATATGATTATTACCTTATACTTATTAATTGGGATATTACTTATGATGTGGCACTCTAAAAGAGGACAACATAAAACACCACGTAAGAGGTTTCTGCCATAGTGGTGTCTAAAACTTCTGGCTGGCCCACAACCTAGAGTAGCTAGATGGAGAAGTTAAATCAATGCAGTTCCAAGCAATTTTAATGTATAATTAAATTTTAAAAAATTATAATTATTAATAATATTATTTTACATTATTATTGCAAATTAATACTAAATTAGTAAAGAATGTCATCAAAAGAATTGTCATTGGATGAAGAGAATGAATTACAGTTTTATTAGATTGAAAGGAACCAAAAAGCTTTCAATTAGTGAACATGTAATTTGAAACTTTTATAACCACATACTATTGATAACATGGTGTTCCATTTGACTGTTATGGATATTTTAAATATTGTGCAAAATATGGGATAAAACTGTGGATAGTTCATATAAAAGAAAAATAAATGAAAAAATAAAAAGAAAATAATAAAAAATAGTTTTGTGTTAAAATTTGGTGGAAAAAATATATGGCACATGCAACTGCAAGATAGGCTCAGCCCTGGTATTAAAATGAAAAAAAAAATAAAATAATGAAGAATGCTAGAGTTGGCAATTTGGGCCCAAGCCTAACTAGGCTTGAGAACACTCCTTTTTCTTCCGGTTGTTGTTATTAAGGCTTTCTAGTTCGGATGGGGGCTCGCCCAGTTAAGGGACTCTCCAAAATTTTCTAAAATGAATTGGGGGAGGAGTAATTTTATTAGGGGAGGTTCTCATTTTTCTCTTTCATGCCCCATAAAAAACAAGTACACCCCACCACTTCCACCACCACCACCTCCACTACCACCTCAACCTTGCCATCACTGCCTCCACCTCCATCACCACCAACGTAGAATTAAAGAAAGAGATTTCGAGAGAGAAAGATTGGTCAGAGAAAGAGGCAATGAACAAAGGGAGAGAAAGATGAGAAAGAGTTCAGAGAGAAAAAGGGAGAGGAAGGGAACAAAGAGGGAGAGAGAAGAGAGGAATAAGAGAGGGAGGATCAGAGAGAGACGGAACCTAGATCGAAAATCTGGGTTTTTTTTTTTAGCAAACCTTAGATCTGAGATGATGGTGGTGGCAGTGATGGTGACGGGGGTGGTGGTAGTGAGGTGGTGGGTTGTAGATTTTTGTGATGGTGAGGTGTATTTAGTTGTTTATAGAAAAGAGATTCCCCATGAAAAATCACAAAATGAGAGGAAGGTTGTTATTTAGATTTTAGGCCCGAAATTTGAGCGCCCCCCTTCACCATTTTGGGAGCCCTAATAACACTGGTATTTTCTTCCTTACTCCCTCTTCTGAATTTCTCTCTTTGAACCCTAATGAGCCTAAATAGGTGTAGGGGTGTAAACCGGGCCGGGTAAGTGCCCACGGCCCTATCTTGGGCCGGATCAGGCGGTATGATAAATTTTATGTCCGATAGAGCCCATCGGGCCAAGCCGGGCTCCGACAGTCGAGCCTCGGGCCATCATAATTTTGTAACTTGCTATATAATAGAAAATTCATACTGCTATATATATTAACCATCCCATGATTGATACACATATTTTTTATAGTGTGTTTGGACAATGGATTTTAGGGAGGGATTTTGTGGGGACCAGGGATTTTGAGGAAAAATATAACATGATTTTTCCACCAAATCACTGGTCCCCACAAAATCCCTCCCCCAAATCTCTTGTCCAAACAGACTATTAATGAATTACTTAATAATTTGTTATGGCTTTCACGTGGGGACTCTACTTAATTAATGTTGACTAAGATTGGAATTGTGTTATAAAGCACAGGTGCTTTCAACTTATTTGAGTATTTAGTATTTATCATATGTTTAATACTTTAATGATTGTTTTAAAAAACAAAAGGAGGGGAGAGAAAGAAGAGAGAGGAGAGAGGAGAGAGGAGAGAGAGAAAGAGGGGACAGACCGACATATCCCAAAAAAAAAACAAAGAGAGGGGAAAAAGATGAGAGAGGGGGAGGGAAAAGAGGAATAAAGAGAGAAGGACCTTAGAAGTTAGAACTAAGAGTCAGAGATATGTTTGTGAGAGAGTCGGGCCAGGCCGGGCTATAGGGCCGAGCATCGGGTAGTAAGTTGAAGTCTGAGCCCTCTCATCAAATTAAATGGGCCGGATTGGGCCGGGCTAGTTCGATACGGACTTCGGGTGCCCATGGACTGTGTTGGACGCGGGCCGGATATCGGGCTGTCGAGTATTATTTACGCTCCTAAATAAGTGTGGTTAAAGCATAATCAAACCCACCCCGAGGTAAGCTTGAAGCCTAAGGGCTTGGGTGCTTGGTTGTAAATCTCTAACTTCGCTAAATCTGGCCCGCCAAACTTTTGGTACTTTGGGCCCGACTTAGACCAAAGCCTAGTCCAACAGTTTGACCTGACTATATTTAGAGTGTTTGACAACCATAAGTAAAAGTGCTTATGCTTCTCATAGAAGCACTTCTACTTTTGAGAAGTCTAAAATTAGGAGAAGTTTGTATAGCAAAGTACTAACTTATAAGTAAATAAGTTAATAGTTTGTTGGAGACTATTAATTGCTCTTTCCCATCGTCACCACCACCACCCCCACTCCACTGTCACCACTGCCTCCACCTCCACCATCACCATCACAGAGATCCAGAGGAAGAGTGAGAGAGAGATTAATGTTGAGAATAGTTGGACATGTGAAGTTTGAAAGCCTTGTATTCTATCATATAAAGATCCTGAGCTTCTCAATTCATTGCCAACTAATTTTGAATTGAATATATACCAACAAATTTAAAGTGGTATGAGAGCAAGTCATATGTAAATACGTGCACACATGAGGGTGTTCCACTTATTATCAATTAATTTTAACTTAGATACCCACAAACTTAATAATCAAAAAAGAACGAGGGAACAATGAGTTATAATGTGCATACGTGCTCCACGTTGAAAACCTGACTCCCTAACTACTAGAATTAATTATCACGTGTATAGTATTGCAAAAAAATAAAATAAAATGTCTTGGGTTTCACAAGTTTTGATCCCTATTGTTTTATGTTTTGATCCTACCATTATTATCAATATAGATCCAAGAATTGGTTCAAACAAGTTGAGCAAAACAAAAAGAAAAAAGAAATAAAAAAGAAAAATATTTTAACTGAAGTGATCAGCAGCAGCTAGTATGTGTATTTTATTTATTTAGTAGTTAATAGTTACCTGTTACATTGTCTCTCTATTTATTTCTTTTGTAAGAGCCTATTTATTTCTTTTGTAAGAGCCCATGTGAGATGCATTTGTGTAATTTATTGTATGAAAGGATTGGAGTACATTGGTTAGGAGTACAGTGAGTATACATTGGCTTATGGGGCCCACCTAAAGATGAATTAGGGGTTTGTTTTAAGTTACGATATTCTCTCCATCATGTTGATCATCTTCACAAAAAATTAGCCCAATCTAAAACTTGTAACCCTATCATCCGTGATTGGAAATCACTAAAAATCAACGGTGCTTGAACTATTCAAACACCGTTGAATTTTAGTGATTTCCAATCACCGAATAATAGGGTTACAAGTTTTAAAATGGACTAATTTTTTGTGAAGATGATCAACATGATGGAGAGAATATCCTAACTTAAAATGAACCCTTGATTCATCTCTAAGTGGGCCCTACAAGCTAATGTATACTCAACGTATTCCTAACCAATGTACTCCGATCCGCTCTCAAAATAATATTGTTTTGGTTACTCATCCATCCCAAGTCCCAAGATACAGTTTTTTGTGATATTTTATGTAAAACCTGCTTCCTCACATTATTGCATTAATCATCAATCGATCCACAAATTTAGCTGCCCCCAAGAAAACATAGGGTCTTGTTAACATAAGGTTATTTTTGAAGGGTTTTTTTTTCAAGTTCCAGGTCTTCAAATCTGCTGAATTTTTATAAATATAATATTATCATTACTAATAAGATGTCCACAAAAAATTAGTTCAATTAGAGATATCTAACCCTCTAAATAAATCACTTTAAATGTCAGACGTTCATTCATACTATTAAAGTCTAAATTAAGTGTTCGTAGTACTAGAGGGTGTTAGAGGTCTCCGATTGAGCTGATTTTTTTAAATATGATCCAAATAGTATAAATAATATACATATAAAAAAATCAACTCAGTTGGACAACCTTAAGAAACTAAACAAAACATAAAACCAAAATGCTTATCATGTGCCCTTAGGGCATATGTTAACAAAATCCGAAAACATATTGTAATTAAGAAATCTAACATGTAGGTCGTAACGTCCTTAATTATATACACACAAACAAATGTGCACGATGCACGATTTTTCCACTACTATATGCAAGCCCAATAATTAGTCAGAAAAAAAAAAAAAAATAGTCTGGGGAGGGACGTGTCAATCTTATCCTCTGAAATTAATTTGTTTATTTAAAATATTCGCAGGTACACGCTAATTTTTTAAAATTTTTTTTTTGGAACCTCGACTGACCGAGAGAAAATTTTATTAAAAATAAGAAAAATAAATAAAAACCTTAACAAGAAGGAAAATTAACTTAAACCTGGACGAATGTTATCTTTTCTCCTCAATGAATAAATATAGGATATATATATTATTCATGGCTGCTAAACAAATTGGCATTTTATAGCAAACTAAACAAGTGAACTTTGCTCAAGTAATTCAGGTTTCCATGTTATCAGGCAGAGGATTAGGTGGTGTTTATTTTTAGTTACTCAATCAAAATCTAACTTATTTAAATTGTTTGCAAATGTTGAAAATGGTACACATGAGATATAAAAGCCTTGCAAACGTAATATATAAAGATTTTGAGTCACATAACACTCAACTAATTATCAATAAATTTTAAGTTGGATGTTCACAAACTTAATATAGTATCAGAACAGACCCACACATGATAGACCCATCAACGCTCACACGTATTCCAAGTCACTCAATAGAGTTTCATGTGTTAGATCAAAATAACGTCACACATAAAGGGACATGTTGAGAAAATATAGTCCCATATGAATATATATATATACCACCGTCCACCTCATCACCACCGCGATCGTCACTATATATCACCACCATCACCACATCATTAACACAACCACCACCATACGATGCCACCACTATTTATCACTAATAAGGTTAAAACCTTTAAAGACATGTTTTAGCCTTCTTTAATGATATATATAGCTAAAACCTTTTAAGACACATTTCATTATATGAAGCCTTCTTTGATGATGTGTCACACTCTCAAATTCTTAGGCTGTGTTTGATAGCAAGGAAATGTGTTCCGCGGAAATAGGTTCATTTCCATCACTTCCGCGGAATTAATTCTTTGGGGGACCAAGAAAGTCTATTCCATAGAATTACATTAAAAACTAACTATTAGTCACGCTTTTAAGTANCTTTTAAGTAACTGGGCCCTATTTTCGTGAAATTAAAAGTGTAAACAAACGGCGGAATTTGTATTGTTTCCGCAAAACTAACTCCATTTCCATAAAATTCAAATGCTATCAAACACAACCTTATATATATCATTAATGTATTCTTTACTTAAATACCATATATAACACTTCTTATAATATATATGCCATAAGTATCTCCTCTATTTAATCTCACAATTTTTTTTTTTTTTTTTAATTCCTACACTTAACTAAGCGATAATTTAATTATTGAGTCAACAATTCGAACGGAACGATTTTTAGAAATTACGAATATGAATTCACATAATTTAATTCCAGGAATTCAATTGGAGAGAATAAGCTTCTTGCACCCGAAACGAATGACCCCTAGGCGTTCAAAAGAAAATTTGTCAATAATATTGAAATAATAATATAATTAAAAGAAGAAAATCATACAAGAAATCTCTACATTAATTGCATTGCCCCCAACAACTTTTGATGACCTTGAGAACAATGCAACTTTGACCCACATCACATAATGGAGACATTAGACCATAAAGTTAATTTACCGACCGACTACAATTATGCAGCAAAATTGCCCTCAAAGTTTATGTATCATTTTTAAGGATCATCACTACAAGGTTGTGTAATAATTGAAATTGACACTGTGCTGCTTGATATGCCCTGAATAGTTGTTAATATTTACTGCCAAAATTTATATAAATATATTTTAGTTGTAATAATTGTACATGTGCAGTCATTAAAGTAATTTGTAATAGAGACAATATAAATTTAATAATATTTAGCATACTAAGCACGACCTGAGAAACAGTACAGTAAATTTAAAATCTCAATTGCATTGTCGATCCAACAGTTTAAAATTTACTATTAAATGAAAGGGTCATGTAAGCAAATTATTAACTGTAGGATTGATTTAATCGAAGGTTGGGATTTTATTTTAAGTAATATATAAGTGCTAGGGACACTAGTCCCATCTTTATATGTACATAAATATATATAATATTGATAACTCCACAAATTTAGGTTTTTAGAGCAAATGATTATTCAATATGGTATCAGTTTATCAGAGCAGACGATCTAAAGAGGTCACCTCACGCTAGCTTTGAGGGAAGTACTTAATTAGTAACAATAGACTCACTAATAAGAGTATTTCTACTCCAAATGTCTTGAAATGTCTTTTGCTTCATATGTGGTATGTTTGTCGATACGGGCCTAACAACTGCTATCTAGGTAGGCAGGATGAGGAAAGTTGCCACCCACATCTTTTTCCAGTAGAATAATGAAAATGAGTCATGTTGTTTGTTGGTACTTGGTAGTCATTGGAAAGCATGTTCCACGTGCAACAAAAATAAAAGGTATTTATTAGCGCCTTTTAATCACGAGCATTAACTTTTGCTGAAAAATAATGGACCCAAATAGTCTTTTTCTTTTTTAGGTTGTGTTTGATAGTATTTGAATTCCATTAAAAAGGGTTAGTTCCGCGGAAACAATACAAATTTTGCAGTTTGTTTACATTTTTAATTCCACGGAAATAGGGGCCCAGTTACTTAAAAGCGTGACTAATAGTTAGTTTTTAATGTAATTCCATGGAATAGGCTTCCTTGGCCCCTCCAAGGAATTAATTCCGCGGAAGTGGCGGAAATGAACTTATTTCCGCGAAACACATTTCCTTGCTATCAAACACAGCCTTACTTTTAGTGCATTGAGATATAGCCACGTCAATGTCAAAGTCCTTAACCTTGGAGAACTTAAAATTTACAATGGGTTTA